>PVKU01002888.1:0-165649 GCA_004027475.1 Anoura caudifer
TTTTTTTTTTTTTTTTTTTTTTTTTTTTTTTGTCTTCTGGGCATATCTGATGAGAGTGGATACATGAGTTAGCTGAGCCGATAAGATTCTATCCTCCAGGAATGGGTTTGGGAACACTAAAATATTAATATGTTGGTTGTTGGTGGTGGAGCAGGAGTTATCTGACATAGTAAATACCTAATATATTTTTGTTGAATGGATACATAGAAGAAGTTTCTAGCCCTGGCTGGTGTAGTCCAGCAGATTGAGTGTGGGACTGTGAACCAAAGAGTTGCTGGTTTGATTCTCGACTAGGGCACATGCCTGGGTTGCAGACTGGGTCCCCAGTTGGGGTGCATGAAAGGCAACCACACATTGATGTTTCTCTCCTTCTTCCCTTCCCTTCCCCTCTCTCTAAAAATAAATAAATAAAATCTTTTTTAAAAGAAGTTTCTGTAATTCTGGAGCTGAGAGGGACTTCTCCCCACGTACATGGGAAAGCATAGAAAATCAATCTGATGAAAGAGACAAGAATGAAGCAAATGCATGGTGAGAAGCAGAGATAAAAGATCATATGGATTCAAAAAGGTGGTGAAATAACCACTTCAAGCTCCTGAAGATTTCCCTGTTTCAGATCAGATAAAACCCTAATGCATCCTGCTTTGGTTTTATTTGAAATGGGCCTGAATATTTCTCATTACATTTCCCCATCTGCCTGGTAGTTTGGTAGATTTTTGTACTAGTGTTAAAGGATAATTTTCTAAATGATAAAAATCATGAATCTCATAAAAATATGAAAATAACATATATCAAAGATTTTACTAACTTAAATTTAAGGAGAAAACAAGTAAGATGATACAGTAGGTTCAAAGGAGAATCTGATGGGGAACTCAAGAGTTAAAGGTTTTAGCTTCAGTCATAGTTGATAGGCATACCCGATTACTGCAGGTGGAAAGCAGTTGTTCCAGGAACTGGAATACTGACCTATAGGACTCCAGAAGGTCCCCAGGCAACTTGACCTTTGTGCCCTAGGGGGTCAGCAAGATGGTATCTGAATGGTATCTGCACCATTATGTTCCTGGAAGGGACACAGATAAACAATTGTTCATAAACAGATAAAGAAATACTAGGAAAATAGCTGGACCGCAACTCTTATCTGATTACTGTTTTTCCCAACCCCTTATCGCCACTTTTCTTCTCCTTATAAAAAGGTCAGCTTGAGATGAGCTATTAAGATGATTTTTAGGGTACATACCCATCATCTTCTCAGATTGCCCACATCTGAATAAACTGCCTGTAAAGATTCAATACTTGTCTCTAATTATTGGTTCTGGTAGTGATAAGCAGCATGAATGCCAGCTTTTCCAGTTTCAAATCCAAACCACAGACATTTATTGATCAGGAATATTGAAATGAATTTTCAAGTGGTTTCAATATTGGTTCTTAAGAGAGGGAGTTGTCATCCCACCAGACAGAATTCGTTTGCATGGCGCTGCACAAGAATTATTTGTATCGCTACTCTAAAGAGCTGTAAAATTGCCTAGTTAAAGAAAAAAGTGAATATCTCTATGTGATCAGATAATCACAACATTATAACACTTTATTAAAAGTATATCCAATAATCTTTCTTGTTTATTTCAACTGAAACTGGAAAAGGTGGCATTTGTGCTGCCCGTCACTGTCAGAAACAGAACAGACGGTGATTTTCCTGTAACTTCTTTATCTGTTCACCGACAGTTCTTTATTGGCATTGTGTTCCCTTCCAGACATCATCTCCCTGACTGCACTGACGTGGGGCACAAAGGATGAATTTCTGGTGCACCTCCTAGGGTTACATGGTCATGCATCTCAGTTCGTGGAATAACAGCTTCCACAAACATTAGTCACTTAAGCTTATCAACTAAGGCTAAAATCTTTAACTCTTGAGTTCTGTCACAACATCTTAAGTGTTTTTTCATACTAGTAAATAAATAATTTGTGTATAAAGTGTTTCTCATATCTCTATGTGGGAAAATTATCTTTTTTTTTCCCCCCAAAAGATCTGCACCTATGCAGAGACAAAGAGGAAGGGAACCCCGGCTGCCTCAAAGGCTGCATCAACCCTAGTGAACAAAGAATAATAGAACCCCTACTATCCAATCTCCCCAACCAGAGTTTAAGCCACTTACTAGAGGAAACTTGCCTTCTGCCTAGCTTGCCTTCACAAAGTGTGTTAAAAGAAGTAGGTTAGAGAAATATTTGCCAATTGATTGCCTGAAGTTAACAAATTGAAACAAATTGGTAACTGTGTTTGAAAATTTAAAGTAGAATAGCAAAACAACATAAACTAAAAACAAATTTACCCTATCCTGCAATCAGAAATAGTCAGAAACTGTAGACTCTTGTGATCTAAGAAAGGAGTCCCAATGAACTCATTATCAAACCCTAGAGACTTTGCTATTATCATATTTCAGGAACATTTAAAAATCTCTATAAAACATATGAACAGATATACAATAAAAATCACTTAGGTTGTATTGTATATATGTACATATATAAATTAGATGTCTGTAAAAAAATTAATGGGAATTAGCATGTACAAAATACTAGAGAAAATAGGCTAATCCTTTAGTTCTTATTGTTGTTTTGTTTTATCCCACCCCTCACCCTAGCCCCAGAAAGCTACTGTTTCCATGAAAAGATAAAGGACAAAAGAAACCTAACAGTGGAGGTTGCTAAGCACCCACCTAAATACAGCTAATAATGATACCTTGAAAAAAAAGAAAGTTCCTTCCTTCTTCAGGGAGGACTGTGGAGGTCAGAAAGCATGTCCTCCATAGAGATTATTTGGCCCAGTTTTGGTGAGGAGGCCAATCACTGACCGCAAATCTCTCAACTCCAACAACCACCTGAATGCTTAGGCATACCCTGGGAGATGAATGGAAGACTCGTGATCATAGAAAGTAAATTCAGAATGTCATGATAGCTTCTTGAGAATCCACACAAGGGCCTCAGGAGGCTGCCATGCCACAGGGCCTTGTCTCAGTGCCAGCCCGTGTTCTCCTTGCCTCCTTTCTTGCCTTCACGTGCTGTCATGTCTCACTTTTCCGTCAGGCTCCAAAGATGAACCTATGACAGCATTTGGGGGTTTTGTTTCGTTTTGTTTCATTTTGTTTTGTTTTCCTGCAGGAGTTTTGTTGTTACAGAGCACCAAGAACTAAATTAGTGTGCAAAATCATGACAGAAAAAGGGGAAGCTACAATGTTCTTAGAGCCTGATTTGCAACTTAGTAATATCAAGTGGAAAATGATTTTCCCCCTCTACTTTTATTTCACCAATGGGGAGGAAGGGTGGAGTTTTCTGACTGTCCTAACTTTTTATTCCATATTTAGATGTAAATGAAATCTGAAAATACAATCCTGGTGCAAGAGTAGGTCTCCCTGTGATAAAAGTAGTAACTTACATCTTTTGCAACTTCCTACAACTTCTTGCCCAGGCAGAATCCTTTTGCAAAATGGGGAGCAAGATAATTTTTTTAAAAATTTATTTTAATTGTTGTTCTTGTACACTTTTCTGTCTTTTACCACCATCCCAGCCCACCACGCCAGCCCTCTCCATGTCCCTCCCATTTCCACCCCCCCAGTTTTTGTCCATGTGTCCTTTATACTTGTTCCTGTAAACCCTTCCCCTTTTCCCCTGAAATTCCCTCCCCGCTTCCTTCGGGCCACTGTCAGCCTGTTCTCAATTTCAGTGTCTTTGGTTATATTTTGCATGTTTGTTTGTTTTGTTGATCAGGTTCCCGTTAAAGGTGAGATCATATGGTATTTGTCTTTCACCGCCAGGCTTATTTCACTTAGCGTAATGCTCTCTAGTTCCATCCATACTGTTGAGAAGGGTAGGAGCTCCTTCTTTCTTTCTGCTGCATAGAATTCCATTGTGTAAATGTACCATAGTTTTTTGATCCATTCATTTACTGATGGGCACCTAGGTTGCTTCCAACACTTGGCTATTGTAAACTGTGCTGCTATGAACATAGGGGTGCATAGGTTCTTTTGGATTGGTGTTTTAGGGTTCTTAGGATATAATCCTAGCAGTGGAACTGCTGGATCAAAAGGTAGATCTATTTTTAGCTTTCTGAGAAAATCCCATACTGTTTTCCATAGTGGTTGTACCAGTCTGCAATCCCCCCAACACTGCACTTAGGGTCCCCTTTTCTCCACAACCTCTCCAACACTTGTTTGTTGCTTTGTTTATGATGGCCATTCTGACTGGTGTGAAGTGATATCTCAGTATGGTTTTAATTTGCATCTCTCTGATAGCTAGTGATACTAAGCATCTTTTCATGTGTCTCTGGATCCTCTGTATGTCCTCCTTGGAGAAGTGTCTGGTCAAGTCCTTTGCCAATTTTTTAATTGGGTTGCTTGTGTTCTTAGAGTGGAGTCATGTGAGTTCTTTATATATTTTGGAGATTAAACCCTTGTCTAAGGTATCATTGGCAAATATGTTTTCCCATATAGTTGGTTCTCTTTTCATTTTAATACTGTTTTCTTTTGCCGTGCAGAAGCTTTTTATTTTGATGAGATCCCATTTGTTTATTCTTTCCTTTATGACCCTTGCTCTAGGGGAGATATCAGTGAAAATATTGCTGCATGAAATATATGAGATTTTCCTGCCTATGTTCTCTTCTAGGACTATAATTGTGTCATATCTTATATTTAAATCTTCTATCCACCTAGAATTTATTTTTGTGTATGGTGTAAGTTGGTGCTCAAGTTGGTTGTTTTTTGTTTGTTTGTTTGTTTGTTTGTTTTTTTGCATGTAGCTATCCAGTTCTCCCAACACCATTTGTTGAAGAGGCTATTTTCATTCCATTTTATGTTGCTGCCCTCTTTGTCAAACCTTAATTGACCATAGAGACTTGGGTTTATTTCTGGGCTCTCTGTTCTGTTCCACTGATCCATATACCTGTTCTTATGCCAGTACCAGGCTGTTTTGATTACAGTGGCCTTGTGATTACAGTTTGGTATCAGGTATTATGATCCATCCAACTTTGCTCTTCTTTCTCAAAATGGCTTCAGCTATTCAGGGTAGTTTATGGTTCCCTATAAATTTTTGAAGTGTTTGCTCTATGTCTGTGAAATATGCCATTGGTACTTTAATAGGTATTGCATTGAATCTGTCAATTGCTTTGGGTAGTATGGACATTTTGATGATGTTAATTCTTCCGATCCATGAACACAGTGTATGTTTCCATTCGTTTGTGTCTTCCTTGATTTCTTCAGTGTTGTGTAGTTTTCTGCATACAGGTCTTTTACCTCCTTGGTTAGGTTCATTCCTAGGTATTTTATTTTCCTTTTTGCTATATCAAATGGGATTTTTTTCTTGATTTCTGCTTCTGCTGCTTCATTGTTGGTATACAAAAATGACTTTGATTTCTAGGTATTGACTTTGTATCTGGCTGTTTGGCCAAATTCATTTATTAGGTTGAGCAGCTTTTTGGCCAAGTCTATAGGATTTTCTATGTACACTATCATGTCATCTGAAAACAATGATAGTTTTGTTTCCTTCTTTCTGATTTGGATGCCTTTTATTTCCTTTTCTTGTCTAATCACTGTGTCTAAGTTTTCTAATACTATATTGAATAGAAGTGCTGAAAGTGGACATCCTTGTCTTGTTCCTGATTTTAATGGAAAGGATCTTAGTTTTAGCCCATTGAGTATGATGTTGACTGTAGGTCTTTCATATACTGCCTTTATTATGTTGAGGAATGCTCCCTCTATTCCCACTTTGCTGAGTGTTTTTATCATAAATGGCTGTTGTACCTTATCAAATGTTTTTTTGGCATCTATTGATATGGTCATGTGATTTTTCTCTTTGCTTTTGTTTATGTAATGTATTACATTTACTGATTTGTGAATATTGAACCATCCTTGCATCCCTGGGACTAATCCCCGTTGGTCATGGTGCATGATCTTTTTAATGTATTGTTGGATGCGGTTTGCCAATATTTTGTTGAGGATTTTAGCGTCTATGTTCATCAGAGATATGGGCCTGAAGTTTTCTTTCTTTGTTGTGTCTTTATCTGGTTTTGGAATTAGGATGATGCTGGTTTCATAAAAAGAGTTTGCAATTTTTTTGGAATAGTCTCCGAAGGACAGGAGTTAGCTCTTCCCTAAATGCTTTGTAGCATTCTCCTGTGAAACCATCTGGTCCAGGACTTTTGTGTGTCGAAGGTTTTTTTAATTACTGCTTCAATTTCATCTGCTGTTATTGGTCTGTTCAGGCTTTCTGCTTCTTCTTCATTGAGTTTTGGGAGATTATATTTTTCTAGAAACTTGTCCATTTCACCTAGGTTTTCAAATTTCTTGGCATATAGTTCTTCATAGTAATTTCTTACAATCCTTTGTATTTCTGTGGTGTAAGTTGTAATCTCTCCTCTTTCAGTTCTGATGGTGTTCATTTGGGTCCTCTCTCTTTTTTTCTTGATGAGCCTACTTAAAGGCTTGTCGATGTTGTTTATCTTTCAAAGAACCAGGTCCTGGATTCGTTGATTCTTAGAATTGTGCTTTTAGTCTCTATGTCATTTAATTCTGCTCTGATCCTGGTTATTTCCTTCCTTCTACTTGCTCTGGGCTGTCTTTGTTGTTGTTCCTCAAGTTCTTGTAGGCATAGGGTTAGGTTGTTTGAAATATTTCTATCTTTTTTAGGCAGACCTGTATTGCTATGAACTTCCCTCTCAGGAATGCCTTCACTGTGTCCCATGAGTTTTGGGTTGTTGTGAGTTCATTTTTGTTTGTTTCCAGAAACTTTTTGATTTCTTCCCTAGTTTCATTCTTGACCCACTCATTATTTAACAGCATGCTATTCAATCTCCATGATTTTGAGGGTTTTGAGTTTTCCCCTTGGGGTTGGTTTCTAGTTTCAGTACCTTATGGTTGGGGAAAATGCTTGGTATGATTTCAATTTTCTTGAATTTATTGAGGCTTGTTTTGTGTCCTATCATGTGGTCTATCTTTGAAAATGTTCCATGTGCATTTGAAAAGAATGTGTATTTAATTTCTTTGGGATGAAGGGTTCTCTATATATAGCAGTTAACTCCATTTCATCTAGAGTATTGTTCAATGCCACAATGTCTTTGTTGAGATTTTGTTTGGAAGAGCTGTACATTTTTGACAGTGGGTTGTTAAAATCCCCTACTATAATTGTGTTACTGTCAATATCTTTCTTGAAATCTTCTAAGATTTTCTTTATGTATTTAGGTGCTCCTATGTGGGGTGCATATATATTTATGATGTTTGTGTCTTCTTGGTGGATTCTTCCCTTGAGTATTAGGAAGTGACCTTCTGGGTCTCTCTTATGGCCCTTCTTTTGAAGTCTATTTTGTCTGGTATAAGTGTTGCTTCCCACCTTTTTTTCCCTGTCTATTTGCTTGCAAAATTTCTTTCCACCCCTTCACTTTGAGTCTGTGTAGGTCTTTTGTCCTGAGTTGGGTCTCTTGTAGGCAGCATACATGCAGGTCATGCTTTCTTATCCATTCAGCTATTCTGTGTCTTTTAATTGAAGCATTTAATCCATTTACGTTTAAGGTTATTATTGATAGGTACTTATTCATTGCCATTTTTGTACCTGTGTTCCTCTCCCTCCCTCCCTCTTTTCCTTCCTTTCCTTAAAGAAGTCCCTTTGGCACCTCTTGCAGAACTGGTTTGGTAGAGGTGTATTCTTTTAGACTTCTTTGGTCTGGGAAGCTCCTTATTTGGCCTTCTATCGTGATTGAAAGCCTTGCTGGGTAAAGTAGTCTTGGTTGCAGGCCTCTGGTTCTCATTACTTGGAATATTTCTTGCCATTCTCTTCTGGCTTGGAGTGTTTCCATTGAGAAGTCAGCTGCTAACCTAATCGGGGCTCCCTTGTATGTTACTTCCTTTTTCCCGCTTGCTGCCTTTAAGATTCTCTCTTTGTCTTGGAATTGTGCCCTTTTAATTATGATGTGTCTTGAAGTGGTCCTCTTTGGGTTCCTCTTGATTGGGCCTCTCTGTGTTTCCTGGATTTGTGTGACTTTTTCATCAAATTAGGGAAGTTCTCCATCATTACTTTTTCAAATAGGTTTTCTATCTCTTGCTCTTCTTTTTCTCCTTCTGGTATCCCTATTATACAGATATTATTATGTTTCATATTGTCTTGCATTTCTCTTAATCCCTCTTCATTCTTTCTGAGCCTCTTCTCCTTTTCTTGCTCTTTCTGGGTGTTTTTTTCTACTTTGTCCTCCAACTCTTTTGCGGATCTGATCTTCTGTTTCAATTCTGCTTTTGATTCCTTCTACTGTGTTCTTTAGTGCAGAAATTGTATTCTTCATTTCCTCTTGGCCCTTGTTGATAGTTTCTATTTCCTTTTTCATGTTGATATAGTTTGTAGTGAGTTCATTGTAGCTTCCCTGTAGTTTCTGGTAGCTCATTGAGAGCTCATGGAGCTTCCTGACAACCATTGCTTTGAACTCAATATCTGATAGTTGAGTTGCCTCCGTTTCATTTAGCATTGTTTCTGGGGCTTCCTCCTTTCCTTTCATTTGGGGATTATTTTGCTGTCTTCCCATTGTTTATGAGACTCTTCTTGTTAGCCTCAGTTTCTTAAATTGATCTGTTCTGGTGCCCTGGGTTTATGGTGTGAACTTGTGTGGTAGAATACCTGTGAGATTCAGTGGTACAGTCTCCTTCGGGTATTCTGGTGTTCACACCTTCCACTGTCTCAGCTATTGGGATGCCCCCTCTTTGGGTCCAACTCTGGTTTTTTCACAGTTCCAGGGTTTTGTTTTTGTTGTTGTTTTTTTTTGTTTGTTTTGTTTTTGTCTCACTTGTGGGTATTTAAAAAGAGAAAATAAAATAAAATAAGATTTAAAAAAACTTCTGGCAAAGATGGAGGCATAGGTAGACACACTGTGCCTCCTCTCACAACCAAAATTAAGGACAACAAAATTTAGAACCAAAAAAAACCAAGCAGAACAGATAGAAAATTGAATTGTACGGAAGTCCAGTACCCAGACCAGTAAGAGGGGTAGAGTTGGCAACCAGTAGAGAGGGATCACAGCAGGAAAAAGCAGTGGCTAGTGGTCCCATATGCACAGGCCATAACTGGCACACCCTAGGTACACAGGCAGTGGTTACAGGGTGTGGGAAGGCAACAAGCAGACCCAGTGAATGAGGCACACAAGGCGGCTGACCACAGTCACACATTCGTGCACAGATAAACCAGGAGAAAACGGGCAGCGAGACAGACTGTGCAACCCAGCACCCCAGTGCCAGGAAATAAAGCCTAAAAGCACCAATTGCAAACACTTGTGGGGGTCTAAGTGCAGGGAGAGACTCCCAGCCTCACAGACCAGACTGAAATCTGAGAGAGAGCTGAGCAAGCGCCATTGTTTCCTCTGACCCCGCCCCCACATACAGCATCACAACTCTGCGACTGGGTTGCCCCACGCTGGTGAACACCTAAGGCTCTGCCCCTCATACATAACAGGTGCGACCAGACCCCCCAAAAAAGAAAAAGAAATGGCTCAAACCGGAGAACAAATGCAAGCCCCAGAGCCAATTTATCTAAGCGACCAAGAGATAGCCAACCTATCGGATACACAGTTCAAAGCACTGGTGATCAGCATGCTCACAGAATTCGTTAATTTTGGTCACAAATTAGATGAAAAAATGAAGGCTACAATAAGTGAAATGAAGGAGAATGCACAGGGAACCAATAGCGATGGGAGGAAAACCGGGAGTCAAATCCATGGAGTGGACCAGAAGGAAGAAAGAAACAACCAAACAGAAAAGAATGAAGAAACAAGAATTCAAAAAAAAAAATGAGGAGAGGCTTAGGAACCTCTGGTACATCTTTAAATTTCACAGCATCTGAATTATAGGGGTACCAGAAGGGGAAGAGGAAGAGCAACAAGGGGAAATCTTATTTGAACAAATAATAAAGGAGAACTTCCCCAATCTGGCAAAGGAAATAGACTTCCAGGAAGTCCAGGAAGCTCAGAGAGTCCCAAAGAAGGTGGACCCAAGGAGGAACACACCAAGGCACATCATCATTACATTAGCCAAGATTAAAATGAAGGAGAAAATTCTAGAAGCAGCTAGAGATAAGGGAACAGTCACTTACAAAGGAGATCCCACCAGACTATCAGCTGATTTCTCAAAAGAGACCTTACAGGCAAGAAGGGGCTGGAAAGAAGTATTCCAAGTCATGAAACTCAAGGACCTACATCCAAGATTGCTCTATCCAGCAAAGCTTTCATTTAGAATGGAAGGGCAGATAAAGTGCTTCTCAGATAAGGTCAAGTTAAAGGAGTTCATCATCACCAAGCCCTTATTCTATGAAATGTTAAAGGCACTTATCTAAGAAAAAGAAGATAAAAAATACGAACAGTAAAAAGACAGCAAGTTCACAGATATTAACAACCACACCTAAAACAAAAGCAAACTGAGACTTCCAGCCAAGATGGAGTCATAGGCAGACACACTGTGCCTCTTTTCACAACGAAAATTAAGGACAGCAAAGATTTAGAAACAAGAAAACAACCAGAACTCAGAAAATCAAACTGTTTGGAAGTCCAACAAGCATTCATCCAGACCAGTAAGAGGGGCGGAGTCCAGGCAGGAAAAAGCGGAGGTGCGGACCAGGCATGCAGGCAGCAGCGGCTGGCAGCCCCCAGGTACACAGGCGGCGACTAGCAGGCCCTGAGCACGGGGTGGCAACTGTTCAGACACAGTGAGGCTACACAAGGCAGCTGGCTGACCGGGTGGTCCCACATTGGCACGCAGATAATCCAGGCAAAGGGGAATCAGTGAAAGGGACTGGAATCTGAGAGTGAGCAAAGCAAGCACCATTGTCTCCTCTCAGACCCCGCCCCCACATACAGCGTCACTACCCAGCGACTGGCTGTCCCGCCCTGGGGAACACCTGAGGCTCCACCCCTCACTACGTAACAGCCGCGACTAGATTAAAAAAAAAAAAAAACCCACAAGTGAAAATGGCTCAAACTGGAGAACAAATCAAAGTCCCAGAGCCAATTTATCTAAGCGATGAAGAGATTGCCAACCTATCAGATGCACAATTCAAAACCGTGGTGATCAGGATGCTTACAGAATTGGTTGATTTTGCTCACAAATTAGATGAAAAAATGGAGGTTACAATAAGTGAAATGAAGAAAAATGCACAGGGAACCAACAGAGATGGGAGGAAAACTGGGACTCAAATCAATGGAGTGGACCAGAAGGAAGAAAGAAACAACCAAACAGAAAAGAAGGAAGAAACAAGAATTCAAAAAAAATGAGGAGAGGCTTAGGAACATGCAGGACATCTTTAAATGTCCCAACATCCGAATTATAGGGATACCAGAAGGGGAAGAAGAAGAGCAACAAGTGGAAAATTTATTTGAACAAATAATAAAGGAGACCTTCCCCAATCTGGCAAAGGAAATAGACTTCCAGGAAGTCCAGGAAGCTCAGAGAGTCCCAAAGAAGTTGGACCCAAGGAGGAACACACCAAGGCACATCATCATTACATCAGCCAAGATTCAAATGAAGGAGAGAATTCTAGAAGCAGCAAGGGATAAGGGCACAGTCACCTACAAAGGAGTTCCAATCAGACTGTCAGCAGATTTCTCAAAAGAGACCTTACAAGCAAGAAGGGGCTGGAAAGAGGTATTCCAAGTCATGAAAGTCAAGAACCTACATCTAAGATCGCTCCATCCAGTGAAGCTGTCATTTAGAATGGAAGGGAAGATAAAGTGCTTGTCAGATAAGGTCAAGTTAAAGGAGTTCATCATCACCAAGCCCTTATTATATGAGATGTTAAAGGGACTTATCTAAGAAAAAGAAGATAAAAAATATGAACAGTAAAAAGACAGCAAACTCATAGGTATTAACAACCACATCTAAAACAAAAGCAAACTAAGCAAATGACTAGAACAGGAACAGAACCACAGAAATGGAGATCACATGGAGGGTTAGCAACAGGGGCATGGGAGGAAAAGGTAGAGAATAAGTAGGATAGATGGTGGGTAGAAAATAGACAGGGGGAGGGCAAGAATAGTGTGGGAAATGTAGAAGCTAAAGAACTTATGACACATGGACATGAACTAAAGGGGGGGAATGTGGGTGGGAGGGGGTGTGCAGGGTGGAGGGGAATGATGAGGAAAAAATGGGACAACTGTAATAGCATAATCAATAAAATATATTAAAAATAAAAATCTTTAAAATTAAGAGGGTTAAAGAAGCTGATTTAGGAAAATTTTGCCCAGTAATATGAGAATTTAGCTTAAGAAACTCTTTAAAACTGAGTTGAATATGGGTTCTGAGCACCTAACCCAAAAAGCAATGGTTTGGGACAAAGGAGTCTCCTTGGCTTGAAGTCCGCAAAGACCTTGTTCTTTCTGACTAAAGAAATTACTCTGATATTAAATTAAGGGTAGTACCTGAAACTTAAACAACACAAAATCAATATTTTTTGTGATTTTGTAGCCAAGCAAATTTAGTAGTTCAAGAATGCAATTTGACTACAGGAAAACAGGAAAGTTGTGGATTGGGTCATGAAGGTTGTCTTTGGCATCTTTCCTTCTAATGTATTCATGCCTTTGAAGTTCTCTGCTCTCCAATTATCTTATTTTCCAACTCCTTAGTTAGCTAATTTCTAGTAATGTTATTCTTTTCTAAGGCATTCATAACTTAAAAATGGATTCTTTTTTTAAACAGAGTTTTTTAAAAGATTTTATTTATTTTTAGAGAGGGGGAAGGGAGGGAGAAAGAGAGGGAGAGAAACATCAATGTGAGAGAGATAGGTTGATCAGTTGCCTCTCGCATGTCCCCAACTGGGGACCTGGCTCACAACCCAGGCATGTGCCCTGAGTGGAATCAAACCCACGACCTTTCAGTTCTCAGGCCAGCACTAGATCCACTAAGCCACACCAGCCACTGCTAAAAATAGATTCTTAGGTATTAAAAACACCTTAAGAGGTAAAGAAAAGACTATTGGTGGAATTCAGGCAACATGGACACCTGCAGGAGAGAGAGCTCTTTGGGAATGTCCCGTATTCTAATACGGGAGTGATTGTCCTTGCTGCTTCTTGTTTCTTCTTAGGTTTGCTGCCACACATCTACAATTGCCATTGGCTCACTTATTATTTAAAGTATTGAACTTTTGTTAAATTCTTATTTTCCTTTCCTCTCTTTCAGATAAAATATGGCAGGATCCATCAACAGTTTTTTATATACCTTCACTGGTTTGCTACTCCTACACTTAATTGCATTTATCTAAAAGATAAAACTTTTAAAACTTAAAAAAAACTTTCACCTAATAGATCTAGACACTTAGTCTATGACCCTCATGCAGACTTGACTGGGTAAAATAATCCTGATTCATGTCAAATAAAAGCTAGAAAGTCTGATCCCATTGGGACTGTCACCTACTCAGCAGAAGCAGTTGGATGCCGTGATCCTGCAATGGGCACCAATTTCACGGTAGGTCACTTCCAACCAGCTCAGGGCTTACACAACTGATAAACCCAAGGATCATAGTCAATGATGTCACTCGGAGAACCGCTTTCCTAATATGGGCAGATACAGCTTATGATCTTTTGACTTCAAAGACTATCCTATTTTTCCTCCCTCAAGCCTCATTTCCAAAAGCCTCATTAGAGTGCCCAAACGGTTTCCTTGCTTGGCAGTAACACTTTTTCATTAAGGTCTCTATCTTTGGTTTTTAATAGTATTTCTTTCTTTCTTTAAAACCTTTGTGAAATAAAAGGCTGTACCTGTTTTTGAAGGAATTTCATATGGCAAAGGACAGAGAGGAGTTTTTGAGACATGGAATAGGAGTAGGCTAATATTTCCCATGGTTCCTGAAATGTTATCCTGTGATTGTAACTAGTTAAGAATCACTAAATCTTTTTTTACCATCACCAAAAATTTGGCCAAATTTAAACATGCTGTTCTTTGTGTTATTAAACCAATATCAACTTTTATTTGCTCTCCAGGTAGAATAATAGACATAGAATATATTTATTTATACTGCACATCTCCTCAGAGGTACAATAAGTATATTACTGATCTGTGCTTTGCTTTTATTATTTAACATTCATGAAATATGCTAATAATATAAACTGAAGAAAGTATACAGAACATTGTTTTATTCCTTAAAATTCCACTTCAGTTTTCTTTATGTATACAGTTTGAATCCTAAGATTTCTTTAAGTTGTAGTGAATTAGCTTTACATTCAAAATACCAGCGTAGGTTTCTTTTTTGTGCTAGTGATAATAGAAGAATATTAAGAAGTGGAATGTTAGGTTTCACTTCTATATAGTGAACATAAAGGATTATTTATTTAAAGTGGGGGAGACTATGATGTATGGGGGCAGGAGGTACATGGGAACTCTGTATACTGTCGGTCAATTTTGCTATAAACTTAAAACTACTAAAAAAAAGTCTGTTAAAAAAATTCTCTGAGTAGGAGTGAAACAAGGCACCTTGTGTAGAGTCGTCCCTGGACCATGTTCTGACACAGTTAACATTTCTTGAGTTTTCAACTATAGGATAGACACTGTGCTATATGATTCACATGCCATAGCCTAGAATGCCTTTCGTCACCAGATATCTGTTCTTGGCTCCCCCTTAGTAATAAAACTCTCCATTTTTAGCTAGCATTTGGCTCCCTAGAATAAAAGCTTTATTGCCCTAGCCAGGTAGGTCAGTTGGTTAGAGCATTGTCCTGATACACCAAGGCTACAGGCTAAATCCCTGGTCAGGGTACATACAAGAATCAACCAATGAATGCATAAGTGAGTAGAACAACACATAGATGTTTCTCTCTCTGTAAAAATGAATTAAAATTTTTTAAAAGAATAAAAACTTTATTTTCTAGCTTCCCTCACAAATAGTTGTGCCAAATAACTAAGTTTCTACCCATAGGGAGCAACTGCAATTGGTAGGTACTTTTTCTGGGCAGTGGAGCCAAAGAAAAAAGGAATGCTAATTTTTTGTTTCCTTCTAATAGCTTGGCAATTCAGCTGTATTCTCACACCTAGAAAGCAGACCACATGCTGACTGAAGTTGTAGCTTTAGGGGAAATGATAGGAAAGATTAATGATTTTTGTATGTACTGGTTGCTTCTTGACACTTTTAGCAAAGCCTTACAGTCTAGAGGCAAGCAGTGTAGAAGCAGAGAAGGAAGGGACTGCAGCTTTGCTGAAAGAGCTGCTATTTTTCTGAGGACCTCAATCTAAGTTGATAATTTGAGCCTTTGTGGGATGAAAAGGATGCTTGATTCTGCACCCCAAACCGAAGCAATTATAAGCAGTGGCTAAAACCCTAGGGCTTTAGCAGGAGATAAAACTAGTGCCTCTTCATACAAAAGTGTCAACTGTCTGGCAAAGAGTGGATTAAGGTTCTTACTTCCCACCCAAGCCTGTTTTAAATGAATTCTAGATAGCTCCATTAAATTGAGAGAGAAATAGATGGGCAGTATAATGTAACTAATAAGCAAAATATACTAGTCAGGCTCTTAAAAAAATGATGGCTAGTCAAGATCTTTGGCTGTGATTTAAGGACAGGGAATTGACTGAAGGTAAATAAAAATGAATTCCTATTGGAAAGACTTCTTACCCGCATGGAGGAACTTCTGAGATAGCAAAGCTAGGAACCATGAGGATTGCATTAGTCTTCTAGGGCTGCATAACAAAACACCACTGACTAGGTGGCTTAAACAACAAACATTTATTTTTTCACAGTTCTGGAGACCAGAAGCCTAGGGTCAGGGTGTTGTAGGCTTAGCCTATCCTGAGGCAGTGCTTCTTGGTGTGTAGACAGCTCTCTTCTCACTGTGCTGTCATGTGGCTTTTCCTCTGATTTCTCTCTTTCTCTCTCTTAAGAACACTAGCTATATTGGATTAAGGTGCCACCCTTTTGACCTCATTTAATCATGACCTTAAAGGCTTTATCTCCAAATACAGTTACATTGGGGGTTAGGACTTCAACATGTGAAATTTGGGAGGTTCACAATTTAGTCCATAATAACAATAGTAAATAAAAGAGTTCATCATAGAGAGCAGAACCAAGGGCTGTCTGATAGGCTAATCAAAAAACTCCATCCACAAGCCAGAGAGTCTTTGTAATGTTTGCCGAGCAGGGTTTGATAACTTCCATGGACCAGTGCCAGTGAGTATCGTGCAAAAGTTTCCTTTTAAAAAAAAATTTAATTGGAATTTTAATTAAGGTTATCTTATTCTTGTTTCAACATTATATATTCAATATGCCTGGGAGGATAGGGCAAATAACTTTTAGTTTATGGGTTTCTGGATCGTGAGTGGCTAAATCATGCCATGATGAAGATGACTGAATATCACTCAGTGTTTCTGCACTTTGAGCTTCATGCAGTAACCAAATGGCACTTTGGAGTTATGTCTCAAAAGCACAGAGTTTCTATGTGGAAAACAAGGAGCCCATGGATGAATACATCGTGGCAAGAAGAGCTATTTGTCCCCTATTTACTTCCTCCTTCTTTTAAGTAAGATTAAATGTAATCTTACTTAATGTAAGTAAGATTTCATTTAGCTGAATGTAAGATTTCCTGAAGTAAAGATTAGATTTCTCAGCATCCCTTGCAGCTACATGACTTTTCCAGGGAGTATTTTTGTAAAGAAATGGACAAACCCTACTTTACTTTTCTTCTTCTTACTGTTTTCTAGAATGACAAAAAGAATTTTGGACCTTCATTATCCATCTTAAACTATGAATTAAAGCTGCCTGCTGTGGCAATGCAAAAAGATCTAAAGAGCCCTGGCTCAGTGGATTGAGAGCCAGCTTGTAAACCAAAAAGTCACAGGTTTGGTTCCTAGTCAGGGTACATGCCTGGGTTGTGGCCCAGTTTCCACAGTTAGGGGCACACAAGAGGCAATCAATTGATCTCTTGCACATCGATGTTTCTCTCCCTTTCTTCCTGCCTCCCTTCCCCTCTCTCTAAAAAGTAAATAAATAAAGTATTAAAAAAGATCTAAAGAGCTAGAATCTTGTCACTGTGGAACGACTACCTTTAGGCTTTTAGCCTTCTTTAACATAAATAAATTATACTTTTAAAGCTAATATTATTTGGGGTATGCTGAATTGTTCGGCTGTCAATTGGCTACTCTGGGAAATGTGTTTCCCATAATTCCTTTCCTTGTATGATTCCCAGGTTAGAGTTGACTACCAGAGGAATTTGCTCATATTTTGAGAAGCAGAAGTGAAACTAGCCATACCTCTCTGAAGGTATTTATCCTCCCACCTGGTGATGAGCAAATGTCAAGATGTTCAGTGGGTTGAGCTTGTTTGCTCTTCAAACTCTAGGCTCTTCTTCCCAACTGCTAGCCCTGCTGATTAACAATAGCCATAGGCCCACCACCAGACACAGCAGTGGAGTTGAGTGGGCACAGAGGTTGGTAGCTATGGAGGGGCATTGCTTCCCATTCACAGGCCCACTTTGGCTGATGGATGTGCTTTGCTTCTCAGGTTTTCTTGCAAGCTTCAACCTCTCCACCCACAACAGCACGTCAAGAAATTGTGTAGTGACTATTACTTCAACTTCCCCTTCCGGATCTTTACTTCCTCAGTTCCTCTCACAGTTGTGTAAGCTCAAATCTCTGTTTTAAGTCTCTTGCCCAATAACATGTATAGTAGCTCTATTCCCTCACTGAACCCTCACTAATATGTTAGGTTTTAAGACACATGTACATAACCTTTATCCCAATGAAGTCACATACATTATCCCTTTCAATCTTTCTAAGAACCATAGGAAAGTGGCACTATTATTTTCTCCATTTTACAGATGTGAAAACAGGTTAAGAGAAGTAACATTCTACTCTCATGCAGTAAGTGGTGAAGCCAAGTTTATAACCCAGTCCACCTGATAGAACCAGAGAGCTTAACTACTACACCTTAATACTTGTATACCTACTGTCCAAGAGTTCTACTCTCACTCTTATCCCTTCTTGCTTTAATTACTGTTTATGTTGAAAGTTAATCATGCTACCCAATGAGACAACCATATTATGTGAGCGAAAATCAATACGGATTGCCAATATATCACCAGGGTTCAGTTACTAGCTTGGGAAAAAGTCAGTTTTATTGAAAATCTGTTTGTCTATTTCCTCTTCAGCTCCCCCAAAGCAGAGCCCTTAGTTAGGTAAAGCTTCATTCTTGGCAAGAGTCAGGGTCCATTTCTTGGTTTTGTTTAATATTTTAAAGCTGAGGAAAGATTAATGCTATGCTTTTGGCATATTGCCTACTAAAGAAGAGACTTCAGGCAAAGTTGCCACAATCAATCTTGTATGTGTATGCGTGTGTACCAAAAGAGGCACTGATTCTCATAATGTTTATGTAATCATCCTGAATTCAAGAATTTCAAAACAACTTAACTCTTTAAAGACAACACATTTTAGAATAGACAATTTGCATACATTCTAGCCCTCTGTCTCAATGATTTAGTATGTATTTCCTAGGAAAAAGTATATTCTCTTATGTAACCACTATACAGTTATCCAGTTCAAAATTAAACATTGATATTTTATTCTATGAATCATATTCTGATTTTGTTTCGATAATATCCTTCATGGTACATTTTTTTCTTTGAGGATGGTGTCCAAGATCACATACTGCATTTAGCTGTCATGTTTTAATTTCAAATTCCTAATCTTTCTTTGCTTTCCATAACATTGACATCTTTAAAGAATCTATTCTACTTTATAAAATGTTTCTCAATTTGGGTTTGTCTGATGTTTCCTCATGATTTGATTCAGGTTATGTATTCCTGGCTAAAAAATGACAAAAGTGATGTGTCCATCTTAGGATATCATATCTGGTGGGAACACTATTACTAGGTTTTGTTTTTACTGTTTTATACTGTGTTGCATATGATTTTTTCTTCCCATACCCAGACACAATTAATTCTGAAAAATGAAAGAACAGTTCAGAATCTATTGGGGCGAAAATGAAAATGAATTCATACTTATGGAGCATTTTGGGGATTTACTATATTCACATACCCACAAGGAAAAGAGAAAGAAGGTAAGCAACAGGGAGAATTGCTATGAAGTAACCTTTGAATTCTCTTAGATCTCCACACTTCTTGATAGGAAGCTGAGTCCTCATTTTCTTGGCCTATACAGAAGACACTGTAGTCCCATGCTCATATCCCTATAATACTTAACTGTTTCGATACATGCAGACAGTCTCCTATTGCTAGCACATAACTCTGCCTGATGGCTTTTTCTCAGCCCAGGTGTAGAGCAGATTCTAAGTGCTGGGGAGTTAACACCCCTGGGGGCGACTCTCAGCTAATGACAGATAAGAAATGGAGAATAAATAAGTAGCTTCTTCTCCCTCTGGTAAAAAAAACTCCCTAAGGTTCCCAACATCATTGAGCTTCAGCTGCCCCAGTGGTAACATGCTAATTAATGTAACTGGTCCAGACTTCCTCCTTTTCCTGTCTTGAGGAAGCATCCCCAATCCCTTGTCAATGCTTCCTAGGATCACCTCTCAAACTATTTTCATTGAAATCTTTTGCTTAGGGTCTGCTTCTAAAGAATCTGTCCTAAGAAAGCTTAGTTATTGGACTGTTCCAAAATAACTGGCTAAAATTCTCCATCTCATCAAGCTTAATATTCTACTTATTAGAGATGGATACGGGATGTCAAGTATTAACTGGGGAAATTCAAATACACCTTGTTTTTCGTATCTTGGGGAAAATTAACTGGTTACATTGCTTTCTCTTCATTAATATTCAAACTGGCCTCTATATTGGTCAGAGGAATCATTAACTACCATGACTAAGTATATTCCTGCTGCCATATTCTGAGGCAAGCTTCATAGAGTTGTCTATGTCAGGAAGAGTATAATTTGAACTCTACACCTGCAATTTGGATTTGAGAGACTCAATATACAAATGGACAATGTCCAGACCATACTTAAAAAAACAAAGCAAAACAAAAAAAACTCTGACCCGTGAAAGGGATTATAATGTGCCACCTATAATATGCCATTTGGGCATATTGATAACTTTAAGCTAAAGTCATTTGAGAAACATTCTTTGTTCCCCCTTTCTGCCTAAAAGCAGGCCTAAATTTCCTATGAGAAAGGTGTCCTCTTGATACCAGGGAGAAGAAAGAACATTCTAATCACTGGAGACAGAGAATGAACACCAAATGAATCTGCGTGAACAAACCTTACTAAAATAACCCTTATCTTCCATTAGTTTCCTCCATGTATTTCATAGTTACTTTCCCCAAATTTAATTCTCATAGAAGTACAAGCAAACCCTTTTATCTAGTCACATCACAATTTACAGCCCTTGGTTAAATGTCAGCCTCAGAATCTAGCCACTTCTTTGGGGTTTTTACTTCTCTAGAAAGCCCCTCATACCATGTAAAAACAGACATTAAATAAAATTTGTATGCTTCCCTCAGTAAGACAGAAATTTTAGGACACCAAGAGAAAAAGGCCATAGATTTTCACATGTCCTTTCCCCCTTATTAAATTCATCAACAAAAACAATACTTAAGCTCTGGCTAGTGTGGCTCAGTCGATTGAGTACTGGCCTGTGGACCAAAGATTGCCAGTTTGATTCCCAATCAGGGCACATACCTGGGTTGCGGGCCAGGGTGTGCGAGAGGCAACCAATGGATGTTTCTCTCCCCCCTTTCCCCTCTCTCTAAAAATAAATAAATAAAATCTTAAACAAAAACAATACTTAGATCTTACTGAGGCAGGACAGTAAGAAACTAGGAAAATTCTTTGGCAAGTGGAACCGGAACTAAGACAGATAGCTTAACAAACTGGATAGCTGAACAGACTGGCAGAGAAATTTACAGCCTCGGGGTGCCTAGCAACAAGCAAAACTGGAGCCAGACCTCACTCCCAGGGTGGCCTTTCCTCCCCTGGCATATCGACGGCCATTGGTTTAGACCCCTGACCTTTCCTCCATAGAGGTAATATCTAGACCTCAGTATTTTAGTGGCAGGTCCAGAACAGCAGCAAAACAAGGCCTGTAATGCAAGAACCGGCTGCAATGACTAATGACTCTGTCTGGCGCTGACCAATCAGTGGAGACCACAACAATAAAAGGCACCTGGAAAAGCTGATGAATATTGAGATCCTTACCTAAGACCTTTCCTACACCTCCTGCCCTTAAAACTTTTAAGAGGTAGGACCCAGGGTACACGCTCTTTTCTGTGAGCATGTGAGCACACCTGCACTTTCCCCTCCCCCCCCCCCACTGGGCATGTATCTCCTAAACTGTAAGGGACCCCACAAAACTCTAAGGGACACCATGAGACCCGCAATCAGGCAGGAGAGTAGTGTGCATCAGCAGTTTGTTCCAGGCTAAAACCCTGAAAATGTCCTCAGGGCCCCTGTTTCTCTGACTCTTCAGTGAGCCAACTGCAGCCTCTCCTAGGCTCACTTCTTTCCTGTAACCTTTCTAGAGAGCCAAAGCAGCCTCACCTGGTCTCTCTCCTTGCTTCTTCTCTCTTAAGCCCTTACTTGTTTCACTGTTTCCAGTTTTAATTAAGGTACCCTCAAAAATCACCTGGACTCATATTTTGAAATCTTTCCTGCATGTCAACTTCCCGAACACTAAGGACCAGTCTCTTTCAGTTAACATTACAGGTACTGCTTTCAGCCCTTATCCTTTGCTCCAGGTGGAGAATCTTCAATTATCTGAAGTTCCCTAGTCCCCTAATAGTCCCCTCAGTATCTGAGGGCTCGAGACTCTTGAGCAGCTGCTACAGCTTTACTACTGAGTCTCTTTAAAGAAACTTCCGAGGGAGGTGAGGGAGCATCTCAGCTCTGTTAGCGTCCATGTTTATAACTCAGGTCCATGGTTTATAGGTTTATAACTAGCGTCCATGTTTAGGACCCTCAGGTTGGTTATTTACTTATTTGTCCTCAACCCTCATTATCACAATTATTTGCTCTGTGGTGTGTTGTAAGGTGATTAGATTCTATAACCTACATTTATCAATTGGTTTGGGGTCAGATTCTGCCAATTAAGGGAGATCAAAAGACAAGTGGAGGGCAGATACAACTTTCTAGTTTTGAATAGCGGGTGAAACAACAAAGACCCGCACTAGTGATGAAAGAACTGAAGTAATTACAGACTCAGTGGCAGAGGCAATGGTAGTAGAGATGTCTGCAGCAAGGGAAGCCACAGTGACTCTAGGAGCAATCCAGGCTTCTGGGTGGCAGTTCAGGCGGCTGGGCTTCAATAACAGAAGATTTAGCTGCACACATCCCTTGCCTCTGCTTAATGATTTTGCTCCTCCATCCTAGCAATGGTAGGACTTCTACTTATTGAGTAACCTCTCTTTTCCAGAATTCCCAAAAAGCTTGACCAATTCCTTTATTTAAATCTTTTCTGGTTTAAATAACTAGAGTGGTTTTTGTTTTCCTAATTGCATACTGAATGATAAAGATCCTCAGTAAGGACATCCAATTAGAATTCCACCCATAGTGAAATCTCAGTGAATCTTTCTTTAGTTTCTATCTCACATCTGTGAGAAGATACTTGCCTTAGAGAAAGAGCCTCAAGCAGTTAATTTGCATAGATTATTTATGTTCTTAGTGCAGATATGCAAATATATTCCAAAAAAGGGACTCTGTAACCTTGAGCTACTTTGCTTAAGACTGTCAGACTTTGTACTGTTTATAAATTTTAAAAATTTGAACAGTAACATAATAGATATAAAAGTATTGATTGCATGGCCAACTCTAAACCCCGTGTGGAGATCTTCTAGAATATTTCCCATAATACAGGGGATTTTTTTTCAATCAACACTGAGGAATGGTGAATGATTGTGAAGGTAAATTAATATCTGCCATCTTTAAACACAGTTTACTTCTGTATGAAGCCCTGTTATGCATTAATGTGGAAGCACTGGTTGTTTAAAACAAACAAACAAACAAACAAACAACTACCTTGGCTATAAGTAAAAAGTGACTGACCTAAGCCCAAGAGTCTCTTCTCTCCCTTGCATCCTGGATCCTTTCCTAGAACCTCTCAGGTCAAGCTGCTTCCTAAGATCAAGCAACTAAAGGGTTAATGACCCTGCTTCAGAACTGTGACCAGAGTTCTTTTTGACTGGTTGGTGCCCATACCAGTCATTACTGGGCTGGTGGACTCTGGCGCCCATTGTCTTCTTCTGCAAGGCCACTGCCTAGGTGAAGAGTTGGAGGAGAGGACCCAGTGGGGAGGACTGTGCCCACTGATGTAATATCGGCACTCCAGTGTCAAAGACCTAGAGTCCTCAAGGAGCCCCCTGCATAAGGTCCCACTGAGAGACTCTCACATGACTGGTATGGGAGCTGCAGGCTCTGTAGAATTTTGGTTCTGAGCAAAATGAGAGAAACTTCAGTTAGGCTGGTCATGGTACGGAGTAAATGCAGCCATGGGTGATAGAGCTCTGTACTGCCTGCTGGCTTTGCAGATACTCCCCAAAGAGGAGGGCAGATGAAGAAAAAGAAAGGGCTCTGGGGGGCAGTTTGGAGCCAAGCATGACCAGAAGCATGGGTACCACTTTTCAGCATCACCACCACTTAATGGGATGAATTCATTCAAAGTCACTGAATGCCCATTGATCAAGTATAGTAAATTTCACTAACAAAAATGTTATTGATACTTAACGGAGCATTTTCTATGTGTCGGGTTATATTCTAAAAGCATATTTGCTCATTTAAGAAATTCATCAACCAGATTTTACAAATGAGAAAACTGAAGTAAAGAAAATTATTTAAAATTATGCGGCAAGCCAGCATTTGAACCCAGGCAACCTAGCACATGAGCACACTTTAATTGCTGCCATCCATCCGGCCTGAAGGATTACCATTGTTTCATTTTTAAATGTTATTTTCTCTTTGATTGTGAATAATATCTATTTGACCATATTAAACTTTAAGTATTATTTAAACATTTGTAATAGAAATATTTGAATAGAATCACTATTAGTTCAGTGGAAACTGAGAAACCAGCTCTATGGATAACAATGCTAGTATTAAGACAAATTGAAAACTTTTTATGTTCCAAGCCACTTAACAACTATTAATTCAATTGAAATGTTGTTTTATGTAGTTTTATGTAGTTCTTTCCATGAAATTATGTACCTAGAAGAGCACCATTTAGCTAGTGAGAGCTGCATCAAAAGGTAACATCAAATCTTTTTTTAAAAAATAACAAATTATATGGAAATGATTAGAATAGTTTGGAGGACAATTTGTACCAAGATTTTATATATGATAAGCAGTTCTATATGCATACTTACCTATATATGTAACTAAATAGTTTTTTATATAACTTCAATAATTTAGAAATGAAGGAAATATTCTTTTGAATTTTTACCTTTATATATTGATATATAGGTTAATTTACAATATGTGTTTCTGATCAAATAGGCTATTACCCAGGTGTAAATATCAGTGAACCCTACCTCAAAAAGACTGAAAGGTTAAGGAAAGAAATTTATTTTTCTCACATAACAAGTATTCCAGGGTAGGTTGCAGGCACACTAATGTTGTAGTAGGCAGTTAGACAGGCAGGAGCAGAGTAGGAACACAGGCCAGGTGCAGAGGGCCATCAGGGCAGAGAGCCCCGGGTGCCTTGAAACAGGCAAAACTACAAGCCCTTACGTGACTACTCCTTTAAGTATTGACCTCTGGGGATGACATCTAGGCTTCAGCTATGTTTCAGCTCCAAGCCCAGAAAAGCAGCAAAACCAAATGGAGTAACACCATGGCTGACATCAGAACTAATGACCCCTGCCCTGGTGCTGACCAATCAGTGGAGACTACTACCCTGAGGAGACACCTGGAAAGCTGATGAATATTTTATTGAAATTTCCATCCTGCAACCTCCAGAGAAGAGCCCTCAGGACAGAGGACCCAGGACATGCTCTCTCTCGTTTTTTCCAGAGCATGCCTATACCTTTCCTCCCTCTTTCCTCTCTCAAGGCACATGTCTTTCTCTCTCTTTTCTAAGTTCCAAGGGTCCTTCTTTTGCCTCTGTAACTTGTTTCTGGCTCACTTCTACTACTTCGATGACTTTCTAAATAAATCTTCTCTTATAGTTTAAGTCTTGGCTCTGAATTCTTTCTTAACCAGAATTCAACTACTGAGATTGCTGAACCAACATCTGACATCTGGTGTCATTTCATCACCAACAGTATCCTCAAAGTTCTTTCCATATGTGTTTTGCTTTCTTCAGTGAGAGAAGAGCTATAGGCTGGAACCCCTAGCCCCTCATAATCTCAATATGGCCACAGTACATCTTGCTATCTCATCTGCTTAGGTTTAAAATATGCACACAAATTCTTTAATGCTCCTCCTTGCACAAGTGAAGCCTAATTCCCTTTCTCTTAAATGTGGGCTATATTAATTTAGTGATTCACTTTTCATAAATAAAATATGGTTGAAACGACAGTGTGTTACTCCTGGAATTAGGACACAAAGGCATTGTGCTATGTTCTTTACATTTTCTCTTGGATCTGACAAGTAACTAAAGCCTCCTGCCAAGAGCCAACAATGAAGTGAGACTTTCTGCCAACTGCCACACGAAGGAGCAATCTTGGAAGTAAATGCTCTGAGCCCAGTCAGGACTTCAACTGACTGCTGCCCTAAGAAATTATCAACTACTGTCTCATGAGAAACCCTGAGCCGGAGCCACCCAGCTAAGCTGCTCCTGAATTCTTGACTCGCACAAACTGTAGAATAATAAATATTTGTCAAGATAATAAGTGTAAATCATAATAGCTCTGGTCACATAGTTTGGATGGTTAGAGTTTCGTCCCAATATGCCAAGGTGGTGGGCTTGATCCCCCATCAGGGCATCAATGAATGCGTAAGTGAGTGAAACAGCAAATTAATGTTTCTTTCCCCCTCTCTCCTCCCTCCCTTTCTCTCTCTCTCTCAAATCAATAAATGAAAAAAATGTATAAATGTAAATAATAATATAGAGCTAGATAACTAGTGCAATATTTATCTCTATATAACAACAGCTAGGGAAAGAAGGAAGCAACTGACTCCCTCTTTTTTTTAGGAGAAACTTTTGTGAGACTTCTGAGAGGCCTTCTTTTCACATTTCACTGGGCAGACTTGAGTCATATTCCAATTTCTTAATCAATGACTGGAAAGAGAATAATAGCATGATTGGTTTATGCTGAACGATTACCCTGAATGAGATGGACCCCTGCAGCTGGAGCTGGGGCTGGAGTCAGCTTCCCCGAAACAGATGATTGTAGAGGATAGTGAGTTTTAGAAAGAAAATAGGGTAGAGAAATGAATATTGAGGTTACTTAATCAATTGGTAAACCAATTCTCAATGGTTTAACACACCAAAAGTTCATTCATCTCGCATTCTACCTGCCCAATGTGGTTTGGCAAGGAGACTCTCCCTGGCTGACAGAGGCTTCAGTATCTGCTTTAGTGACCTTCCTAGAGAGGGGATGGGAAAGTGGCAAATTGTTTACTGGGTCCTAAAACTTTTGCCTGGAAGTGACATGTACCACCTTCTCTCCTACTGTATAGACCAAAATGAGTACTATATATCTAATTTTAAAGAGGTCAAGTAATGCAATCTTAGGTTATAACCAGAAACTGGATATGCAGAAAATATTTGGTGAACATCCCTGATGAGTTACCAGCAAAAGAAAATCAGTGCTGCAAACCTGCTTGTTTTGGAACCAGAAATTGTGGGAACAGAAAGCAGAGTTTTACCACGCCCCCGTACAATTCCCCAAACATTCTGAGGAATTGCTTTCTCTTCTCTCTGCCTTTAAGAGCTGGAGTGGTTAAATAGATCAGATATTAAGCATGGGGAGAGATCCTAGCTTAATTGCTGGTGCCAGATCTTTGCCTAGCATGTATGAACAGGTCTTAGCAGATTAATTGAAAATTTCAATGAAAACAGTATTACTCAGCTTCAGGCGTGTAATCGAGCTCTGATATTGAGTCCATTACTGTGTAATTTTCCTAATGACCCTAAAGTTATAAATAATGTGTTGAAATTTTAAAGTGCTGCCGTGTTGAAATCTGCAGGTCAATAGCTCACCTTTTCTTAGGATGCTCTATGCTTGTGGAGTGGATATTATTCTAACGATGCATGGAAGCCACCTGGCCAAGGAAGTGGATCAGTCCTACTAAGCTAGCCTTTCTGTTTTAGGCCTGCAAACACCTGACTTACTAAACTTCAGGTTCCTCCTTTGCCTTAATTTTTTAAGTTCTTTTATGTCTGCCTGATAGCTAACCTACTGATAAATCTGGAACTAAAACTCAGTTTTCCTGACTCCTCACTCTGATATCCTTCTAGCAAATTCCATCTCAGTTTTCAGCACTTTCCAAGAAGCTCTCCAATTATCTCATTCCTCCACTCAGACTTCTTCTGTTTTTCATGTTCCTCCTTTCTTCTCCTACAGCATATCTTCTTGTTTCTATCTTTGTAAAGCATATATCATACCAGTCTGCAATACCTGACTTCCTGGGTATCTTCCTCCTCAGTCTGTAAGCTCTTTGGAAATATGTTCCATGTTTTATGTGATTTAAAAAATTCACAGGTCTAGAGGAGTGAATAAATAGTACCATAGTGCCTGACTGTTAGGGAATGTTCAATGAATGTTGAATGAATATTGACTATTACAAGGATCATATTCTAGGGATTATGTATCCCTCTGTTCTAGGACTTTCCAACACTCTAAAAGAGCATTTAAAATGTCACTATTTTGCCTGGGCTGGTGTGGCTCACTGGACTGAGCCAGCCTGTGGACAGAAAGGTTGCCAGTTTGATTACCAGTCAGGCCACATGACTGGGTTGTGGGCCAGGTCCCCAGTTGGGGGTGTGAGAGAGACAACTGGTTGCTGTTTCTCTCGCACTTCGTATTTTTCTCTATCCTTTCGCCTCTCTCTAAAAATAAATAAATAAAGTCTTGTTTAAAAAGTCACATAAAGATCTATTGTTTTATTTCCTAAAGCAGGGTAAGCTAACAGTACTTTCCGAAATATACATAATTAGTATTAGCGTTGTGGCTCAGTTGGTTAGAGCATAGTCCTGATACGCCAAGGTGCGGGGTCTGATCTCCCTTAAGGGCACCTACAAGAATCAACCAATGAATGCATGGATAGGTGGAACAACAATAGATGCATGTTTCTTTCTTTCTCTCTCTCTCTCTCCCCCTTCCTCTCTCCTGCCCTTCCTTCCTTTCTCTCTCCCTAAAATCAATTTTTTAAAAAATCAATCAATGAGTGCATAAATAAGTGGAACAACAAATGGATGTTTCTCCCTTCCTCTCTCTCTAAAATCAATTTTTAAAAAAGGAAATGCACATAATTGTGGGAAGGCCCACAAATTTAGGACCTAATGTAATAGCAAAAGTTCATCCAATTAACTCCTTATAAAGGAGACCCTGGCAGTAGTCCTCCACTTTGTTCAGGATGGGGGAGGGGTGACAGTTAGAAACAGAGTCTCCTGTAATGGGGTAGACAGTAGTTTGAGGAAGCCCCTCAGGCAATTCCTGTAAATTCACCCCAGGTGAATGCAACCTATTTTCCTTCCTGCCTCATCACTGCACAAAGGGACTGATATTGAGGTGTACACCTATCTGGCATTGGTTCTTGCAGATTTTATGATGGACTGGGCTCCTGTGCGGCACCCAGACTCAGGGAGCAGGGTTTTTTTTATTACCATGAGGTTGCTGAGCTCTTACTTTTTCTGGTTCGCCCAACTATTTTTAAAAAATTACAGTATGTATAGGTGTGGGCATGTATTAAAGATGGTTTGTTATGAAGCTCACAGTAACTGTCTTTGTTCTCAGCCTTGCCGGTGTGTATTGACAACTACCGCCCAGTTGTCATCTTTGGAGGTCATATCCTGCTTCAGCAAAGCTAGAGACAGTCTTCAAAGCACAGGGTGTAGTCTGGCTGTAGATCACCTGAAAGCCTGGAGGAGCACAGTCCCCTTGGAACACTGTCTTCTTTTAGTCCTCTTAGCAGGAGTTTCCAAATCCTTTGGAGTGGAGAGTCTCAGGGGTGGGGCTGGAATATCTTCCGCATTCTTCTTCCACTTCCTCCTCCCACTCCACACCCGCCTCTCATCCTCCCTCTTCCCCTCCTCCCCTTTCCCTTACTCCTCCTTCCTCTCCTCCTTGCTTCCCTCTCCTCCTCCCCCTCCTCCCCCTTCCCTCTCCCACCTCCCGCCCTCTCCTCCCTCCTCTACCTCCTCCTCCAGGCTGCAGTCGCTAGAGGGTTGCTGGAGCAGGGAAGGGCACATGGCTGGTAGCAGAGAGTGGGAGGACCGAAGGCCTGGGAGCCATGGTTGCTCACAGGCCCCTGACACCTGGGCCCGAACCCTCTCCACATTATCTGTAGTATTATTATAAAATGGGTAAAAGGCAGGGCCAGCTTAACAAAGGTTTGTGAAGGGAAATCCTGGTGTTTTAATTATAGTTTACAGAGAGTGGGTCCATTCATGCTTACTAATCTCTCATCTGTAAAATGGGGATAAGATAAATTTAAACAAATATTATCCCAAAATAGGAAGGTTACGTAACAAAGCTGAATTCATTTCCTATGAACAGTGCAGAGAATCTAAGTAACAGTTTTGTTAATTTTATTCCAGCCAACTACAAAGACAGACGGTATACAACAGATGTTTTCCTTTGTTCTGGGCCTTGTAAAGAATCATTTCTCTACAAAGAAAGAATCTCCTTTGTGCATTCCCTGGCCCAACTGGCCCTGGGGATTATGAAGAGAAAGCTCTCTGGAGCTGTTTTCCTGGTTAGACACATTGTTCTGGAAAGCAGGCTGGGTTGCCATGACTACAGCTCCCCAGAGGCCTCACCCTGCCCCTTCCCACCCAGTCTGCCTGTGCTGAGTGCTGGTACCAGGGCAGTACTGGCTTCAAATCTGCCTCTCGAACCACACGGAAATAGTAGGGAAATTCCAAACTATATCACCCAGAAGGCCTCTGAGGCCCAGAGGCAGGGGAAAACAACAACAACAAAAACCTTGTCAGGCAGTTCTGAATTGTCCTTGAAAAAATTACCATTAGATGGAAAGCTTGTTGAAGGTAGGAATAATGTTCTTCTCATCAGTGAATCAGTTCCTCCCTGTTCTCCGTGACCATTCCCCTGCTGCCGCAACCACCTTTCCGTAGGCCAGCACATGGTAGGACCTGGAAAAAAGCTTATAATCATCTGTCAGTGAGGTGGTGGTTTAGCAGCGGGTTAAAAGCATGGACTCTGGGGCCAGAATCTTGGTCCTCCATTTAAATAGATAAAATATCTAACTTTCCAACCTTCATTTTCCTCATCCTTAAAATGGGGACGATAATACCTAACTCAAGAAATATAGGGTGGGTACTGAATAAGATAATATATGAAACACTTGGGGCTGCCTCTCAGTGATAGCTCTCAGTATTTCTATTATGGCTATTACTGTCATTATCTCTTCTGGAGACTGCTGCAGGTTCATGAGGGGAGAAACATTGTTCCTCACGAAAAACAAACCCCAAACAACAGAAAACCCAGCAGGGCCTATAGCTGCCCAGGTCTGATAGTCAATGAAATGAATGTAAAAATGCTGTGTAAGTTACCTATGTGTCATAAGTAGAAAATGGAACACGACAATAACAAGTTTAGTTTATGGTACACTGTCATAAATAAATAATGCAAAATGGTTGTTTTCCAATTTTCCGCTAACAACATCTCTGGTAAAAAAATTAAAATAGCACTGTGACATCTTTCAGCTTGACTTGCTCCCTCTCCCCTCCCCCAATCTCTTAGGGGATTTCTGAAACCTACAAACGTGGTTGTAATTGAGAGAGAGAGAGAGAGAGAGTGTGTGTGTGTGTGTGTGTGTTCTTTAAATTCCACAGGGGGCCTCACAGGCCTCACCACACCAAGGCTGCCTTCTAAAGTCGCTGAAGCCCTGGGGTCTGGAGGTACTTAATCTAGTGCCTGTGGTAGAGTCTAAACATATTTGGATACTCAGGTGAGAGTCAATTTAGTAGCCCTACCGCTGTTTGCTCTGCACCCCTCTCCTTCCCAAGGCGGGCTGAGACTTTGTCTAGAATTCCTAGGGAGCCTTTAGAGGGTTTTTTTTTTTTTTTTTTTGAGGGAGAGTGGTGGTCAGGATATGTAACTGGTCCCGGAAGGCTCTGAGCGGAACCTGGCCGCAGGATGTGCACACCCTCGACAGCTGCAGACCACATCTCAGACTATTAGATTCTCAGAGGAGCCACTTCAGGGTGGGAGTGATCAGATGTCGAGGTTCTGGCACATGGGGGAGGGGAAGCTAGGACAGGATTATCATTCCACTGTTACTACTGCTGCTGTTGTCTCTTGGTTGAGAAGGTATGTACAGGTTGTGTGTATCTCAGTTCACGAATGAAAAGAGCATGTCCTATTGAGGACGTTTATTGTCATTAATGCAAAGGGCTGAAGAAGCCTGGTAACTATACGTACAAGTGCCAGTTTTATGTAGGACACTCCCACACCACCTAAGTGCAGTGCTTTCTGGGGTTGTGCAATAATGTGGCAAAGGTGCAGAAAGCTGGTGTGAACTGCAGGGTGTGAAGTGTTGTGCCCTCTTTTTAAGACCCTATCATACATTCCCCCCTTCAGCACACACATTAAATCACCCAAGACACAGGATCTTCCCCTCCCCCAACACAGCAGACAGCTTTCTCTGAAAACTGATACCCTGAGGCCCTTTTCCCTCACCAGCTACAATTAGGGGCAGTAAGAGAGAATATGTGGACTGGATCATGGCACAGAGGCAGTGCTCTGTAATTTCTCCTTCCGTAACAGGCCGTTGTTCCGGCTCCAGGCCTTATATTTTATCTGACTTTGCTACTCTTGGAAACCGCTTTAGGCTCCTGCAAGTGCAGGCCAAATCCACTTCTTCCGGCAAAATCCATTTTGTATTTTCTGTTTTACCCTAGTCAAGTCTCAGCGAGGCTGTTGTTCTCAATCCAGCTCAGAAACTGGCTCAAACCGCCCTGAACTGGATTTGGTGACTGTTGAGACAGAGTTTCTGCCTCTTTGTTAGGGCGGATCCGGCCTCGTTTGCTCTTCAGTTTCCCTCCCTCCCGTTTTCCCAGAGTCACCAACAGCAATTCAATTCCCCACCCCCTGCCTCCAGTTTTTCCTTTTTCTTTTCTTTTTTTTTCTTTTTTTCTTTTCTTTTTTTTTTTTTTTTACCCTTCCCTGGGCCAAGACCCCATGAAATAGATTAAATTTGTTAATAAAATAATGGATTTAGGTTGTAACCTTCAGCTTTTATTACATTAACTATTTAGTTCTGCTTTTCTCAAATTCGTTATCTAACCAATTGACTTTGTGCCCTTAGAATTTTGGCTCTCGTTCTAACCTGGAAATATCTTAAATTTTCACTGTGAACGAAAATAACTTTGAATTTCACATCAAAGGCTGAAGGATGTTGGTGCAGTACATTGTTAATTTCATTCTGTAACTATATTTAAATTAAAATAAGTCATTTCTTCACTGAGAAGAAACAACACATAGTATGTATAGAATTTTTAAAGTCACCCATACTGGCTGTCTGTTGCAACTGCGCGATTACTAGAGAAAGAACTGAAGAATTGAGATGGTTCTGGTTTTCGAACATGTAATTTTAACCCTGGATCAGATTCTGTGAATTGTTTAGTGAAGAAGGCTGTGTGGAGAATGCGCGGGAACCATTCCTAACATGATGCAGGTGGGGGGGGGGGTTGGACTGGGACTGTGACGGGATAAGCACAGAATAACATTAGTAAGTTGTCTTTCTATAAAATTTAAGCATTTCTTGTTTTTGAACTAGTTAGAAGGGATGGTTGCACACCATTATAAATGTACTAAATGCCACTAAGTTGTACACTTTAGAACGGTTAAATTTATGTTACGTGATTTTTACCTCAATTCTTAAGCGTCTCAGGACAAGGATATTTCATTTTCCTTTTGTTTCTTGAAAAATATCAGAGAAAAAATATCAGCAACCATAATCTGGGTGGGGCTCCACTCGGCGCTTGCCGGCTCACCAGTCTCCCTCTGGTGGCCAAATTCAGCAACGTGTCCCCGTGCCGGAAGGCCTTGTGAGTGTCTCAATTACATGTCGAAGCTCAAGTAGGAAGGTACTTTTCTAAGGATCGTCCGCTGTAACTTATTTCATGTGCATTTATTTGTCTTACTCATGTAAGTAGTACAGGGCTCTTATACTGATGCGGGTCAACAGGTTTTGCTTCCGAGGTGTTGCAAAGGCTTAATTATAAATTACGATTTAAAATTAATTGCTAAATCTCAGAGCAAACCCCAAATGCTGTCATTTCTCCTAGGCTAAAAACTACAGTTAAATTGCTCATGTAAGTGTTTAATTTCAGTAGAGCATAAAGCCCTGAAAAAAAGCCAATTATGACAGTCATCTGTAAAAGCTATTTTAATACCGAAAAGGGGAGGGGCTGGCTTTGTCTTGTGAGTCACTACTCTGAGAAGGACTCCAGTCTGGACTAATGTAATCTTCCAGGTGGATATTAAAAAAAGGTGAACCCATCGAGTGAATTTATGATGAGGTTTAAAAATCTTAAGTAATTACTGTGGAAAGAAAAATAGTATGTGCTATATTGTGGGTCAAGTAATTCAGATCAGCCCTCTCATTGTCAGAGTAGATCTTACTTTAGGATCTTCACACCTTTTGTTTCACGTGCTTGAAAGGCTTGCTCATCTTACATGTCAAGCTTCACCGTCTGGCCTTATGGATCACCTCCTCCGAGAAGCCTTCCTGAACACTTGGTCAAAAGTGGATTCCTTACCCCCTGTTGTCTTCTCCTATGGCACCGTCTTTTATTTTCCTGTTATAGTACCACTAAATTTACAATTATATATATTTGTTTTCTTTTAGATACTCTCTTTCACCCTCACTAGCTTCCTAAATCTCATAAGCGCCATGTCTGTCTGATCAGAACTGTATAACCAGCTTCTGGCAAACAAACAAAACAAGGACTACATATTTGTTAAACAGATAAGTTAAACTCAAATACTGTATCTTTAGCATCAGTCCGCTACTTTCTGGATTCTTCTTGTGTTCTTTTTCTCTTGTGAAATAACTACTGATTTATTTTAGGACTCCTTTTTGGGTAAAGTGAGAGCTATTGAGTATAATGGAATCATCACAGTTCCTCAAATTTTATCCCCCTAAAAAAAAAGAGAGACAGATTAATCCTATAATCCTTAGTCTGTGTTTGTACTCGATTATACTTGTAGATAGAGTTCCCTGGGGTTTGATTTCTGAATCTGGATCTGTCCGCTTGGTCTAGCGCTCCCTGTCCCCTGGAGTCAAAACCTTCCCTGCCACCAGAGGGAAAGGGACTACCAATTCCTTCAAAAAAGTTATTTGTTTCTGTCCAGAGACAGGCTCACTCATGCAGATTTAAATGCCCTGGAATTTCAAATTCAATTAAAAATAAATAAATAAATTCAGTGGAATTTTAAGTAGGCAATTTGCATCTCTGAGAATCTTTAAACTAGATGTTAGTCACTTTATTGGATTTCAGCCCAGCACAAGATTAATCCCTTTGGGGACTTCTTTATCTAGGCAAATTAGCAATTATTGCACTGTTCCAGAAAGCTATGCTAGGGGTTGGAGGACTTTTGTGATATGTGACTTTATTCTGTATTCATTGAATGGTCTTGATTGACCGATGTTTGTATATAACTGTTAGAATTTTTCTAGCTATCTACAAAATGCTGTGACTTTTACTCCTTTGAGCTGGTATGGGGTAATAGGTAAATTAAATAAACATGGAAGTCAGAAAAGCTCAAAGCGCCAAGTCTTGGTTTTCTTATCAATTTTTTTTATCTATGACAGTGGGATGTCCACTCTTCAGAGTTGCAGTAATCATTATGATAGCATTTTTAGAGCAATTACTGTATGCCAGTTATACATATAATACTACTGTAGTATTTATGTGTGTACATAGATGGATACCAGCTTATAAAGTTTTGACTTTATGATCATGTGAAAGAAGTATGCATTCGGTACAAAATGGTTAGGCTAAGCTATGATATTTGGTAGGTTAGGTGTATTAAATGCATTTTTGACTTAATGATATTTTCATCTTACAGATAGGTTTATCAGGAAGTAGCCCAATTATAAGTTAAGGACCATCTGTATATATCAAATATCTAATTATACATATATATTTATATATATTCCACTCAAATATATGTGTGTGTAGTATGGTGTGTGTGTGTGTGTATGTATATGTATATTTAATCCCAGACAGCCTTTGGGGAGGTCCATTGTCCTATTTTACTACTGAGGACGTGGAGGCACAGAGAAGTTAGGTAACTTGGCCAACGTAACACAGCTAGTAAGTGGCAGAACACACAAAAACCCAGGCTGTTTAGGTTCTAAAGTTTATGCTTTTAAAACCTTAGTTCCATTTACCTGGTACAAGATGAATGTTGCTAAATATTAATTTCTTATTTTCTTTCTTATTTCCACAAAAATGGTGATTACTTCCTCAAGGTATCTTAACGCAAAACCATAGAAATTTAGCATCAGCACAATCCTCTGCTTTTTCAGATGAGGAAATAGAAGTCCAAAGAGCTTGAACCATTTATTTGTACTATGTGGCTAGATGGGACTAGATAATTAGGTCTCCTGATCAATCTGTGAGGGAATAATGGTTCTTCGATTAATTTGTTCTACTTCCTTCCTCTTATCATTTTTGAAAATAAAGGAAAAGAATTCCTGTTATGAATCTCACTCTTACCCCGACCCCACCTTGTTTTCTGCAATTAAGTAACTGCTGCACTAGCAGAGAGTTCGCAAAATGGAATGTGCTGCTTCTCCGCCAGAGCACACAGAGGAAGTGAGCTGGAGTTTGCCACTGGCAAAACCAGGGGACAAGAAAACATAAGACCTCCTTTGTTCTCCCTCACTCTTTTGCCTCCTAATCCCTTCCAATCTAGTTTCTGGTTCTAGTGTTCTAGTCCCCTCCTTGGATTAGGAGTATCAGGCTATCACTGAAGCCCACCCTAATAAAAGTTCAACCCTGAACAGAGAAAGGAATAATAAGCTCCATTGTTGGTAGCTGCCTAGTTCTGCCCTTCCCCCCTTGAGAACAGTAGAGAAAGTCCTGAACTCCCATTTTCATTGTGCCATTATCTCAGCACATGATGAAATACTATGTTATCTTTCCTGTTGTTTTCTTACAAGGAATTTTGCCTTGGCCATGAAGAAATACTGTGACAAAGCTCAAAAGACTCTAATGTTTTGCTTTATTTTGCTCAGCTTAAAATAAAAATTCTAAGAACAATTATACATATTTGCAGTTGTAAAAGTGCAATATAGTTTCACAGTCTTTGAACAGAACTATTCTAAAAGACCACAATATGTAGTGTTATTGTGTAAACACAGGGAATATAAATTTCAAAGGGAATTTATGCTTTTACTATCACATAAGAGGAAACTGAGTTTTTTCCTTTTTTTCTTTTCCTTAGCAGTTTTCTTTGAGTCTGATGTTGGAGAAGTGAAAGGAGCAAGGGAAAGTAGGGTGGGGATCAGACTGCAGGATAGTTAAGGTTCCATGTTCTCCTGAGGGTGGTCACACAAAAGGCGGGATTTCAATGGTGTGTTAACCTAGATGCACAGAAAGATGCGCAGGGCTTGCTTGAGGCAAATATAGCCAGTGAACAAGCAGTATGTCTGGGATGACTACCTACTATTAGGGCTAATTCAGGAAGTTATGATCAGATTGCCTTGTGAGGTTACTTTCCATATGTTAATGTTAGAAACTTCCAAAGCTATAGAGAATTTTTAGGAGTTTACTTGAGTCCCTACTGGTGTGGCTCAGTTGGTTGGGTGTTGTCCCACAGGGTGAAGGATTGCTGGTTCGATTCAGGTCCGGGTACATGCCTGGGTTGTGGGCTCCATCCCGGTTGGGATGCGTACTGGAGACGACCAATTGATGATTGTCTCTCACCTTGATGTTTCTCTCCATTTCTCTCTCCCTTCCCCTCTGTCTAGAAGTGGATACATAAAATCTTAAAAAAGTAAAAGTTTATTTGAGCCAAACTGATGATGTATGCTGGGGAACAAGATCTCAAATGCTCCTTAGAATAAATTTTGCAGTTTCTTTTATGCATTTGAAATTAAGGAAGGGACTTCCGAAAGATTACAAGAAGGTGGCAGAAAGGAAGGTGGGGATTGGATAATAGGATGGTTAAGATTATTGGCTCTGTCTGGAGTAGTCACATTTTAGAATTTCAAAAGTATGCTAACCTATGTGAACTAAAGCAATGGACAAGGCTTGCTTAAGGCAAAGATAAGCTTTTTACTAAAGAATTTATATGCCTGAGGCATGAACACTCACTACGTACGACCTGCCCAGTTAAGAATTTATGATCAACTTCCGGCCAAGATGGAGGCATAGGCAGACACACTGCTTCCTCGTACAACCAGAATTAAGGACAACAAAGACTTAGAAACAAGAAAACAATTAGAACTGATAAATTGAGCTGTACAGAAGTCCAACAACCATTCATCCAGACCGGTAAGAGGGGCAGAGTCGCGGCAGGAAAAAGTAGAAGTTGGTGGACCCAGCACGTAGGCAGCAGTAGCTAGCAGACCCCAGGCGCACAGGCGACGGCTAGAAGACCCTGGGCACGGGGTGGCAACAGGCAGACCTAGTGAAGCCACGCAAGGCAGCTGGCTGACTGGGTGGTCCCACATTTGCATGCAGATAATCCAGGCGAAAGGGAAGTGGCAGAACGGACTGGAATCCGAGAGAGAGCAGAGCAAGCGCCATTGTTCCCTCTCAGACCCTGCCCCCATACAGCATCACAACCCAGAGACCGGGCTGCCCTGCCTGGGGGAACACCTAAGGCTCTGCCCCTCACTAAGTAACAGCTGCAACCAGACCAAAAAAAAAAAAAACCCCACAAACAAACCCCAAAATGGCTCAAACGAGAGAACAAATCAAAGCCCCAGAGCCAATTTATCTAAGCGATGAAGAGATTGCCAGCCTATCAGATGCACAATTCAAAGCACTGGTGATCAGGATGCTCACAGAATTGGTTGATTTTGCTCAGAAATTAGATGAACAAATGAAGGCTACAATAAGTGAAATGAAGGAAAACGCACAGGGAACCAATAGAGATGGGAGGAAAACTGGGACTCAAATCAATGGAGTGGATCAGAAGGAAGAAAGAAACAACCAAACAGAAATGAATGAAGGAACAAGAATTTTAAAAAAATGAGGAGAAACTTAGGAACCTTCAGGGTATCTTTAAACATCCCAACATCCGAATTATAGGGGTACCAGAAGGGGAAGAAGAAGAGCAAAAAGTGGAAAACTTATTTGAACAAATAATAAAGGAAAACTTCCCCAATCTGTCAAAAGAAATAGACTTCCAGGAAGTCCAGGAAGCTCAGAGAGTCCCAAAGAAGGTGGACCCAAGGACGAACACACCAAGTCACATCATAATTACATTAGCCAAGATTCAAATGAAGGAGAGAATTCTAGAAGCAGCAAGGGATCAGGGGACAGTCACCTACAAAGGAGTTCCCATCAGACTGTCAGCTGATTTCTCAAAAGAGACCTTGAGGGGAAGAAGGGGCTGGAAAGAATTATTCCAAGTTATGAAGGGCAAGGATGTACATCCAAGATTGCTCTATCCAGTGAAGCTTTCATTTAGAATGGAAGGGAAAATAAAGCGCTTCTCGGATAAGGTCAAGTTAAAGGTGTTCCTCATCACTAAGCCCTTATTATATGAAATGTTAAAGGGACTTATTTAAGAAAAAGAAGATAAAAAATATGAACAGTTAAAAGACAGCAAACTCACAGATATTAATAACCACACCTAAAACCAAAGCAAACTAAGCAAACAGCTAGAACAGGAACAGAAATGCAGAAACGGAGATCACATGGAGGATTAGCAACAGGGAAGTGGGAGGACGACAGAGGAGAAAAGGCAGAGAACAAGTAGTATAGACGGTGGGTAGAATATAGACAGGGGGAGGGCAAGAATAGTGTGGGAAATGTAGAAGTTAAAGAACTTATGACACATGGACATGAACTAAAGGGGGGAATGTGAGTGGGAGGGAGTGTGCAGGGTGGAGGGGAATGATGGGGGAAAATGGGACAACTGTAATAGCATAATCAATAAAATATGTTAAAAAAGAATTTATGATCAAATCACTCTGTAAGGTTAGTTTTCTTGGAGCCCATTTTTCATCCCCTCTTTCAGTTTCCTCTTTCAGTCATAAATCAATCTGAAGGGAGCATTGATGATCAACATTTTGGTCAGATAGTGTGGTCTCATATGCTAGGAGAGCTCATTTCCAGTATATTTCAGTATCAATATTATCTTGTTGACCATTGGGGGAGGGAGAACACGGTAATGATGTGATATCTGTTGAAGCTAAATTTTCCTCAAAAAGGAAGGGGAGGTAAATGGGAGATGAGAGTCAGGTATTACGGCTTTCATTGTGAAAAAACACTGGATCATCTCAAAAACACTGAATTATAACGATCTGCATTTGGCATCTAATATAACATTTACATGTGCCATGAAAAGAGTGTTAATAGTTATCTTAAACATGTTCAGTAATCATAAACAATTGGTCTATATATAGAAAAAACCCCGAAACAAGTGTAACTATTATTATGACTGTTATCATTGGCAGACAGGGAAAGACAATAAACAAAATGGATTCTGAGTTGAATGTCAGTTCATATAGGTAATACAGGCCTTGTTGATGTCTTGGGAAAGCTGTCTACTTATGATGTTAGGAGCTTATCATTCTGAAGGAGTCTTTAATGTTCTTTCTTGAGTGTCAGAGACAAGGGTAGATGTCCACTGCAGCCAGGCATTTGATAAGGTCCCTTCCAACAACTTTGGAGAGTGTCTTTTATTTGATGTCTTTTCCAATAAACAAAATCTCCAGGTGGCAGTCAATGATTTTTAAAGTCTTTGTCTCCTGAGGGCTCACTGTGAAAGGAAACAGTTACCAGCTTGGCATTTTCTTGAAGTGACTCTATCAAACCTTGGCAATAATGCAAGATGTCTCCTTTCAATAGTCAGCTCATATGTTTCTTCATCTAAGTCTAGCTTACATGCCCTGTGATGCGTGAAGGGATATAAAAATAAAAAAATAGGGAGCCAGGGTAGGAAAGAACCAAGTGGCCATGTTGAATTTCCCATGCCTCATTTTTTTTTTTTTAACGAGCATTGTTTTTACTCATGCAGTACAGCCTAGAAATTTCTTGTCATTTATTTTACAATACTTGCCATACAATTTCATATCTTTTGAAGTGTTCCAGGGGCCTTTTTGAAACACTGAAAGTAATTCCTACATATATTTAGATTTTAAACATTAAAACCTCAATTTCTAATGAAAACTAAGAAGTAGGCAATTAGCATTCTTTAGCTTGGCAAATTTATGAAGACATTTTACAATCTCCAGAAACATTTTATAGACATCAAAGTCAATTATTAACATGACGTATTTTTATAAAACCCAAGTTAAGTAAAGACATGTCTGTTTTACTTAAAACAAAAAACTTTGAAGATGTGAAATGAAAAAAACATTTGGGTTAATTTCTATATTTCTCAGAATTTTATTTATTTGTGAATAGATTTTATTTATTTATTTATTTTTAGAGAGAAGGGAAGGGAGGGAGAAAGAGAGGGAGAGAAATATCAATATGAGAGAGAAACATTGATTGGTTGCTGTAGTGGGGGGCTCTGCCTGCAGGGCACCCCCTGCTGCCGCACATGAGAATAAGTCTACCAAGACATGATCTGCTTGGGGAAGAAAGGTGGCCAATCTCTCAAAGGAGAAGGGCCAAGAACCTTTTCCTCAATGGGCTTTTATTGGGTTCAATTTGCACAGGAATACAGGTAAAGCTCACTAATCATTGTCAGGCTGTAAGGATCAAACAATAAATAACATACAAAGAATTAAGAGGCTTATTCTGAATCAGGGTCTGTTAGCTAAAGGGCTACAGAACTTTGGGAAACAAAGTTATTTCCTGCTCAGACCCTTATCATTTAATTGAGGACCTTCTTAGCAAAGCAGGTTTCACAGGATTTTATGCATTCTTTCTTAGGCCTGATTGCCCTGGGGAACCGGCCCTTTCCAGCATAGGGCTGCACACACTTCCAGCATTGTTTCAGGCATTGTCTCAGGCTTAAGTCAGGCAGGGGAAGTAAAGCAGCCAAGAGATTAGGAGACTTCTTGCAGACAGAATGAGGACTCAGGCTATGTCAAAGCCAAGGGGTGAGGGTCTATCACCCCCTTTTGCTGTAGCCCCCCAAGTCCTTCCCTGGGCCCCTGTGATCATGCCTGTCTTAGGTCATCTCTCCCTTGAGGAACCTTACCTGTCATTGCCTAACCAATCATGCACTGGGGGCAAGGCAGGGTGAAGTAAAGGGGGCAGAGGTGGCGCCCCTGCCAGGGAGATAAGCTTTGCCTGCTTAGTGGCTTATGGTCTGAAGGTCACTCACTCAGCCATAGCCATCGGGGAGTGGGTCAGCTTCTGAAACCAGGCAGGATAGTTCCTAACAGGTTGCCTCTCATATGCATCCCTACTGGGGACTGAACCAGCAACCCAGGCATGTGCCCTGACTGGGAATAGAACCAGCGACCTTTCGCTTCATGTAGCAACCCCCAACCAAATGAACCAGACCACACAGGACTATTTCTCAGAATTTTAGAATACCCAGTCTTTATAAGCACTTACCTTTAAATGAACTTTAACAATACCATTCAAAGTTATATGCCTGAATACCCACCATGACCTGACCAGTTAGGAATTGGTAAGCAGATCACCCTGTGAGGTTACTTTCCACTGAACCCTCTTTGGGTCAACACATAGAACTCCTTTTTTTGTCCACAAAATAGAGGTAGATTCGTGACAGTGTGTCACAATGCAGGAAATGATTATCTCAGATGACTTGCTGAGAGGTAGAATGGGAAAGGCAATTTTTTTTGAAGGTGCTCATTTTTAAGTTATAGTTTATGCTATTACAGTTGTCCCAAATTTTTCCCCTTTGATCCCCTCTAGTTAGCCCTCACTTCTCTCAGGCAGTCCCCACAACATTGACCAAGTCCATGGGTCATGCATATATGTTCTTTGGCTACTCTATTCCTTATGCTGTACATTACATTCCCATGACTATTTTGTAACTATCTATTTGTACTTTTTAATCCCTTCACCTTTTCCACCCATCCTTCTCAATGCCCCTCCTGTCTGTCAACCATCAAAACATTTTCTGCATCTGTGATTCTGTTTCTGTTCTGTTTGTTTGTTTGTTTATTTTGTTATTTAGATTCAATTGTTGATATGTCTTTATTGCCATTTTATTGTTCATATTTTTGATCTTCTTAAATAAGTCCCTTTAACATTTCATTTAATAATGGTTTGGTGGTGTTGAACTACTTTAGCTTTCACTTGTCTGGGAAGCTCTTTGCCCTTTGATTCTAGATGATAGCTTGGCTGGATAGAGTACTCTTGGCTGTAGGTGCCTGCTTTTCATCATGTTGAATATTTTTTCCCAATCCCTTCTATCCTGCAAAGTTTCTTTTGCAAAATCATCTGACAGTCTTATGGAGGCTCTCTTGTTGGTAATTCTCTGCTTTTCTCTTGTTGATTTTAAGATTCTCTATTTTTTAAAAGATTTTATTTATTTATTTTTAGAGAGAGTGGAAGGGAGAACAAAAGAGACGTAGAGAAACATTAATGGATTGCCTCTTGGCCTGCAACCTAGGCATGTGCCCTGACTGGGAATTGAACCAGTGACCCTTTGATTCACAGGCTGGTGCTCAATCCACTGAGCCACACCAGCCAGCACATATTCTCTCTCCATCTTTAACTTTTGTATTTTAATTATGATGTGTCTCGGAGTCAGCTTCTTTGTGTTCACCTTATTAGGGACTCTATGCACTTCCTGGACTTGTATGTCTATTTTCTTTACCAAATTAGGGAAGTTTAACTGCTGACTCACTCATTGACATTTTTTTTTTTTAAATTGCTCTCAAAAAGAGCAATCCTTGCTCTTTTTCTTTGCCTTCCATCACCCCCATGATGTGAATGTTGGTAAGCTTGAAGTTGTCCCAGAGAATCCTTATAGTATCCTCATATTTTTGGATACTTTTTTCTTCTTGCTTTTCTGATTGGTTGTTTTTTGCTTCCTTATGTTCCAAGTCACTGATTTGATTCTCAGCTTCATCCACTCTACTGCTGATTCCCTGTAAATTATTCTTTATTTCAATTAGTGTATTCTTCTTTTCTGACTGGATCTTTTTTATGCTGTTGAGGTTCACACTAAGTTCATTGAGCATCCTTATAACCAGTGTTTTGAACTCTGCATCAGATAGATGCTTTTCTCCATTTTGTTTAGTTCTTTTTCTGGAGTTTTGTTTTGTTCTTTCACTTGGGCCACGTTTCTTTATCTCCTCATTTTGGTACCCTCCCTGTATTTGTTTCTATCTATTAGTTAGAGCTACTATGTCTCCCAGGCTTGACAGTGTGGCTTAATGTAGTAGGTGTCCTGTAGGGTGCAATGGCATGGCCTTTTCTATCACCTGGTCTGGGTACTCAAGGTGCAGCCACTCTGTGGGCTGTATACACCCTCCCCTTGTAGTTGAGCCTTGATTGCTGTTGGCATGTCCAAGTTCACTCATAGCATGTGTTCTGTCCGGGGCCACACAGCACTACTTACAAAGCAGTCTGCAGATGGCTGCTACTTGTGCTGGGCTTGGAGGTGCCTAGGAAAGACCAAGCTATAAACCAGTGCTGGCTGCTGCTAGCGCCGAACCCTGGGAAATTAGGAACAATTATGGGAATCACTAAAGCCAGATGCTGCTTGTTTGAGAGAATTTAGAAAAATCTGAAGCATGGGCTAAGACAAGTCATTTATATGGAAAAGCCATTGGAAACAGCTTGGGTGGGCCTGAAAGTTGAGTGGGGTAGGGCCTCGGAATCACCAGGGTGGGCAGTGTGAGCCAGATTTATGTAGTCTCAGCTATAGTGCCCACTTGCCAGCTCTGTGACTCCCTGTGGGGAGGGCTCAGAAAAGGAATAATTGCCTCTGTCAGCACTTCTGTCTGGGAGAAACCTGTCCCCCAGCTCTTGCCCTGATGCCAGTCAATTTAGATAGTCTTTGTATGTCTCTATTGCCTTTTAATCTGCTGCTCCTGTGCTGGAGCTCAGAGGGAGTGAGTCTGAGTAAGTCCATGCATGGGCCCTGTAAGAACTGCCTGAGAGTCCAGGAGTTTCTGTCTTCCACAGCCTCAATGCCTGCTGGTTTTTATAGCCAGGAATTATGGGGACTTCTCTTCTTGGCACTGGAACCCTGGGCTGGGGGTCCTGGTGGGGCTGGGACCTCTGGCTCTTGAGATATTCCTCCCTATTTTTATCAGCCGCATGTGGGTGTATCACCAACCCATTCCATGTCTCCACCCCTCCTACCAGTTTCAATATAGTTTCTTCTTTAATTCCGTAGTTGTAGGACTTCCATTCAGGAAGTCCTCAATTTCTGACAGTTCTGAATGATGGTTATTCTATCAATTTCTGACAGTTCTGAATGATGGTTATTCTATAGTTTAGTGCTAACTAAATTTTGATGTTGTTTTGCAAGGAGGCAAGCCATGTTTACCTATGCTGCCATCTTGTCTGAAAAGAAAGGCAATCTTGCCCTGGCTGGTGTGGCTCAGTGGAATGAGTGCTGGCCTGTGAACCAAAGGGTCATTAGCCGGGTATCCAGAGGGGGCGCATGAGAGGCAACCACACATTGATGTTTCTATCCCTCTTTCCCTCCCTTCCCTTCTCTTAAAGAATAAATAAATAAATAAAACCTTTAAAAAGTTAAGAAAAAAGAAAGGCAGTCTTTGGGAAGATTTAACTGAAGTGTTGCTAGAGCTAGGTATTGAAGGAGAAGCAGGAGTTTACGCTAATGACATGTAGGCTGGTGAGAGGGAATGGAATGTTAAGGGCACAGAATCCAAAATAGAATGTTGTACCTGGGGAATATATGAAGATATATGAGTGGAATAATAAGGGGAAGGCAGTGGAAAGTGGGGCTGAAGAGGCATTCAGGCTAGATCATCAAGGATCTTGGGTGCTATGCGATGGCATTTGAACTCATTCTTCTAGGCCTGGTCACAGCATTTTTAAAAAATCAGTATTTCATAGAATTCCTACATGCATTCACAAAAGCTGCTGAAGCATCCTCACGGTACCCTAAGAGGTTTGATTAATGTGGTGTTACAACTATAGTAACATTATTATAGTAATGGCAAAGTGGACCAATTGACGTGTTCTGGGTTTGCTCAGGACTAAGGGGGAGTTCCTGGATGACGACCTTTCAGTTTTAACACCTGGTGAGTTGGTTGCTCTAGGTTTAGGCAGGAATGTAACATCTAGCATCTAAATGACTCTAGTAGCAGTTTGGAGAGTGGAATGGGGAAGCAAAGGGAAGAAATGCAAGGGACCTAACACTGGATGATGTTATGACTCAGAGGGTTATTCCATGCCTTCCCGTTATTAATAGCTAGGCATTGTTTATCTTACTTTAACTAATGGAGAAACTGAAACTCAGGAGGTTTAATTTGTGTAAAGGTAGGCAGCCACAGGTGTCAGCACTGGGATTTGGATCTCGGGCTATTTGAAATCAATGTCCCAAGCTCTATTCATTATATCCAAGGGGAGGTGACTGGAGGCAGGGAGAGACTACTACTTAAAACTGTGAAAATTACAGGATAAATTAAAATATAGAGGAAGAAAAGGGGGGAATCACAGAATAGTGGTAGGAAGAGAAAAAGGAGACACATCCCATATGATGTAAGGAGAGAGGAAGAGAAGCCAGGAGAGTCTAGTTTGATCAGAGAAAATGGGAAAGGTGATTCTGTGGGCGGGTGTGGGGAAGGATGGTCCCGAGTATCAAATGTGGTAGAAGCTGAGGACAGTGAGGACTTTGGAAAGATCATTAGAATCAGTATTAGGAGATTGTTAACTTTTTCAGGCAGAAGCCACTTTGGACTAAGTGTTGTAGCTTCATAATCGTGTCAAGTTAGCAAGGCTGAACTATATTTCTAAGACTTTCCTTCCCTGTATGTTTCTTTGCTAGGGTGGGCTACAAGAGATAGTAATCTAGAAGAATTTGACAGCTGAAGTGAAACAGCAGCCATTGCTTTTTATGTCAGGAGATGGAGACAGGTGCTTTTGTGACTCACATACATTTTCTCTTAACTGCTGACTCACTCATTGACATGGGGCAGCAGCCAGGCCTGCAATTGCTGTGAGGCAGAGTAGAGCGTGCCACCCCAAAATATGCCTTTGGGATATTATTTTAAGCTGGTCATTTTCAAGAAACAAAAGACTCAGGAAGAATCTTTGACCTCTGTAATAACCACCTAAAAGAATTTATACAGCAGACCTGCTCTAAGAAGAAAGCTATCATCACAGTTAACAATAGTTTAATATGAACTAATGTGTGATAGACAGGAAGGAACCTAGCAAGGCCCTTTGATCAAAATCCTTTCTGTGTGTTAAAATGAACTAGCAAATATTTGTTTACCAAACATTTGCTTTTTCATCTCTATGTAAATTGCTTTCCTGCCCTTTGAAGTCCCAAACCACGCCCCCTACACCAGCTTTATTTTAGGTCAAGGTGGCATGTAAGCCTCAACTGCCTAATTTGGTCCTTTTCTCTTGTTAATCTCTTTCATGTCAATTTGATTATCAGTCCAGCTAGAACAATTTAGAAGGGGAGAAAGAAAATTATTTTTCCTCCACCGAGAGCTCCACCTTGACTTGAATCCTCCTTTAGCTTCTCAAACTGGTGTTTTAACTCTGGAATCAGGAATACCAGCGTCTTCCACAGGACACAACCATCACCATGACTGAAGGCAGTGGGAACTGACAGAGGTTCCAGTTTGTGCTGTGGGTTCCAGCTTGTCCTCACTCTCCCTCACTTTGTATCCGCCTTCTGTTTCCAAATGCTTGACCTGTAATTGTCACACACTGGCATCAGACACAAGCCAACAGCCTTACAGAAACTGTTTACCTACATCTCACAATTATATATAAGATCCATATGTTGTGTGTGTATACAGGGGCTGGCAAAAGTAGGTTTGCAGTTGTGAGCAGGTGAAAGTCTATTCTTGTATTATTATTTATTAATTTTATTTTCCATATGAACTACTGTAAACCTACTTTTTCCCACCCCTGTATATGTGTGTGCATGTTTATATCTCTCTTTCTAAATCCCTATCTCATCTATATCTATGTATCTGTGTATCCATCTGCATATGTAGGCATCTATCTATCTATCTACCTATCTAATCTTGTAGTGATTTTACTTCTTTGGTTGAACTCTGACTGCTGATTCAGTGAGAGATGCAAAAGAGGAGACAGAAAGTGTGAAGTATTCTCTGGAAAAATATAGTAACTACAATATTTTAATAACTACAGTACAATAAATATCTACTGAGCCCATGTTATGTCCTTGTGCTTGAGTCAGGGACCATAGTAATGAACCACACTGATGTGGATGGGAGCCTTTCTTTGTCTAGAAAGGGAGACAAATGATTAAAAAGCAAACAATCAAATATCTATTGCAAATGATATGAATGCTCTAAAGGAAAAAAACAAAACAAACAAAAATCTGTAAACCCCCAAATGTCAAGATACTAAGATCAACAGAGAAGGGATACAATGTTTCCATTGGGAGATGAGGGAAGCATTTTGTATGATGCAATGTATCAGCTGAAATCTGAAGTACAATTAGGATTTAAGATAATTTTAAGAAAAAAGAATAGTATGTCTTGGCCCTAAGATAGAAAAGCATCCCATGTGTTCGGGGAACTGCAAGAGAACTGAGTGATGGGAGTCTGGTAAGTAGGAGAGTGACCTGGAAGACTGAAGAGAGCTCTGTTGTCTGGTAAGGATTCTAGAATTTATCCCAGGAGTGATGGAAAGCTAGTTTTAATAGGTAAGGTTCTCTGGTTGCAAGGAACAGAAATACAAGTCAAAGTAACTTAAGAGAAAAATGGGTTTTTATCAATTCCCATAACCAAATTGTAGGAAGTGCAGGCATGGAAGTGGCCTTAGGTACGATAGAATGAAGGATATTAAGACCACCAAAACTCTTTCTTTTTATCATCTTCACTTCCCTTCTTATGTCTACTTCATTTCTATAATTAGATTTTTAATGAGGAAGAATCCATAAATCAGATCTTCACAGCTGTGCCTGCAATTAGTCTACAACATCATGGTTACTACTAAATCTAGTTATAAGCAGATTATAACTGACTGGGGAAATAGAGAAGCAACTGACAGCAAGTTCTCATGTTCTTACAAAATCTCTTTTTTTATGAAAAATTGCTACAAATTTTGAAAACAACATAATTATGTCACTTTCCTCATGTATGAACAATAAAGTATCTTTTTGTTCCAGACTTTCTGACTCCTTTCCCTCTAGTATTACAATCTTACTTCACTTTTGTTGTGAATTCCATGAAATGCAGAATTCAGTTTTGAATAAATTGAGATATTTTATTTTAAATCAATTTTGAGGGCTTCAATATTGTTAGAAACTAGAACTACAGTAGTTTTTTTTTTTTTTTTTAGAGTCAGAAATATACTAGAATGGTGGAAGCAAACTTAAGATTATAGTGATTTTATTTGCTTTTTCTATTCTGTCTTTTCTTGAGGTTGAGAAACAAAATTGGACTCCCACATTAGCAGCATTGACAAGAAGAAACAAGCACAAGGTATTCCTACAAAATACTAGCAACCTGAACACAATAATACATTGAAGAGATAATGTGATCAAGTGGGGTTCATTCCAGGAGCACAAAGATGGTTCAACATACATGAGTTGATCAATGTGATACACCACATTAACAAAATGAAGGATAAATATCATATGATCATATCAATAGATGCAGAAAAAGCATATGACAAGATATAACATCCATTTATGATTAAAACATTCAATGAAATGGGCACAGAAGGAAAGTCCCTCAACTTAATACAGGTCTTATATGACAAACCTTCACCTAATATCTTACTTAATAGTGAAAAACTGAAAGCTTTTCCTCTGAGATAAGGGGCAAGACAAGGATGTCCACTCTCTCCACTGTTATTCAACATAGTACTGGAATTCCTAGCCAGAGCAGTCAGGCAAGAGAAAGAAATAAAAGGCATCCAAATTGGTAATGAAAAAGTAAAATTGTCACTTTTTGTAGATGAAATGATTCATTATACAGAAAACCCTAAGGACTCCACTAAAAAACTATTAGAAACAATAAACAAATACAGTAAAGTTGTAGAATACAAAACCAATACACAAAAATACATTGTATTCCTGTATACTAAGAAATTTCAGAAGAATAAATTTAAAAATTTCTCTTTTGAAACTGCAACAAAAAGGATAAAATACATAGGAATAAACAAAGGATGTGAAGGACTTATACACTGAAAACAACAAGATATTATTAAAAGTAATTGAAGAAGACACAAAAATGGAAAGATATTCCATATTCATGGATTAAAGGAATCAGCATAGTTAAAATGGCCATATTACCCAAAGCAATATACAGACTTAATACAATCTCCATCAAAATCCAATGGCATTTTAAATAAATTGGAACAAAAAAATCATCAGGTTAATATGTACCCACAAAAGACCTCAAATAGTCAAAGCAATCCTGAGTAAAGAGAATGAAGCTGGGGTTATCATATTCCCGGTCTTCAGGTTATACTGCAAAGAGACAATAATCAAAACAACATAGTATTGGCAGAAAAACAGGCACAGAGATTAATGGAACAGAAATGAGACCCCAGAAATAAACCTACATGTATATGGGCAAATTATTTTTGACAAAGGAACAAAAAGTATACAAAAACAAAAGCTCTCAATAAATGCTGCTGGGGAAATTGGAAAGCCACATGCAAAAGAATGTATCTAGACTGCTATTTGTCACCATATGCAAAAATTAACTCAAAATCGATCAAAGACCTAAATATAAGACCTGAAACAATAAATTACATAGAAGAAAACATAGATATAAACTTATGGACCTTGGTCTTAGAGAGGATTTTATGAATTTGACCTCAAAGAAAACAGAAGTAAAAGTAAAAATAAGTGACTGGGGACTATATCAAACTAAAAAGTTTTTGCACATCAAAAGAAACTGTCAACAAAACAAAAAGGCCACCAACTGAACTGGAAAAGATATTTGTGAACAATACGTCCAACAAGGGGTTGATATGCAAAATATATAAAGAACTTACACAACTCAACAACAGAAAACCCCCAAACGATCCTATTTAAGAATGGGCAGAGAACCTGAAAAAACATTTCTCCCAAGAAGACACAAATGGCCAAGAGATATATGAAAAGATGCTCAACTTCACTAGCCAGCAAGGAAATGCAAATCCAAACTACAATGACAGAACACCTCATACCGGTTAGAATGGCTATTATCAACAAGGTAAGTGTTGGAGAAGTTGTGGAGAAAAAGGAACCCTCCTTCATTGCTGGTGGGAATGTGAACTGGTCCAGTCACTATGGAAAACAGTATGAAGTTTCCTCAGAAAATTAGGAATAGAGTTTCCATATGACCCAGCAATCCCTCTTCTGGGTAGCTATCTGAAAATTTTGAAAACATTTATTCACAAAGATATACATACCTCTATGTTTACTATAGCATTATTCACAATGGCCAAGGCATGGAAACAACCAAAATGTCTTTTGGTAGATGACTGGATAAAGAAAATGTGGTACACATATGATTTCACTCATGTGGAATCTAATGAACAAAATGAACTAGCAAGCAAAATAGTTACAGATTCATAGATAGAAAGCTGGCTAACAGCGGTCAAGGGATGGGGCTGTGTTGGAGAGTGTGGAGGGATTGAGCAAAAAAAAAAAAAGAAATACTCATGGACACAAACAATAGTATGGTGATTACCAGTGGAAAGAAGGGTGAGGGGAAATAATGAAGAGTAAAAGGGGTCATATATATTGTGACAGAAGGATATTTGACTGGGTGGTAAATACAATGCAATATACAGATTCTCTATTACAGAACTATACACTTGAAACCTATATAATTTTATTATCCAGTGTCACCCCAACAAAATTATTTTATTAAAAAATTATTTTTTTAATAAAAATTAATTAAAACATGTAAAACAAAAAGAACAAGGTATTCATCCCTTGGGTGAAAACTTTTCCTAAATGACTTAAAACTTTTTTTAGTTGTATCAAAAACTGCTCGACTTAGAAAGGGAGTACATTGGTTAATATAGCTGGAAAGTTCAGGAGAATTGCTTCAAGCGGAGCTGCATTTTGAGCTGAAATGATTTCACTGGGACTCAAGTTCTCCTTCCAACTCTTGGCTCTGCTTTCCTAATTGTGGTTTCATTCTGAAGCAGGTTATTTCCATGTGCTGGCCAGCTCTAGACTTACATTCTAACAGCTTAAACAACCACAGCGGAGGAAAGCTTTACTTTCCATATGGTTATACCCAACACCTAGTCCAGGCATATCTTAAACTTGGACTGATTGTGACTAGGAGGATGGAATATACAGAAACCATGCTTGACCAGACTTGTCAAGTGCCTGCTTTGGAGCTAGAACTGGCCGTGGAGGCAGCCTCACCGGAAGTACTTGTGCTGAAAGTGGGACTGGGAGAATGCATTCCAGACGGACAAATGAAAATCAGATGTTCACAGCAGTCCGCTCTTGGCTGATGAACGTCATGCATTCCCTAGTTTTCCCACTTAATGTAATGCAACTATTCATATGATTTAAAAAAAAAAATCTAGCTTCTCTAAGGGACAATGACTCAAAATGTCATTTAGCAATCTTATTCAGCCCAAAGTTTACAATATGTAGGTGTCATGAATTTCTCTTGTTTGGACTTAGAGATATTTCCTTGTGACTCTGACCATCCCAATGCATCTGTTGCATAGTTATGAATGAAGAGTGTTACCACAATGACAACTATCATTTTTAAAGGAGAAGGAAGGGAGACTATAAAATGGGCTCTGGCATATGTCACATCCTGAAAGAACAGAAATAGCAGAAATCCTTGCCCTAACAGTGGCATGAGTTTCTTGGTAACCAGCCTGCTTGTGATGGGTTCTACTGTCTGAAAAGCTCTCTCTTCTCCATTACCCTGTGAGGCCACAGCGGAGGTGGTCCTCAGGGACATATCTTTTGTTTTTCTTTCTTTGCATTAGCAGCCAAATTCCTTTGGAAAAGGTTTTGGGGGACATGAGTATTAATTTTTTTAAAAAACATTTTTATTGTACTTTTTTTCCATTACCATTTAGCCCTCTTAAGGGTGGAGGGGAAGAGCTCTCTCTTCCCTCCACCCTTGCCGCAGTATTAATTTTTTTAGAGATCAGGAATCATAGGGCTTTGTTTGTCAGGTCTAGGATTTCTAAGGCAGTACAACTCCCTTGAAGTGTTAGTACATTAAAAAAAGTTACTTATTTATTTTTAGAGAGAGGGGAAGGAAGAAGAGAGGGAGAAAGACATCAATGTGTAATTGCCTCTCACATGCCCCAACTGCATCCTGGCCTGCAACCCAGGCATGTGCCCTGACTGGAAATCGAACCAGCAACCCTTTGGTTTGCAGGCCCACACTCAATCCACCAAGTTATACCAGCCAGGGCTACATTTTTTTTCCCTATTTACATTCCTCAAACTTATGACCAAAACCAGAATTCTTTTTCTCTTCTTTCTTAGAAACAAACGCCAGTGCTCAGCCACCCATTAGCTCATAGCTCGATGTCCTCTGCCATGCTTCTATCTGAGGCAGAGAGACAAAGCTAATCAAACCCTTCTTTTCTGGCTACAGTCTAGGGGCTGGCTCTTTGCAGTTTGAACAATTGTCCTTTTTGTCAGGTAGGGAATGAATAACAGGAAGTGATTGGGAGTGATCTGTGAGTACCAATATCCTGGCTTTGTTAGAATTCACTTAGTCTGGAGTATAGAATGTGGACATTCTAATCCTAAAAAACAAGGACTGACTTAGCCATCTTGGATTACTCACCATTAGGTAAAGTATATTTTCTATCTTTTCTGTTTTTAGACAAGTTAGCTGCAAATAAAACTTGCTTCTTTCTTGTTGGATTTTAACAAAAAGTAAATATTCCAACATAATTTTCTCCCAAGTCCTCCAAACATATACTCTATCAAGTCTCTAAACATTCAAATTTCTTTATTAATACATAGAGAGTTCTAAAATAAAATAGACAGCAACTTAAGTGGTTGTTTTCATACCAAAAAGCAAAAATTGGCATTTATTCCTGTCTGGGGAATGTGGAAATCCTTGCTACCCTGCACCTTACCTCAATTAGCAAATTCACATTTTAGGGTCTGCTATTTTAAGTATCCTATTCCTGATAACTATTTGAAGCAATTATGCCTCCATCCTAAGAGTCAAAACTCCAACTCAAGTTGTATTATACAAAAATAGTATATTGACTCACACATAAAAAGTTCAGGGATGGTACTTGCCTTAGTCTGCTAGGGCTGCCATAACAAAATATCAGCATAGAAAGGTAGGCTTAAAATAACAGAAATTTATTTCTCATAGCTTTGGAGGTTGGAAATCTAAGATCAAGGTGTTGGCAGGTTTAGCTTCTCCTGAGACCTCTCTTCGTGGCTTGCAGATGGTTGCTTCTCACCATGTCCTCATATGGCCTTTTCCTGTGTGTGCACATTTCTGGTTTCCACTTCTTAAAACAACACCAGCTCATATTGGATTAGGGCCCATCCTTGTGACCTCAGTTAACCTTAATTACTTCTTTAAAGGCCCTGCCTCCAAATGCAGTCACAATGGGGGTTAAGGCTTCAACATGAATTTTGGGGATACCTGATTTTAGTCTACGACTGTACTATTTTCACATGCATTTGGATTGAGGGGCAAAATGAGGTCATTAGGACTCTCTGTCCAATTCTTATTTGTACTTTCTGCTCTGCTGGTTTTATGTTCAAGCAGGCCTACATTTGCTGGCTTTTTGACACATCTAGATGATGTCCTTATGATGTAATAAAACATCTTTATTTCAATGATTCCTGTGAAAATTCTGTGGTTTCCTCCTCCTGGCCTGAAGTGGGGCATGTGCATATCCTTGGAACAATCACCAGAGCCAGGACAATGGGATATGTTAATGGTCCAGTCCTCGGTCATATGACCACACTTGGGCTCAGGATGGGGTGAAGCGCCCCCCAGCTTGAACCACAGGAACTCGGAATGAGGTAGAAGGTATTTCTCCAAATAAGAATTAAGATGGTGCTCTACAGAGAATGGGAACAGATGTTGGCAGGCAAAATCCAACAAATACTACTCCATGACATCTAAATTTTCTTCTAATGCCACTATGCTATGACAATCCTGAGTCACTTAAGTATTTTGAACCATGATGATCTATTGTTTTATAGGACAATGCTGGCATTGTTTATAAAATTCAGAGTTATTTCATAATCCTTGGAAGAATAAAGGAAACATGTAATTAATTTTGAAGTACAGAAGTATACTGAAGTAACTTCCTCTACTAAAAAGGCTCGGTAAGACCCCCACGGGACACATACAGCAGCTGTCATCTTAGGAAACGCAGAATTGAATTTGCTGTAAAGGATCCTCACTCTGAGAGGACTGTTTTCTAAAATGGTCCTCTGCTGGTAGCCATAAAAAATAGAATTCTGTAAACATACAAATGACCATCTAAATAGAACACTAATCTTCAGATAGGATAGAATAATTAACTTTTTAAATTAATTACAATATAATGCTGTTGCTATCTTTTATATTCCACAATAATCTGTTAATAATTATTTCTGTTTTTTTTCCTGAAAAATATTTGTGCTCATTTGTATAGGTAAATGTTAGTCTATTTTTTTTCAGCTCCAGCTTTTGGTTACAAAATCTGTAGATATTTGCTACTCTACTTCTTTGTTTTGTAAAACTGTTCCCTATTATGTGATGCCTTTGTCTTCCTGCTGTGCAGAGCAATATCAGTCTTCACCAAAATCCCATTAGGATACAGTTGCTCTTTCCACCACTTGTGTTGTTCCCAGGGTAAGCTATTAGGTAGAGGTGGGATGGTTCTGAGGTGCACGGGTTATATGGAAGGTCCCATGTTTAGGCAAATGTTTGTAAATATAGGTTGCTCCATTTTTTATCCTCTGTTGTGAGCTGTTAGTTTCATGAAATATCTCCTTTTCATTAGTTGTAAATTTAATCTCTAGTCTTGTCATTCACTTATGTGTGTTCAGCATCTTTTTCTTCTCTGATGACTAAGGAAGGATAAGAGGTAATGTCTCTTGAGCAAAATGTATTCAAACAAGAGATGCATCCCTAAATAAACTTTAGGAAGATAATTAACATTATTTGGAGGTTACTTTTTTCCTATTTTCTTTCATTGTCTATACTCACTGGCTATCTTCAACTGGACAGAAATGAAATTTGGCATAACACCTTAAGTGATACTTTGCATAGAATAATCTGTGAATATAAACAATAGACAATAGACTATTAGTACTATTTATTCTAGGGATTAAAACCAGAGGTTAGGGTGGCCTGGAAAGTTGGTGGTACCTTATACATTAAAAAATAAACTTTCATTATGACAGGTAGTCATGTCCAAGCTAGAATCTTCCCTGACAAAAATCAGCCTTTACCTTAACTAAGCCTATTGTCTTTTTGCATCTACAATAACATACCTTTGGAATGTCAAAGTAATTTCCTCTTTCCACACCCCTCAAAGCACAGATACCCCACCAGAGCACCAAAGTGAAGACTTTACTTTTCTGTTGTTGTTGTCTTTAAGACTTTTTATCCAATCCCAGAAGTTCCCCGCTCTGCTTTCTTCTGCCTCCCTAATCTGTCACCAAAGGATTTCATTTAACTCCCTTACGGTATATCTTTTCTTTTGTTTGTAAGGTACCAAGCAGGGTGCAGAACTGCTATTCCTGGAGCATTTCCTCAGTCTGTTAAGGTTTTGCTTCCTGGCAATTGTCATCAGTTTGGCTCAAATGAACTCATAAAAATTCTTAAAAAAACAAACAAACAAACTTTCAGATTAAAGTATAATTCATATTCACACATATATACAAATTTTAAGTATATGGAACAATGATTTCATGAATTTTTGCATGGAGAACACGCTCCTCTGACCACCCCCAAGTCAGGAAATAGAACTCTAACAGCACCCCAAGCTCCTCTTGTACTCTTTCTAATCACTACTTCCTCCTCCCCAAAGGTAAACAGCTACCTAACTCTTTATAGATTCAGATTAATAGTTAACGTTGTTTGAGAACTTCATGAGGATTGTATTTCTCATGTCTTATTTTTTTAATTCAACATTTTATTTGCAAGAATAGATATATTTTGTTGCATGTACTCACATATTCATTGCTATATAGTTTTGTATTTTTAATTAATTACTTATTTTTAATTATTATTTTAAAATTATTTATTTTTTATTCCCAGTTTTTATTTTGTTTCCAATTTTTAGTTTTTATTAGCAGTGCTCCTAGGATCAGTTTTTCATCATTTTATTTTATAAATTTCTATACTAATTCATTTTTTTAACTAAAAACATGACTTAAGTTAAAATAAAACAAAACAAAACAAATAATAATTGATGAGAATTACTTAGTATCCTTTACAATTCTTAACCTTTTAACTACCCATTCTTTATATACTTTTCCAATTTCTCTTTTTCATGCTTCCCAAATATGTTTACAGTTTAAGGTCAAAACTTAACCTCTCTGTTGCTTTTCTTTTTCTACACTAGCTGTAGAAAATAATGTGCTATGAGGGCTCTTCTCATGTTACTTCTGTCATACTCTAACACTCATATATTAGCTAGCCCTTAAGCCCTGCATTTCATTTCAGTCTTCTTATCTGTTCTTTCTTTCTTTAAAAAAATTTTATTTATTTATTTTTAGAGAGAGGAGATGGGAGGGAGAAAGAGAGGGAGAGAAACATCAATGCAGAGTTGCCACTTGTGCGCCCCCTACTGGGGACCTGGCCTGAAATCCAGGCACGTGCTCTGACTAGGAATCAAACCGGTGACTCTTTGGTTCACAGGCCGGCACTAAATCTACTGAGGCATACCAGCCAGGGCCTTATCTTTCTTTTACACTTTTCACACTAACCTTAATTTAAATCTGGCTTGACTGTGAAAGAATAAGAAATTTTATGTGAAAGTCCCGATCCATATAAACAATTTGAGTTACCAAAAATCAGCATGTCCCCCTTATTCGAGCAGCTCAAATTTGTGGCATCCCACAAAAGAATACTGCTCTCAGGCACCATTCCAGAACCCAGGTGCCTATGGGCACAGACATGGACCTGTGTATCATCACGTCAACATGAGTTCAGGAACTCCTTTAGATACTTGGGCAACCCAACTTATGGGAGGGGCAGAGGGGGACATGACAGGTCCTGTGTTGGAGAATGCCCTGGAGGAAAGTAATTGGCATGGGAACACCCAGGTATTGGGTGAGACAAAGCATGGAGAGCAGAGAAGGGAAGCCCTGAGGCTTAGGGCCTAGGGAAGGATCTTTACTTGCTTGGGTTGAAAGGTGATACTGTTCTTCCTTTTATCTAGGGGTAAAGTCCAGCCTTCTTTGTTTAACATTTTAATTGTTCCACAATCTGGCATGGTCTTTTAACAGGTGTGGAGGAAGCACCTAGATTCAGCGTATGCCGGAGCCAGTTCTCACTAGCTCCCAAGAGCCAATTGTGGGCATTTCTTCCCAATTCCATGTTAAGTGATGGTACATTGATAGCTTGAAATTTGCTTTGGTGGTTTACTGGCAAATACTACAAATCATATTTTTTTGATTTTTGTTTTCGAGAACCAGTAAACATATAAGCATAACCCACTGCTTAGATTACTGTTCAAAGGATGTCTTTTTGCTATAGTGAAAGGTATGTTTTGCTACGCCCCGTGAAGCTAAGATGTTTTCAAAGTGTATCCTGAACAGAGCATTTTGGGGGCTGAGAAATTTGAAGGAAGAGGAAGGAAATTTGCAAGAAAGGGACTGATTTCTAAAAGTATGTTTATACAGTTATATTTAACTAAGGCCTTTGACATCAAAAGACATGGAAAAATTGGAAAACTTTCTAATTATTTTTATGAATTCAGCTGATTTTAATACCACTACCTGACAAGAATACTACAAAAAACAAAATTAGAAAATATCATCACTTATGAATGTAGAAGCAAAAATTTTATAAAAACATTAATAAAAATAAGAAATATATCCTATTAATAATAAAAAATGCCTAATTATGATTCATTGTAGGACTGCAAGGGTAGTTCAACATCAGGGAAATTATCGATATAATTAATTATATTGAGTTTTTTATTAATATTTTTTATTGATTATGCTATTACAGTTTTCCCAATTTTCCCCCTCTATCCCCCTCCCCCTGCCCCCCAACCCTCCAGCATTCCCTGCCTTAGTTCATGTCCATGGGTTGTACATATAAGTTCTCTGAGTCCTCTGTTTCTCATACCATATTTTGTCTCCCCCTGTCTACCTTATGCCTATCAATTATGCTTCTTCTTCCCTGTATCTTTTACCTCCCCATTCCTCCCTTCTCCCTCCCCACTGAAATCGCTGTGTGTGATGTCCATTTCTATGATTCTGTTCCTGTTCTGGTTGCTTGCTTAGTTTTTGTTTTCATTGTTTTTCTTTTCTTTTTTTAAAATATTTTATTTCTTTATTTTTAGAGAGAGGGGAAGGGAGGGAGAAAGAGAGGGAGAGAAACATCAATGTGTGGTTGCCTCTCACATGGCCCCCGCTGGGAACCTGGCCCGCAACCCAGGCATGTGCCCTGACTGGGAATCAAACCTTGACCCTTTGGTTCACAGCCCCTGCTCAATCTACTGAGTTATACCAGCCAGGTGTTTTTCTTTTCTTTTAGGTTCATTTGTTCATAGTTGTGAGTTTGTTGTCATTTTATTGTTCATATTTTTGATCTTCTTTTTTTTAGATAAGTCCCTTTAACATTTCATATAATAATGGCTTGGTGATAATGAACTCCTTTAAATTGAACTTATCTGGGAAGCACTTTATCTGCCCTTATAGAGTATTCTTGGATATGGGTCCTTGCCTTCATGACTTTGAATACTTCTTTCCAGTCCCTTCTTGCCTGCAATGTTTCTTTTGAGAATTCAAGTGATAGTCTTGTGCTCACTCCTTTGTAGGTAACTGTCTCCTTTCCTTTTACTTCTTTTAGGATTTCCTCTTTATCATTAATCTTGGGTAACTTAATTATGATGGGCCTTGGTATGTTCCTCTTTGGGTTCAACTTCTTTGGAACTCTTCTGGGCTTCTTGGACTTCCTGGAAGTCTATTTCCTTCACAAGAATGGGTAAATTTTCCTTCATTATTTGTTCAAATAGGTTTTTAGTTTCTTGGTCTTCCTCTTCTCCTTCTGGCACACCTACAATTTGGATATTGGAATGTTTCAGGTTGTCCCAGAAGTTTGTAAGAATGTCTTCACTTTTTTGAATTCTTGTTTCTTCATTTTGATGGATGTTTATTTTTTCCTTTTTTAAAATATATTTTATTGATTATGCTATTATAGTTGTCCCATTTCCCCCCTTTTGTTCCCCTTCACCCTGCACACCCCCTCTCACCCACATTCCTGGTCCCTTTAGTTCATTTCCATGCGTCATAAGTTCTTTAGTTTCTACTTTTCCCATACTATTCTTACCCTCCTCCTGTCTATTTTCTACCTACCATCTATGCTACTTATTCTCTGTACCTTTTCTCCCTGTCTCCTCCTCCCACTCCCCTGTTGCTAACCCTCCATGTAATCTCCATTTCTGTGGTTCTGTTCCTGTTCTAGCTGTTTGCTTAGTTTGCTTTTGTTTTTGGTGTGGTTGTTAATAATTGTAAGTTTGCTGTCATTTTACTATACATGTTTTTTTCTCTTCTTTTTCTTAGATAAGGCCCTTTAACATTTCATATAATAAGGGCTTGGTGATGATGAACTCCTTTAACTTGACCTTATCTGAGAAGTGCTTTATCTTCCCTTCCATTCTAAATGAAAGCTTTGCTGGATAGAGCAATCTTGAATGTAGGCCCTTCCCTATCATGACTTGGAATACTTCTTCCCAGCCCCTTGTTCCCTTCAAGGTCTCTTTTGAGAAATTAGCTGATAGTCTGATGGGAACTCCTTTGGAGGTGACTGTCTCCCTATCTCTTGCTGCTTCTAGGATTCTCTCCTTCATTTGAATCTTGGCTGATGTAATTATGATGTGCCTTGGTGTGTTCCTCCTCGGGTCCAACTTCTTTGGGACTCTCTGAGCTTCCTGGACTTCCTGGAAGTCTATTTCCTTTGCTGATTGGGAAAGTTCTCCTTTATTATTTGTTCAGATAAGTTTTCCACTTGTTGCTCTTCTTCCCTTTCTGGTACCCCTATAATTCGGATGTTGGAACATTTAAAGATGTCCTGGATGTTCCTAAGCCTCTCCTCATTTTTTTTGAATTCTTATTTCTTCATTTTTTTTCTGTCTGGTTGTTTATTTCTTCATTCTTGTCTACTCCATTGATTTGAGTCCCAGTTTTCTTCCCATTACTGTTGGTTCCCTGTGCATTTTTCTTCATTTCGATTAGCATAGCCTTCATTTTTTTATCTAATTTGCCACCAAATTGAACCAGTTCTGTGAGCATCCTGATCACCAGAGCTTTGAACTGTGCATCTGATAGGTTGGCTATCTTTTTGTTGCTTAGATGAATTGGTTCTGGGGCTTTGATCTATTCTTCTGTTTGGGCCATGTGGGGTTTTTTTGGGGGGGGTCCTGGTCATGCTTGTTACATATGAGGGGTGGAGCCTCAGGTGTTCACCAGGGCAGGGCAACCCAGTCACTGGGTTGGGACACTGTATGTGGGGGTGGGAACAATTGCCCTTGTTCCACTCTCTGTCCTATTTCAGTCCCTTCTACTGCTGCCCCCAAGCAAATTGGGCCCTTCTGGAGCTGATTTCCATGTGGGTGGTTTTGAATACGTTCTGGGACACTGTGGGTCTTTCTAACAAATTCTCCTGTGAGGCTGGGAGTCTCTCCTGGCACTTCAACCCTCACGGGTGTTTTCAATCAGTGTTTTGAGACTTTTTTTCCCCCAGCTGGGGCCCTGGGTTATGTGGTCTTTCTCACTCCGCAGTTTCGCCTGCATGCAAATGTGGGACCACCAGGTCAGCCAGCCATCTTGCCCTGCTTCACAATCACCGCTTCACTGGGTCTGCCCATTGACAACTTGTGCCCAGTGTCTGCCAGACACCACCTGTGCACCCGGGGTCTGCCAGCTGCCGCCTGCATGCCTGTGGTCTGCCCACTGCTGTCCTGCATGACTGGGATTAGTCAGCTGCTGCCTCGTACGCCTGGTGACATGGCTTTTTTTGCCGTGATCCCTCTCCACCCAGCATCTGTCTCTGCTTACCCAACTCCACTCCTCCTACTGTCTGGATGAATGTGTCTATTTCAACTCCTTGGTTGTGAGACTTCCATACAGTTCAATTTTCTGTCAGTTCTGTTGTTATTTTGTTTCTAAATGGTTATCCTTCTTTTGGTTGTGTGAGGAGGAACAGTGTGTGTGTCTACTTACGCTTCCATCTTGGCTGGAAGTCCTATTTTTTCCTTTTGTTTCAAATCGTTGAGACCTGGTTTCCTTCCTGTCACTGTTGGTTTCCTTCCTGTCACTGTTGGTTTCCTTCCTGTCACTGTTGGTTTCCTTCCTGTTACTGTTGGTTCCCTGAACATTCTGCTTTATTTCACTTTGGGTATCCTTCATTTGTTTTTTCATTTTTCAACCAAGCTCAGTCAGATCTATGAGCATTTTGATTGCCAGGGCTTTAAATCCTCCATCAGATAGGTTGGAGATCTTCTCCTTACTTAGCTATCTTTCTGAGTCATTACTCTGTTGTTTTATTTGGGCCATATTTCTTTGTCTTGGTATAGCTGATAGGTTGTAAGGGGTGGAGCCTTCGGTATTTATTCTGGCAGGGCAACCCTGTTTGCTGCACTGCAGCACTGCCTGTTGGGGAGGGGCCAGAGAAGGAACGGTGTGGCTTGCCAGCTCGACTCTAGAGCACTTTTCAAGGGACTCTCGTGTGAGGCTGGAAGCTTCTCCTACAGACAATAGCCGTAGTCCACAGCCACCTCTGAGTCCCCTTAAGTCAATCCCTTCCTCAAAGCTCACCGAACTTGGCAGCCCACCCTGCCCCCAAGGTCCGTCATGTCCCCTAGATTTTTCTGAGTTAGCCTGTGCAGTCTGCCTTACCAATCTGGTTGTTCAGTTTTTTTTTTTTTTTCCTTTAATTCCTTTGTTGTTGGAGTTCTATGCAGTTTGATTTTCTGGCACTTTTGGTTGTTTATTAATTTCAGATTGGATGTTATCCTTCTTTTGGTTTTGTGAGGAAGTGAAGGGTCTCTACCTATGCCTGCATCTTGGCCAGAACTCTAATTATATTAAGTTTTAAGAAATTATATCTTATCAGTAGATTTTGAAGAGGTAATTGATAAATTTAAGTAGCCATTCCTAATAAAACTCTAAAGTAAATGAAATAATTAATACATTTAACTATATTAAAATGAAATTTTCTCTATCAAAGATACCACATAGAAAGTGAAAATAAAATCTACAGACCAGGAGAAAAAGTTTGCAATATGAAAAAGGATTCTCATTTAGAAGGTTTAAAGAACTCTGCAAATCAGTATGTAAAAGGCAAAGAACTTGAAAGAAAAACAGAAAACAGATTTGAACAGATAATTCACTGAATGCAAAGATACTCAGTCTTACTGTTAATAAATTAAATGCAAACTAAAACAATATGAAATATTACAAATCCATCAGACTAGCTAAATTTCTGAAGCATGATAATTCTAAGCGTTGACAAGTATGTAGAACTGGAATTCTTGCAGACTGCTGGTGGGAGTATAAATTGGTACCGTTACTTTGGGGATTAATTTTGTAACATCAGATGAAGTTGAAAATATGCAAAGTACAGTGATCCCTCATCTATCATGGAAGTTATGTTCCAGAGCCCCCCGCAATAGGTGAAAATCCGAGAATATAGCGGCGTTATATTTATTTTATTATTTATATATATTTTAAGGCTTTATAAACCCTTCCCACACTCCTATAAACCTTTCCCACTCTCTTACTAACCTTTCCCACACTCTTATAGACACTTCATATGCTCTTAAACACTTTCTACACTCTTAAATCTACGTAATTTTAACAACACATAAAATTCTATATGGGTACTCACCAGTGAAGTATACAGTCGTCCCTCGCTGTATGCGGTTCACTTATTTGCGGCTTCACTGTATCGCAGGTTTACAGTGAAGACGCAAATAAGTGAACCTCAATATAGTGAGGGATGACTGTATATTGGACACAAACCTTATGCTGTTCCTCAAATTTTTGTGATGAGATCCTTCTTTCTGGAGTCATTGACACATTCTAGTTTTCAGTGATATTGCCACTTTTGCTGCTGACCTTGCCAAGCTCTCTGCAAGCTGGCTGGAGTCTGAACTGAAAGCCCAGATAACTGCTTGTGCTCTGTACTTCCAGACTTGGATATAATATTACAAATAGGTTGTAGGATTTGGTTTTCTCAGTCACTCCAAGAAGCCAGATGATGCAACCTTGAAATGCAGGAATAGGAAAAATAATCCCTCACAGGGGATTATTGGAAAGAGGAAGAGGGGAGAGAGATGGGCAGATAAATCTCCTCTCTCTTTGTCATTCTGCATGTTATACTGTGATGTGCTTTGTCCTTCAAACATCCTGGAAAAAGATTCACATGCTGTGTGAACATACCTGCCAAGAGATAACACTATCTCTTTGTGGCTCGTTGTGATGCCGCAGTGAACATAACAATGAACTGCATTGTATTGCTCTGTTTCTTTCTTGCTCCATTTTCCTTTTTCCTTTTCTTGTTGCTCTACCTTAACCTTTGCTTCAGGCTCTGTTTTCTAAGGGACTCAGGCTGAGATACTCGCAGTTCTATTCCAGTTGCAAACCACAGAGAGACACTTGCACAATTTATAAGAATATTAATTATAGGCTTTTTTGTGATAGTAAAAATTTATAAACAATTAGACATTACTGTGATTATTTATACAAAGGGATAATATACCTCACTGAAAGGAAAGGAACTGAAGATACATGTATAACATAGCTTGTTCTCAAAATCATACAGTGGAGAAAAAAGTAGCAGAGAAATTTGTATTATGTACAACCATTTATACAAACTTTACAAACATAGCAATGACGTCATTTGGAGAATAAGAAGCAAACACTTCAAAATAGTAGTTCCCTTTTGAGAGGGAGGCAGGGAAATGACATCTGAGCTGTCTTGGGAGCTTCAGTGATACCTGTAAATGCTTTATTTCTTAAAGTTGCATGGTGGAGCAGAGGTACAGTGATCTGAAAAATGGTTGTTTTGAGTATCTTTATTTTCACCTTTAGATTCTAGGTCCCCTTCTCTGGCCCTCTGTGAACCCCAAGAGGCAGAGGCTGACCTATCTGAACTGCATTAACAAGTTTCCTTGCTCTTTGGCTTCCAATTGGGTCCAGCTAATAGGGAATATCCAAAAGAGATGGGGGGGGGCAGGAGAAGATGGGAGCTCAAGTGTCATGCTCCTGTTTGTATTTTGCTTAGTGTTTTCTTATTTACTTAAATATTTTACATAAGCATGGAGAAGGTATGGCAGATACTAGGTTGTCAACATGTAATATTGTGGAGATGGGGTGAGGTGGAGGTATTGATAGATGTGAAAGCAAAGGAAAGAAGGAAGGAAAGTCAAACTCAGAAAGAAAAATATATCTGCTCTTTGAAAGAAGATCTAAATGTCAGATCTGGGCATTTTGTTAAAGCTCCTATTAAAGACAAAAACTCAACCAAGTATATTTGAACATCTAATTGGCTTTACAGAATGATTTGTGAATTGGGCAGCGCCCCATCTAGCAAACAGAAGAAAGTTTCAGGGAGCTGTACAAAATGGACAGCTTTTATAGGCAGGCAGTGGTGGTGAGGGTTGGGGAGAGGGATGGGATGAAAGGTAAAAGAGTAGATTATTTCAGGCAAGATCGCCTTCCTTTAGGGAAGGGGCTGGAGGTTTATCATGCAGATTACCTCACTAACGCTGAGGAAATTCCATACTGATCAGTTCAAAATTCCACTCTTGGGAGAGGCTGAAACTGCAATTAGGTCCTGTAGTAATTCTTGGTTGGGCTTACCACAAGTCATTCCATTTTGGGCCTGTTGTTTCTTTTTAACAAGCTCCATAGGGAATTCTATTTCTCATCCAAATGGAACAGCTAATGCAAACTCTTTGAGACGGAAAGACAGTTAGGGACAGTTAGAGACTGAGGGGCAGGGTGGTAGAAGTGAGGTGAGAGGTAAGAGCAGGGTGGGTGAAGTGGGATACAACGAAAAATTGAAAAGATTTTGGCTCATTCTCTGAACTGACAAAAATCATTTTGCCAATCTCATCTGCAAATTCTTTTTTCACTTGAGAGGTAATTTATCAAACCTCTCCATCCCTCTCTCTGCCACTCTGTGAGTCAGTCTGACTGTGCTTAAGGCTAAGGGGTGGAGCATCTTTAACCTTAGTGGCACAAAAGACTACTTGCACAGTTTCCAAGTCAAAACTGGAAGAACAAGTCAGATCGAGGTTGCTAGTCTAGTAGGATACATTTTTTTAAAAGGCAGCCAAGCTAAGCAACCAAGGAAAGGGCTTTGAGGCGCCAGGCCCAGCAAGACAGAGGAACAGAGCACTGCTGCCCAGTGCAGGGAGGGATTCAGGAAATGAGGGGCAGATGTGACTGTTTAATTTATCTGCACCAGAAATCTTGAAATTACAGCTGCTTGTTCTCTCACAGTCTGGTCCTCAGCCTTGGATGTCAATTTGCTTTTTCCAGTCTTCTACTTTTTTTGTGGTGAAGATATTCCCATTGATAAAGAAAATACAAATGAAATAGATTAAATTCTATTTCTTTGTCATTTCTAAACCCAGTCACCTCCTATCCTCCTGCAGCCACCACAGTTTCTCTCCTAAGCAGATCTGATTATGTTTGGCTTATACTCACATTTAGGATAAAATCTAAACTTTAAAAAAAAAATATTATTTATTAATTTATTTTTTATTTTTTAGCCAGTGAGTTTTTCCTATTTTTGTGTTCTCTTTATCATTTGGGCTTCATCTCTTGCCTCTTTCCTGTCCCTCCCTGCAACCTGGCCATATGATGAAGAGATGCAATTTGCAGTTAGAGCACTTTCTCAACAGTGGCATTATTGGGGTCAGATAATTTAATTGTTGTGAGGGGCTGTCTTGTGCACTGTAGGATGTTGAGCGGCATACCTGACCTCTACTCCCTTGATATCCATAGCACCTACCCAGTGTAACTACCAAACTATGTCCAGACGTTGCCAAATAACCCTTGAAGGACAAAATCACCTTTGGTTAAATGCTGGGGTAGAACACGTGTCCTTTCTGCATGGAGTGATCTTTTCCCTGTGATTGTTCTGGCAAACACCGGCTCATCTCTCAATATCTCTTCTCCATCCTCCTTCCTTAGAGAAGTGTTCCATGACTCCCAAGGTGGAGTTAGGTGAGCTGGCCCTTCCAGTTACATGGCACCTTGCTTTATCAGATCAAGATCCAGCTCTGTTCTCATTTGTTGGGTTTCCTTATCCTCACATCACACCAAAGGTTTAGAGCAGAGATTTTTAACCTTTTTCATTCCATAGCACACATAAACTAATAATTACTAAAGTTCTGCAGTATACCAAAAAATAGATTTTTTGCTAATCTGAAAGAAAAATAGGTATAATTTTGATTCTTTCATATTGGACAGCTGTTGTTGTGTTGGTTGTTGTCATTTTGTAATTTGACAATCTAAGGGAATGAAAGTCAATGCCCCTAAGTAGTCAGATAGCGTGTGTTTTAAAAATTACTGTGGTACACCAGTTGAAAATCGCTGGGTTAGAGGGTCAGACTGCTTTTCAACATTTTCTCATCTGTATCTAGCTAAGTAGCTGGCCCACAGTATTGATAATATCTGTGTGCATCTTTACAACTTCATAAGTTTAGATGTTGCATATAATTAAAGCCATTTAGAAATGACATTTAATGGCAAATTAATGTTCTCTTATCGGTGTTGCGATGTCTGTGATATCCAGGTTTTAATTTATCACTACATCTGAAATGTTATATTTTGTATACAATATTTGGTGAATAGTTATGCATAGTTATTAAACTTGCTTTTGAATACAATGTATAGAGTATATCTTTCATATCTACAACCCAAGCTTTTAGAATTTAACAATTTATGCAAAACCTATAAAGAAACTATATACCTTAGTACCTTCTTATGCACAGTTTTGCCTTCTGTAGTTTTAGATACTCATGGTCAACCTCAGTCCAAAAATATTAAATGGAAAATTCTAGAAATAAAAAATTCATAAGTTTTAACTTGTGTGCTGTTCGGAATAGCATGCTAAAATCTGCTGCCCTGTTCCATCCAGTCCAGGGCATGAGCCATCCCTTTGTCCAGTGTGTCCATGCTGCCTATGCTCCTCGCCATCCATCTCTAATTAGCTATCTAGTTATCAGATCAACTGTCAAGGTATGGCAGTGCTGATGTTCAAGCAACCCTTATTTTACTTAATAATCCCACATTCGTAACTTTCATGACAGTATAACATTACAATTGTTCCAGTTTATTACCAGTTATTTTTGTTAATCTCTTACTGCACCTAATTTATAAATTAAAATTTACCATAACTATGTATGTATAGGAAAAAATATAGTGTATATAGGGTTTGGTACTATTTGCCATTTTAGGCAAACATTGGGGGTCTTGGACTGTATTCCCTATTGATAAGAGGGGACTATTTAATACTATGCATATTTATAGATATGTGTCTTTTGGATTTGAGGATTTTATCAGGAAGGTACTGGGATATCTGTACTCTTGAATAACCACCTTTCTAGAGAGAATAATTCAGTATTTCTGCATTATTATTACTATTTAGGATGAACCATGCTTTAAAAAGTTATTCCATTTAGGAGGTTTGTTATCAATGATAATTGTGAAAAAATCATTTGAACAATTCTAAATAGTGCTATACTTTACCAATGCTGCCATCTCCTGGAGGCTATTAAGAAGTTTATAGTTCACAGTGGTTTCCAAAGCAATATGATAAAGCTATTAAAAAAACCCTTCATATATTTTTTATTTCCTTCTCTTTTGTTTAGTTTGAAGAAGGCCTAGAGATATGTATTTTCACCTTTTCCTTAAAATATTTGACTACCTACCTTCTTTATCACCTACTGCAGGAGACAGAATGGCGCATAGTCAGTCATGGGTCGCTTAATGTCAGGGATTCATTTCAACGAAGGTATTGTTAGGCGATTGTGCACCATGCAAACATCACAGAATGCACTTACAGAAACCTAGATGCTGCAGCCTGGTGTACAAGGAGGCTACAGCCTATTGTTCCTAGGCTATAAACCTGTATATCATGTTACTGTACTGAATACTGTAGGCAGTTGTAACATTAGTATTTGTGTACCTGAATATAGGAAAAGTACAGTAAAAATATAGTATAAGAGATAAAAATGGTACACTTGTGTAGGGCACTTAGTACGAATGGAGCTTACAGGACTAAAAGTTGCCCTGGATGAATCAGTGTGTGACTGGTGAGTGAATGTGAAGGTCTAAGACATTACTCTACACTAGTCTAAACTTTATTACTTGTACATTTAGGCTACACTAAATTTATAAAACAACACAAGATTAAATCAAGCACCAAAAATGATGCAATTGAGCAATGCAGTAAACACAAGATGCCTAAGGCTGCTGCCAAGGTATCGTAGCATACTGTTTCACAGCAAGCTGTTTTTATAAGTAGAAAGAGTACACTCTAAAATAACAGTAAAAAGTATAGTATAGCAAACACATAAAACAGTTACATAGTAGCTTATTATCATTATCAAGTATTGTGTACTCTGTGTAATTGCATGTGCTATACTTTTATACAGCTGGCAGTGCCGTACGTTTGTTTACACCAGCATTGCCACAGACACCTGAGTAATGTGTTGCACTATGACAGTACCACCCGACAACAGGAATTTTAAAGCTTCATTATAATCTTGTGGGACCACTGTCGTAAGTGCGGTCCATGACTGAGTGAAATGTCATTTTGTGGCACATGACTGTAATAGTTCTAGGGTGTAAAAAGGATGTACTAAATACCTTACTTTTGCTCCTCTGTATGATCTGCCCTCTCTACTCTGGTTGGTATCCTAGGGAGCAGAGGCTGATGTGTATGGACTGTATTGACAAGCTTCCTTGATTTTTTAACCTCTAATAGGATCTTGGCAATAAGAAACATTCAGAGGAAATCAAAGTGGGAGAGGAGAGTAGAACTGGGGTGTTTATTCACCAAGTGCCTTCCTAGGTGGTCACTGGTTTCTTTCCTGTAATTGAAGGTCATATTGACTGCCAAGGGCCCTTACCAAAATAGTTCACTCTATCTCAGGCAAATAGTAATCACTTCCTTCCTGTATTTTTCAGAGCCAAAGAGGGTAAGAGTACCTAGGTGCTATGAAACCCAGAGCACTTCATTGTCCCCTGTGGTTTCTCTGCATTCTGCCCATAACTTTGTAAATAAAACTTATATTAACTATTCCTTTTATTAAATAAAGGGGATGGGGGAGCTCGTACAAGGTAAAGGGGGAATAAATGGTGATGGAAGGAGACCTGACTTGAGGTGGCAAACACATAACACAATATATAGATGATATGTTGTAGAATTGTACACCTGAAACCTATAAATTTTATTAACCAATGTCACCCCAATAAATTCAATTAAAAGCTAAATATTTTAATAAAATAAAAAGTATTCCTTAAATAATCCAGCTTGAATATATTTCCTGTTCGGTCCATAACCAAAACAATGGGAATAATCATGGCAGTTAGCCCATAATTGTCTACTACCTGGTATCAGATTATACTACAAGTCCATAGTAACCAAAACAAAATGGTAATGGCATTAAAAACAGACATATAGATGAATGGAAGAGAATAAAGATCCCATAAATAAACCCTCACCTTTATGATCAATGAATATTTGACAAAGGAGGCAAGAACATACAATGGGATAAAGACAGTCTATTCAATAAATGGTGTTGGGAAAATTGGACAGGTATGTGCAAACAAAAGGAAACTAGGCCACCTTCTTACACTATATATAACAATAAACTCAAAATGGGTTAAGACAAATGTTAGACTTCAAACCATAAAAATCCTAGAAGAAAACACAGGCAGGAAAATCTTGGAAAGTTCTCATAGCAATATTGATTTCTGATAGATCTCCTTGGGTGAGGTAATAAAAAAAAAATAAACAAATGGAATTACATCAAACTAAAAAGTTTTTGCACAGCAAAGGAAACCATCAACAAAATGAAAAGACAACTCACTGAATGGGAGAACATATTCACCAATGATACATCTGATAAGGTATTAATATCCAAGATTTATAAAGAACTTGTACAACTCAACACCAAGAACAAACAATCCAATAAAAAAATGGGCAAAGGACCTGAACAGACACCTCCTCTCCAACAAGGACATATGGGTGGCAATAGGTGTATGAAAAGATGCCCAACATTACTAATCATCAGAGAAATGCAAATTAAAACCACAATGAGATATCACCTCACACCAGTCAGAATGGCTATCATCAACACATCAACACATCAACAAACAACAAGTGTTGGTGAGGATGTGGAGAAATTGGAACCCTCATGCACTGTTAGTAGGAATGCAGATGGGTGCAACCACTGTGGAAAGCAGTACAGAGTTCCTCAAAAACTTAAAAATAGAAGTGCCTTATGACTCAGTGATTCCACTTATGGGAATACATCTGAAGAAACCCGAAACACTAATTCCAAAGAGTATATTCACCCCTGTATTCATTGCAGTGTTACTCACAGCAGCCAAGATTTCTAAGCAGGCCAAGTGCCCATAAGTAGGTAAGTGGATAAAGAAGCTATGGTACATTTATACAATGGAATACTAACTGGCCATAAAAATGACAAAAATTTTACCTTTTGCAACAGCATGGATGGGCCTGGAGAGTATTATACTAAGTGAAATAAGCCAGACAGAGAAAGACAAATACTATATGATTTCACTTATATGTGGAATCTAATGAATAAAACAACTAAGAGACAAAATAGAAACAAAGTCATAGATGCAGAGAATAGACTGACAGTTGTCAGAAGGGAGGAGGTTGTGGGGGGGGCAGGGCTGGGAGAATAAGGTGAAGGGATTAAGCAGACACAGCCAATAGCATGGTGATTCCTGGAGGGTGGGAGGATGTAGAAGGGAGGATTCATGGTGATGGAAAGAGATGCGACTTTGGGTGGTACACACGCAAGACAATACACAGGTGATATATTATAGAATTGTATACCTGAAACCTATAAAATTCCATTAACCAATGTCACCCCAATAAATTCAATACAAATAAAAAAAGAAAAAAAAAACAATGGTGATAGAAAACAAAGATGATTTAATTCTAGAATAATTGCTATTCTTTTAGGGTTAGAAGTCCCCCAGTGAAATACTTACATTAAATATTTTTATAGAGACTTTTGGCCAAGATGGAGGCATAGGTGGACACACTGTGCCTCCTCGCACAACCAAAGTTAAGGACAACAAGGATTTAGAAACAAGAAAACAATCAGAACTGAGAGAAAATTGAACTGTACAGAGGTCTGACAACCATTGATCCATTCATCCAGACCAGTAAGAGGGGTGGAGTCACTGCAGGAGGACGCAGAGGTTGGTGGACCAGGCATGCAGGTGGAGGCTGGCAGGCCCCAGGCGCAAGGCAGCTGGCTTACCAGGCGGTCCCACATTCGAGCACAGATAATCCAGGTGTAAAGGGGGAACAAAACAGGCCCCAGCTCTGGGGAAAAAAAAAAAAAACCTAAAAACACCGAGACCTCCCCCCCTACATACAGCATCACAACCCAGTGACTGGGCTGCCCTGTCCTGGTGAACACCTAAGTGTCCGCCCCTCACTAGGTAACAGGTGTGACCAGACCAACCCCCCCCCCAAAAAAAAAGAAACAAAAATGGCTCAAATGGGAGAAAAGATAAAAGCCCCAGAACCAATTCATCTAAGCGACGAAGACATAGCCAACCTATCAGAGGCACAATTCAAAGCACTGGTAATCAGGAGGCTCACAGAATTGGTTGATTTTGGTCACAAATTAGATGAACAAATGAAGGCTACAATAAGTGAAATGAAGGAAAACGCACAGGGAACCAATAGAAATGGGAGGAAAACTGGGCCTCAAATCGATGGAGTGGACAAGAATGAAGAAATAAACATCCAATCAGAAAAGAATGAAGAAACAAGGATTCAAAAAAATGAGGAGAGGCTTAGGAACATCCAGGACATCTTTAAACATTCCAACATCTGAATTATAGGGGTACCAGAAAGGGAAGAAGAAGAGCAACAAGTGGAAAACTTATCTGAACAAATAATAAAGGAGAACTTCCCCAATCTGGCAAAGGAAATAGACTACCAGGAAGTCTAGGAAGCTCAGAGAGTCCCAAAGAAGTTGGACCCAAGGACGAACACACCAAGGCACATCATAATCACATCAGCCAAGATTAAAATGAAGGAGAGAATCCTAGAAGCAGCAAGGGATAAGCAGACAGTCACCTACAAAGGAGAGCCCATCAGACTGTTAGCTGATTTCTCAAAAGAGACCTAACAGGCAAGAAGGGGCTGGAAGACCTATTCCAAGTCATGAAAGTCAAGGACCTACATCCAAGATTGCTCTATCCAGCAAAGCTGTCATTTAGAATGGAAGGGAAGATAAAGTGCTTCTCAGATAAGGTCAAGTTCAAGGAGTTCATCATCACCAAGCCCTTATTATATGAAATGTTAAAGGGACTTATCTAAGAAAAAGAAGATAAAAAGTAGGACAGTAAAAAGACAGCAAACTCACAGATATTAAAAACCACACCTAAAACAAAAGCAAACTGAGCAAACAGCTAGAACAGGAACAGAACCATAGAAATGGAGATCACATGGAGGGTCAGCAACAGGAGAGTGGGAGGAAGAGAGAGGGGGAAAGGTACAGAGAATAAGTAGCATAGATGGTGGGTAGAAAATAGACAGGGGGAGGGCAAGAATAGTGTGGGAAATGTAGAAGCTAAAGAACTTATGACACATGGATATGAACTAAAGGAAGGGAATGTGGGTGGGAGGGGGTGTGCAGGGTGGAGGGGAATGAAGGGGGGAAATGGGACAACTGTAATAGCATAATCAATAAGATATATTAGAAATATAATTAAAAATATTTGTATAGAAAAGATTTCAGAGATATAGAGGGGAAAACTTTTCTGATATAAAGAAATAGCTGAATCAGCAGATCAAAAGTTCACACTATATAAGAAAAATTGATACGGAATGATCAACAATGAGGTATGAGAAAAAGAGATAATTCTTTAATCAAAAGTTCCCTTGGAAAAAAAAAATCCCCTAAAAAGAAGGCAAATACAAGATTGGCCCTTTGAACATCTATGCATGACACACAGACACAGACAACAGTGTGGCAATGGCCAATGTTGGATTCCAAAAGATGTTTAGGTTCACAAAGTTCTAAGGGAAAGAAATGTGACACAAAGTGACAACCAAATATGGCAGGTTACCTTAGTGTCAGGGAATTCCTTGATTAAAAAATGCCTAAAATATTATATTTTGCGCTAGTCATTCTTGGGAGTCACTTTTATCTGTGGTCCCCAATGAATAATTTACGAGTATGGTAAAAGCTTATCTGTTAAAGAAATTATAAATATGATTTTAGAAAATGCCTGGTAAGATAACATAATGGTTGCAATTTGTGAACTAAACAATGTATTTGAAGGCATACACGTCTTTCGTCAACATTTAGAAATTTGCACCATTTGTTAGGGATATCATCCCTGGTTGTGATAAAAAGACTCAAAATTTTGCATGTGTATTTTTTCCTACTTGTTTATGCCCAAGCATCTCCATTGTGTAGTATGTTAATATGGACTCAAATAAACAGGTGCACACACACACACAATTATAGGCAACTGTTTGTGCTGAATTGTGTGCTCCCCACCCCTGCCCACACCCTCGCCCCAACTGTGGTCCTGTTCGTATGTTAAAGTCCCAACCCCCAGTACCTGAGAACATGACTGTATTTGGAGATAGGGTATTTAAAACGGTAATTAAGTTAAAATGAAGTTATTAGAGTACACCCTAATCCAATGTGACTGGTGTCCTTATAAGAAGAGGAAATTTGGACACAGATCTGTATAGATGTGAAGATATAGGCAACGAAGCAATAGTAGGTACCCTGGAAATCTGTCATCACCTGTTGAAGCAACTGGCTTATTCCTTCACTATTCTTTTGAGACTTATGCTATATATACATAATGACCATTTTGTCTGCTCAACATAATATTTGTGACAGGCAGCTCAGTTTCCCTTATTATTTGAGGGCTGATGATCAGTTATTTAATCTTTACCAAGGCTCAGTAGAACTGCAGGACATGTTTCTCCAAAAAGATGTTATCTGCACAAGAAAGCCTGGCTTACTCCAACACCTTAGATGGCTGCGCTATAACTCTCCTACTGCCACTTTCTAGTGACTGTGAATAGCGTCCAGTCTGCTGTGCAAGCTGAATATTGTTGGATCTGCTAGGCCTTAAGGCCTAAGGGGGCTAAGGGGGGATGCCATGCAGCTTCATTACATTCAGGGCCAACATGTTGCAGAGCTTTTTGTTGTTTTTGGTCCGTTCAAACTGGTGGCACACTCAAATATGTATTTATTGTCCTCTACATCAAGAGATACTCCCAAAGTGTGTCCTTTTTCTTGGTGGAAAGTGCAGTGTTGAGCAACTTGTTCTTTATTTAAGAGGAGCTATCCTAACGTGACCCAGACCACGTAATCCCTAGAAACTCCGTTAAATAGCAAGGTCCTTGAACTTAGTGGGCTTTATCTCCCACCCAGGGTGGCATGTGTGTCACTCCGGCAGACAGAGTACCATTTCTTGCTCGTGAGTTCCACTCAGCATATTGTCATCCATGGTGTGCGCTGTCATGTGGGTCCATGGTATCTCAAGACAATGAAGGTCTCTGCGAACTAGATCAGAGGTTGACATTTTCTGTGAAGAGCCAGACAGTGGATATTTTGGCTTTGCGAACCATACAAAATCTGTTTCAAGTATTCAGCTCTGTGGTTGTAGTGTAAAAACAGCCATAGGTAACACTCAGAGAACCCATGGATATGGCCATGCTTCAATAGCACTTACTGACAAACACTAAAGTTTGAATTTCCTATAATTTTCCTGTATCATGAAGTATTTTTTTATGTTTGGATTTTTGTCAACTGTTTAAAAATATAACAACCATTCTTAGCCCATACAGAAATAAGTGGCAGTTGTGTTAGTCTGTAGTTCAATTACAGAACAGCATTACGTTTTATGAATTTTCTGTAATTTGTTTATTCATCTTCCTGTTCACTGACATTTGGTTAATATAAATAAAACTGTTATAATAAAAAAATAAAAATATAACAACCATTCTTAGCTCTTGAGCCACACAAAAGTAAGTGGCAGACTATTTGGCCTGTGGATTGCAATTTGCTGATGGCTATTATGTCAATAGACACAGACAACTGACGCAAAACTATGAAAGTACATTGCTGACCCTACCAGGGGAATGGAGACTGTTCCTGGTTGTCCTTGTACATTGTTATACAGAAATAAGCATATGACATGTCAATAGCTGTATACTGGATGGCAGGGGCTATATTGATTCAGTCCATGAAAGAAGCCAAATCTGAAACAGCAGCTGAAATTGAAGTTACCACCTAATTAATTATATGGTAATCCATGGTCATTCTCCAAGATACTGCTTTCTTTTGAATATGTTATATAGGCAAGTTAAATGGTAATATAACAGGAATCATTATTGTAGAACCTTTCAAGTTTTTGATGATAGCACTAATCTCTGATATTCCCCCCAGGGAATTTTAAATTATAAAAACACAATTAGTTAGAAATGACTATGTATAGTATAATAATCATTTAAATATATGTATGTTTATATAATACATATGTGTATATATGTATAACAGTATGCTATACATATACATGCATACAATATATATTTGTATGCAAATATATATTGTACTGTTGAAATACTTATTACTTGGTAGTAGTATTATGGGTAAGTTTTTTACTTTTGACTTTTTAATATTTTCCATTACCTACAGTGATAATATATCCCCTTACAGTTAGAAAAAAAATCCAATTTATTGTTCTGTGGATCACTGTTAAAGTCAGAATATCAGCTTTATCTAGATGAGGTATATGAATGTAATCCTGAGAAGTTGATACCAGAGGTGATTTCAGCAGATGTAAATATTTGTGTCATAAATTGCGTACCAGTTTCACAATTTCAATGAGCTTATTATTCCTATTTTATTATTTAATTAAATATTTGAATTAGTATAAAATCAATCCTTATTATTACCATATGTTTGAAAAGAGAATTCTAAAGGCTCTGACTTCCAGATTAAGAAAAATAATGAAACCTATTTTTCATTGCCTCCCTTTGAAATACGTAACACTAAACTAACAAGACAGTTCAGTAAAGCCTTGTTCGATTACTGTGCTGTAAATGAAGATGGTTATGACTGTCTTTTCTGAAGCAGAGTGTGTGAACACTCAGTCACTACCTTAGACCTAGACTCCCTTCTTAGTGCTTCCGCTATTTAGAGTTAATTGGACAAAGGAAAAAAAGAGATCATAAATATTTGCTTTTCTTTTTTGAAGTTTCCTTAAATTCTAGGCTTAGAAATTGTAGCTTATTCTTGGAGTCCTAGTGATTTTATTGCTGGTCAGCACAGTGAATATAGAGACCAAAGTAGAAAGACTTTGAATATGTGATTTCTTCAAGAATGCCTTTTAGGCTTTTCTCACTTGGGTATATTGGCTGGGTATATAGTGGGAATGAACATGAGGTATTGTTGAGAAGGTAAGTTCAGGGAGAGATTTTGACCCCTGCAGATAGATGACAGAAACATAGGCACTTAACACAAGTTATCTGAAGTGGGGAAATCCTTCCACAGCCCCTCGGGTTTAAGGGAGAAAGTGTGTAGACACAGGAAGGGTGCGCTGGGTTGGGCTTAGGCATTCTTGGTTTTAGCCAGACTCTACCAAAAAGTAGATGCTTGACCTTGAACCAGGAGATGGGATAAATTTCATGCTATCCAGGGCCTTCCAGCACCTCCATTTTCTGGCACCTCTCTTCTGAACTCCTACTTGGCTTGCCTCTAACACAAACCATACTGTGTTGATCACACTTTTTTTACATTTTTATTGAATTTATTGGGTTGACATTGGTTAGTAAAATGATATAGGTTTCAGTGTACTCATGCTGTATTCTAATTACTGGTATACTGGTTGGCACATGCACGTCGCCCTCCCTGCCTGTTCACCAAACTGTAGGCTGCGTGAAATCAGGACCATGTCTTACCTTTATATTCCAAGCATCAAATAACTGGCCTGAGCAGGGCATGTGAAAGCGTAACCGACATAAGTGATTCATTTGTAAAGACTGGGGTCTGTGGGGACTCTAGTCATAGCCTCAGTCTCCCTGAGTAGTAGGTGTAATTGGGATACGAGGAAGAAAGGGAACAAATATCCACCGAGCGCCTACATTTAGCATTAACTATTTTTATTTAATACCCTTAAGATGTGATATAGGTATAATTATGGCAATTTTACAACACATACAGTGTATAATTTGCCTCAGCAAGTGGCCAACTCTGAATATAACCCCAGGTTTTTCTTAATAACCCAGGCTCCTTTCACTTTAATGTGCCTTTAGTGGCAATAATTGGTGGCAAGGCCTCTGCGGAATAAGATTATTGTTACAGATTTAAGAAATTAGACCCTAGCAGTGTTTTGACTGGAAAAAGCATTTTTGAGATCTATCTAGGTGAGGCTTACTTTAGCAGAGTCCTTATTTCTAGTATCAATGAAGAGTTTCAGAAGGGGATTGGTACAGGGCAAGGAGGTGTGGCAGGTACATTTAGTGGGTTTTACCATTAAGACCTTTTTTTCCTTTGTTCCTTTCATCTTTCCCCAGTATGCCTCATCTTCTGCAATCTCTCCCCGATCCTGACTTTGCGTTCTTATACTACTCAGTCTGTACCACTCACGAAGCATTGCCACACTGCCTTCTGTAGTAAACGTTTATGTATCTGACTTGGCTCTGGTACTGTATCTTCTACACCTTTGTATTTGTATTTTGATACTATGTACCGAATAGATGCTTAATAAATGCCTGTTGAATGAGTCTATCATGTATCTCTTTCTACTGTTTATGGGATTTCCCTCTCCTCCAAGTGGAGAGTAATAAAATGAAGGGGATCTACAAGAATACAATATTTTGTGGGAACATAGTGGAATGGTGATGTATTGCCTAGATCTCCCTTCAATGAAAGATTTGTTGCCCTAGCTACTGGGGATGTTGACAGTGAGCAACTTCGTCTGGCAGTGTCTTCAGGGATCACTTCACCTGCAAAGAACTGCCTCAGCCAAGGTCACACCCTTCGCAGGGCAGCCCACACTCAGTGACTGGTCAAGGTGGAGGTATAAATGTGGGACAGCTCTGATGGGCCATTTTAGCTTCCATTTGAGAAACTGAGCTAGGACTTTTATGTAATTATTCTGCCTTTTTAAAAGTGGAAGTATAGTCATTAAAATTTATGAGTAGCTACTAATCCACAAAATATTTTTGACCTATTACCTCACTCAAATAAATTGGTTTAAGAACCATTTCCTTTAGGAAACCCCATGTAGAATATTTTTCCTTTTTCTTCTGTCCCTTCCCTATGTTATGTCAAAATTTAGTATATTATAAAAATTTATTGATGAGGACACTGAACACTTGATCCTTCTAGTGTTTAAAAACTGGATTCATGTAACACTTGCTGAAGGTAGATAAGAGGGAAGAAAAAATGTGAGTGTTGGAATTAGGCTGATGGTTAATGTATATAGAATGTCCAACATACAGCTAATATTTAGTTAATGTTAGTTTAATTTATCTATATTATGTTGTGTTAATTTTGCAGGCACCTTCATAATATTATCTCAGCTTCCATGCACACATTCTTTCCAGCCAACATCTATTCCCCTCCCACACCACTAATTCCAAACTATAGTCAAAATGATTTTTTTAAAAATGAAAATCTGATTAGTCACTTCTCTGCTTAAAATCCCAAAACTTCCTATTACTCTTGGCCTCTAACAACCTGAATGTTCTGGTGCTCTACCTCTCCAGATTCATTTTTTATAAGGCTGCTTGCTTTCCCTCATTCTCTCTACTACAGCCTCTTTTACCTTCTTGCAGCCCCTGTGTATTTGTCATGTCTCTGCTTGTTCCCACTGCCTGGAATGCTCACTCCTGCCCATCCTTTTGCCTCCCTCTCATCCTGTAGATCTCAGCTCTGGAAAGTCTTCTTTGACCTGCTCCCCTTCCTCCAACCCTCAACTTAAATCATTGGTATGTACTCTCATGCAACTGTGTTACTTCGCTTTGGGGCACTTATTTAAGTTCGTAATTAAGCATCAGTGTGATCAATTAATTGATTTCTGTCTCTCCTACAAGACTAAGTTCTGTGAGAGCAGGAAGCTGTTTACTGAATTTCTCATAGCCTAGTTCAGGAATTGGTAGGTTGTCAGTAAACATTGCACAATTTAATTGGCAAAAAACTCACCAAAGTATGTGAGTGTGTATGTGTATAATTTTATTATCATTATTGTTTTAATAAATGAGGAAACTGAAATTTATTTAAGTCCAAAGTCACACAGCTTGCAGGTTCAGAGAACCTTACAATCTTTAAAAAGCACATTTGTTTTTAAGTATACTTAAATACATTTTCTCTTTTGTATTATCCACGTGATAAAATATTCTTAGTTTTTTTATCTGTCTTAACTTCTTCTCAGTTACTTGGCATTCAGAAGATTCTAACATTCCTTTAAAATTCACTTATGCCTTTTGACATAAATGGCAAAGAACTGCAATGATGCTGAAATATAATTGTCCAGCCTATTGACTATAGCCCTGGGAATGTAAACTGATTCCAAATTGATATTCAAGTCAATTAATAAAAAATTGAGCCATACCACACAGTTTATGCTAACAGTCTGATTTATTTTGGGGGCCATGGGCCATGATGAATCAGCCTGACTTCTGGAGGGTTGAGAGACTGGCTAAGGTCGGTCGCAGGGGCGCTCCATGCTGATATGACTAATCCCTAGTAGAACCCTGGACATCAAGACTAAGGTGAGCTTTCTTGGTTGGCAATGTACCATACTTGTCGCACATTGTTGCTGGGAGAAGCAACTGTCTATACAGGTGCTGTCCATATGACTCCACTGGGAAAAGAAAACCAGAAGCTTGGTCCTGGTCTCCCTCGGACTCCACCCTATGCACCTTTTACCTTTGCTGGCTTTAATCTCTAACCTTTTACTGTAATAAAACAGTAATGATGAGTACAACAACTATTCTGAGTTATATGAGTTCTTCTAACGAATCATTGAACCTGAGGGTTGTCTTGAGGACCCCTGTCACAGATGCTTGGTAAAGGTGTGAACTTTGAGATTGTTTGGATGGGCTTTAGATTTGAGTTTAACATTTGCTATGTGATCTTGATCATGTTAGTCAACCAAATTCTCCTTTATTTCTGCATACTTAAAACAAGCACAAATTGCCCTGGCTGGCATGGCTTAGTTTGTTGGGTGTCATCCTGCAAACTGAAAGGTGGCAGGTTCGATTCCTGGTCAAAGTACATCCCTTGGTTGCGGGTTCAGTCCCTAGTCAGGGTGCATGCAGGAGGCAACTGATCAATGTTTCTCTCTCACACAGATGTTTCTCTCCCTCTCTTTGTCCCTCCCTTCCCCTCTCTCTAGAGTCAATAAAAGAAAAAAAATAATAAAACAAAACCAAAGCACAATAACCAATATGTTGCAGTGTTGGTATGAGGATTAAATGAGACAATGTAAGTTGTGTGCTTTGCATGTGTTTAGTTAAAGGTGGTTATTATTATCACATTGGGGTAAAAGGTGCAGGAACACAAAAACTATTAAGATGTAATTTCCACCGTCTAGTCACTTAGTCAAAGGGGAAATTCTTATCATGAGGACTATGGGAAAAATATGTTATTTACCACTTGATTCACTCTTTGTAGACTGATAATTGATTGATTCAGCCACACAAACTGTCCCTCCTACTCATAGACACTGCTATCCTGGGCAGGGACAGGACAGGCAAAGAGGGAAAGGATTTTTCTACCTGGTTCTAAAGATATATCTAAGATTCATACACAGGTAATTAGCCTGTGTGCATCTCTTTTATCACATCAGTACTAGGAGATGGACTCTCAAGAGGGAAAAATTAGTCTTTATGACTTTTTAATTTCAAGACATCCCTAAATGTTCCCTTATTTTAGGCTTCTATTAAATTTACTGGGGTGACATTGGTTGATAAAATTATATAGGTTTCAAGTGTATGTGTCTACGACACATTGTCTGTATATTGCATTGTGTGTTTACCACCCCAACTGAAATCTCCTTCCATCATCAGGTATCCCACCCCCTTCACTACCTTCCATATATTCAATGGAATGTTAGCCACAGGAGAAGGGGGAATACTGCCATTTGAGACAACAGGGATGGATCTTGAGAATATTTTGCTAAGTGAAATAAGACAGACAGAAAAGTCTTCTGTGGAATATAAAACTAACTGTTCCTTGTAACCTTATTTTGCCTGAATAACCACACTGACATGGAAGGGACAGCATGCCATGAGATCGGGCTCTGCTGCCCCTGCTTTCCGGCCCTTCCCTCACACGTACACACGTACTCTCCTGCATCAAGTGAAGCTCTGCCTAGGGAACGGCATGGAGTCCAATATGTGTTTTTTACAATCCCTAATATTAGCATAACAATCTCTAAACATCTAGGTCAGTCCAGGTTATTCTTCATTTAAGGTTTTCAATTAAAACTAGAATGCATATACAATCTCAAATTTATCATGGGTTGTATTCTCTAAATCAGTTATTTCAAATTGAAAATCCATTTTTCATGGAAACTATGTCATATCCTACTAATAAAAAAGTTTGTTTTGTTACTGATGTACTTGATATATAGTCTTGCACTATTATTACCACAGCTGAACTTGGCTTTTATGAGCAAATCTGTGTCCCCTGTAGCCCTAGGTCTGTCTCCCTTTTATGCCCTGCTTCATGTCTTGGGACATAGTAAGAGACATTCTCCAATTCTAACTCATTAGTGGTAACTCACAGAGCTGTAGCAGGGCAAGAGGTAGGTGTGGTGAGAGTTCCAGGGTATTATGAGAAAGGAGAATCTATCTATCAGAATGTCTTCAGAGGTCTTAAATATTAAGCAATTTTATTATCTCACATAACAGTAAGTCCAGGGATGTGCTATCCCAATGGTTTAATTATTTTAACCAAGACCCAGGTGCCCAATTTTTATGCTCTGCTATTCCAGGTGTTAACTTCATTTCTGAGCTGGTAGCAACACAAAGGAAAATTTTCCCAGAATTCCCACAGCAAACTTCCCTTCATGTCTCATTGGCCAGAATTTGGTTATTAGTCCGCTTTCAAAATGAGCAGTAGCAAAGAGGATGACATTGCCATGATTTATATTACAATCTGGTAGATAACAGCTGCTGGGGACTCAATGCCTATTTTCAGCCCATTGCTGTTGGAGCTGGTGATAATTTTCTATCTGTAATTTTCTGCCTATTCCTTTTTCTTGACCTCAGCGAGGCCAAAACCCTGCCCTGCTTCTTATTGTACATGGCCCCAGAGCATGCTTCATTCTTTTGAAACTAGTTGGAACAATAGGAAAGGGGAGGCCTCGGGTTTGGCCCTTGCTTCCCTCTTGCATGCTATTGCATCATTCCTTGCTCACTACTGTGCAGAAACATACGGAACCCAAATAAAAGATCTAAAACCTTCTTCCCTATTTACCTGACCCTGAGGTACTTTTGGGATTTTTCACTGTAATTTTTAAAATGATTTTTATTTTGATCTTAATAACAATGAAAAACAAGTAATAAGTTCCCCTTAACCACCCCCACACATGGTTTTCTCTTGTATTCTCACCTCCTTCTTTTTACTTACATTGAGTAGTGGAGATTTGAAGAGTGACTCTTCAGGTAAAGAAAGGACCGTGATGACATTCATTTGCACTTAGAGGCATCAGGGAGGGAAGTATTGGTAACACATCCCCTCCCTCCCCTCTGCTATTGTTTCAACTAGTTTCTAAAAAGCAAAGACTGCTCTGGGGCCACCTAAGAAGCAGGGCAGGGGTTTGGCCTCAATGAGGTGGAAGTAAAAGGAATCAGCAGGGAATTCTCAGGCAAGGGAAACTGAAAGAAAGGAGTTCCTGGGGTAGAAATCAGAGACTTCTGCGAGAAGCCAAATAGCTGTATTGAGGTCACCGGGAAGCTGGAAAGCAACTTGCATCTCCTTAAGAGTGAAGACATGTGTACTGACCCAGTTTAAAACCACGTACCCTGATTTTTCCATTCACATCCAGACTCACGTTCATATTAGTTCCTAACAAACCCGCATCCATGCTTCCAGCACAAAGCAGTGTGATCTCAGATACTTACAAATTCACACCTGCAATAGAGCTCTCCTTCCACTCACACCCTATTAAATACACAAAGGACACATTTTATTGCCACAACTACTCAGAAAAGACAAAGTCTTTTAGTCTTCCTTGGCTCAAAAGTAACCTGAAAAATTAATCTTTAGCCAATATCTGGAAACGATGTGGGCAAGTGCTCACATATACACAAATTCAGGGATTATTGAAATTTTCACTAATAAAAAAAAGAAAGTGAAAAAATTCTAAATCTAATAATATGGAATATGTCCAGAAGGTATCCAGCCATGTAATATGAAAAATAGAGACATTTATTGAAGAAGATACAAGATATAAGAAACATTGTACATAGGACAATGATGCTTCTGTCCCCTTCAAAGTAGGCACAGTGGGAACCTCACATAGTTCTTCCAGTCACCATCAGCTGCCCTGTCATATTTTCCTGAATCTCATCGATGGTCTGAAATCCCTTCCCTTTCAAAGGTGACTTTAGTTTGGAGAAAAGCCAGAAGTCACAGGGCACCAAATCTGGGCTGCAGGGGATGCTGAGTCACCTGGGTGATTTAATGTTTTGCCAAAAAACTCCTCATGAGATATGATGCATGAGTGGGCATGTTGTCATGATGAAGCTGCCAATCACCAGTTGCCCATAGCTGCGGCCTTCTGAATCATCCAAATAGTTTCCACAGAGCAATGTTCAAGCTTAACTCAAAATTTGATGCAGATTTGTTGCTCTACTCAGTCATTTTGGATGCAATAGCCACACAGTACACATGCTCACTCAACTGTGTCTACCACCCCCACTGACTAGTACAGTGAAGTCATCATTGTTCATACATACACATTCCAGTCCACTCTCTTTGGCTGCCAGGTTACATCAATGTCGTGCAAACCATTCTCGTTATATTAACAACGGCTGGACTTTTTCTGGGCAGACCTTGTATGATCTCAGGGGAACCTAATTTTATATGTTAATATTTTCAGTGTAAGTATAATGATAATCATTGAACAGCTGACTCTTTAAAGGAGAGGAAAAAGAGAGTTTATATAGATTATCTCTGTCCTAAAATCAAGAGTCTGGTTTACATACAACCAATGTGAGGAGTATAGTTAAGAGGAAAGAGAAGTGAAATAAGTCAGCCAGAGAAAGACAAATACCATATGATTTTATTTACAAGTGGAGTCTAATAAACTGAACTAATGAGCAAAACAGTGACAGACTCAAAAGATAGAGAGCAGCCTCACAGCTCTGGGTGGGAGTTAGGGGGTGGAAGAATTGAGCAAACACGAAGAAGGACTCATGGACATGAATAATGGTGTGGTGATTGCTGGAGAGAAGAGGGTATAAGGGGGATAAATGGTAATGGAAAAAAGGCAATAATAAAAAAAGAGTAGCAATAAAGGAAGACTTTTCTTGTCTGAACTGCATGATTAATCATCATAAATCATCAGAAATTATTAACTCACAGAAAATCAGTGTGAATTCAAGCCTTTGCATTCTTGGCCTGACATCCACTCTATTTCTCCCAGGAATCAAATAAATTATTTGATACATGAAAAAAAAAAAGAGGAAAGAGAACGGAACCAACCATCAGAGGCTCAGTGATCCAAAACCTGGCTTTCTGTGATATTTACTATGAGTTTGGGCAAGAGCTTTGTAAAGTCCTGAAGAACACATGTTCTGAATCATTAAGTTTGTTTTCTAATGTTTTCAACAAGTTCAAACACAAGTTGAAACTGAATTCCATTGTGGATAGGGAGAGAAGGTTATTTTGTATTTCCCTGGTGGTGCTCTATAGAACATTGGCAAGTTAGTGGGAAGAGAAGAGTAGATGAAGAGGGGAAGAAATGGGTATGGAAAGTATAATTTCATTGTTTTCCCTCCATGTTGATTTATTGTGAGATGCATGAGTGAAGAGAGATGCAGGTAATGGCAACACAGGAATCTCTCTGCCTTTCTTGTTCCCAAGGGGATTTCTTTCTCATGGCTATAGATTTGACAGCAAAGCTACCCAGCATCTACTCCTCCTCTTCCTTCCTAACAGATTCTTGATTATGTTCCCATAACCATTCTTTCTCCTTCCAAATCTATTTTTTAAAAGATTTTATTTATTCATTTTTAGACAGAGGAAAAGGGGAGGAAAAAGAGAGGGAGAGAAACATCGATGTGTGGTTGTGATGCGGACACCTGCCCCCAGCATCTGAGGCGTTATGGATGAGACAAGACAAATTCACATAGACTACAGAAATCCTATGGAGAAAAAGGGATGGCATGGCCACTCTCTCAAGGGGAGAGCATTCCAACCCTTGCCTTGACAGGCTTTTATTGGGTTCAATTTGCACAGGAATACAGGGTGTATACATAAAGCTCATCAATCATTGTTAGGCAGTAATGATCAAACAATAGATAACATTCAAAAAACTCTGAGGGCTTATTCTGAGTCAGGGTCAGATAGTTAAAGGGCCATAAAACTTTGGGTAACAAACTCACTTCAGGCTTGGACCCTCATCATTTAAATTGAGGGTATTAGCAAAGTAGGTTTCATAGGATTTTATGCATTCTTTCTTAGGCCTGATTGCCCTAGGGAACCCATCCTTCCCAGCACAGGGCTGCACCCACCTCTGGCTTTGTTTCAGGCTTAAGGCATTGTTTCAGGCTTAAGTCAAGCAGGGGAAGTAAGGCAGCCAAGAGATTAGGAGACTTCTTGCAGACAGAATGAGTACTGAGGCTATGTCAAAGCTGAGGGGTGAGGGTCCATCACCCCCTTTTGCTGTAACCCCCCAAGTCCTTCCCTGGGGCCCCTGTGATCATGCCTGTGTTAGGTGGTTCCTCCTCCGAGGAATCTTACCTGTCATTGGCAAACCAGTCATCTACCCAGGGCCAAGCAGGGTGAAGAGAAAGGGGGCAGAAGCAGTGCTGCTACAAGGAAGATAAGCTTTGTTTCCTAAGCAGCTTATTGTCCCAAGGTCTTTCCACTTAGCCTTAGCCACAAGGGGTTACAGCTTCTGAAACCAGGCAAGGCGGTTCCCAACATAATTGTCTCTCAAGTGTCCCCTACTGGCCCACAACCCAGGCATGTGCCCTGACTGGGAATCGAACCAGTGAAACCTTGGTTTGCAGGCCAGTGCTCAATCCACTGAGCCACACCAGCCAGAGCCCCTTTCTAATTCTAGAGGGGTGTAAGTCTTCATTAGTGTAAGCCAATCCAAAGATGACATTTCTCTGGCTACTGTTGACCCAATGGGAAGCTTGGTGATTTCCATTTACCCAAACAGATGAAAAGATGGACTGATATTCCATACTTGGAGAAGTTATCTTTATTACCAGGTTTAAAAAGAGAGCCTGTGATGCCAATTGCCATTGGCAATCATCTTTCAACTAAAAGGGAAATCATAAGACTGGTTTTATGATGCCAAGAGGAACAGACATCTGAGATCCTGATTATGTCATTGAGCTGTGCCTGGAGCCTAAGTTAGAGGATTTACTGTTATATAAGGTGTTATGTTCCCCCCCAAATACATATGTTGAAGTTCTATCCTCTAGTATCTCAGAGTGTGACTTTATTTGGATCTAGGGGCTTTACAGAGGTGATTAAGGTTTACTGAGGTCACAAGGGTGGGCCCTAATCCAATATGGGCTGGCTCCTTAGAAGGAAGAGAAACACTAGGGATACGTGCACACAGAGGAATGGCCTCGTGAGAACACAAGAGAGGGCCTTCTGTACACCAAGGAGAGAGACCTTGGGAGGAACCAAACTGCTCATACTGTGGTCTTAGACTTCCAGCCTCCAGAACTGTGGGAAATAAATGTCTGTTGTTTTAGCCGTCTAGTTTGTGGTATTTGGTTATGGCAGCCCTAGCAGACTAATACTTACGGTCACACATTTTCTCCCTATTTAAGAGTTGATGAGTTGGGATTTTAATTACTTGCAGCCAGAATCGTCTTGACATAGGATATTGACGATCTTCCCTGCTTTTTTCTGCAAGTCTGCATAAGGATATGCTGTTTTTTTGTTGTTGTTTTGTTTTTTTCAATTGTTTTCTCTGTTTCTCAGGGCACAGAAGTCAGTTATTTGTGCTGCAGCCTTGGTTTTATATGGAGTTTCTAGTGAAACAAATAAAAAACACTGATTTGGGTCCACATGTGCCAGTTCTAACATCCCAGAAGAGGAAATAAGATCGGTGCTGATGGATCCAATTAGAAGCTTCGGACCATTAGCTGAGGCCGAAAGGACAAGAGGCATGTAGCAGAGATTATGGGAGAAGCCTCTTCGAGGAGAATGGGCACATCCTCTTCTAGGAGATATGGAGACAGGGAGGAAATAACTGACACTTTGAATATAGAAATTCTATTCACCATCATATTCCTGGTGCCTAGCACTTGGGTTTCTTGTCCCTACACTGCAGTCTAGAAACTGAAGCTTCCTGGTGTACATGTAGCAATGTTCACACTCAAATAACGTTAGGAGACTTACCTGACAGAGCTTTGGGTAGGATATGCAGGCATCAAGGAGAGAAAGGACAGTGGATGGAGGGGCTTGTAAGGTCAAGGGATTGTTATTTGGGGGAGGGACACTAGATCATGTGTAAAAGCCTTAAAAAAAGAGGCAAGTAATTAGAGACTGGATTAAAGAAGGAAAACAAACACGTATTGAGCATAATAGTGGGTGCACAGGCTGACAAACAAGCAATCCTTCTACCAGCCCAATAATAATTTTGCCCCTGAATTCACTATTTGTAATTTGTAAACTCCTTTAATCACCCTCTCTCCTCATGAAGCTGAGAGTAACTGTTAGAGGCCCCTTAATCATCACTATGCTACTGCTTGGGAGAGAGACACATGTTGAGGCTTCAGAAGGCCATAATCCACTTAGGAGTGAAGCTCCTTAAGAGCTCCCTGATCCTCTGATTTGGGTGGTTACACTCCATGTCCTTGGCCATTGTATGTGTCAAGCCTGATTTCTTTTGCTTTGATGTCTCTGGAGAATCCTGCATTTATACTGGAATATTAGATCTCTATATTTTACTGGCAGAGCAGAAACTTGAAGACAGATTCTATTGCAAAAGAAAGGAAAAGGCTGGAGGGCGAAAAAGTCTTTGGTGGGTGGTGCAGATGGGGTGTAGAAGGTTAGGCAGTTGGCCATGCCGTAGAGGCCCAACAAGAAGAAACAAGTGGAGCATTGACACCAAATGGGGCCCCTGAGAGCAATTCAAGAGAACTGCAGATCCAGACAGGCAGTCATCCATCTGCATCAGGGCTTGTTGACAACACAGAGGAAATAAAGATTAATTACCCTCCTGGGCACCGTATTATCTATCCCAGGTGCCCTGCGCATTATTGGCTCTGTGGATCCAGAGTTTTGGAACGCAGATCATTGGCAGTTGGTAGAGTCTAAATTATTTATGCAGTCTTTGACTTAGCAACTTGTAGAAACCACAGTTGCAGTCTTTACAGTTTTTATAGGCATATTGCATGTGAATGGGAAATATCACTGGTTAATGTTAAAATGAGGAACAGTGAGGGGAATTTAGGGAGAGGACACAGGGAGTCTTCTCCCTGTGCATTATAAAGCTTAAAACACTATGTTCAGGGACAAATAATGAGTCAACAAATAGATAAATAAACAGCTTCTTTCTTTTTTTTCTTGAGTAAGCATGTGCTTCTCCTAGTGTCAGCATTTGATTGTTTTGGGAAATATGCATAATACCTCATGTACATCGCTACCACTGCATTTTCACACTGTCTGATAATCATTTATGCATCTGTCCTCTTACACCAGACTGAGCTTGTAGATAGGAAGCCAGTCTTATTAATTTCTGTATCCCTGCACCTAGCAGTGATGAATGATAAAGGTTTATCCCTTTCTTACTAAATGTGCATTGTTCCAAAAGTTCTTTGAATTAGAAATTTCCTTGTAGCAAATCATACCTTTCTTTTCTAGTGCAAGTGATAAGTAACACAAAACACTACTTAACAGATGCCCTGTGAAGAATATCCAGCTGACACTCAAGCTGTCTCAGAAGTACCAGCAAAGAACCTTGGTAACTTGACTCTCAACCCTAGTACTAAATTCCCTTCCTTTCTTCTAGGATGTTCACCCAGACAGAGGACAGGGAAAAATGCTTACAGGGGCTTGGACTGGGGCTGAGTCAAGGCATGCTCTATAGGAGGAGGCATGGAGTGAGGACATTGGCAACTTCTCAGAAAGAAGGAATGCAAAGGATGTTACAAGTTATTAGATACCTCACCCTGTCTCTGCTTCAGAAAGACTCTCGGGAGAGGAGACTTGAGATTGAATCAAGATCCAGAAGATTTAGATGTAGCTGTGGTTACTGCCGGTATCATGGAGATCCTTCTGATAATATTAGCATGGAGAATAATTATGACATGGAGTTGATTTAGTCACAAACCTTATTCTTTTACTTTTTTCTCTTGCTGGTAATTTTACCGTCATTTTGCAGCAGCTTGGAAAGACTACTATATGCTAGAATAGACTGTAAACCAATATTTTGATAACCTATGATAGAAGTTCTGTGATGTCCTTTTCTTGCATCTTTTTCTTGTCTACCTTGATGCCAGTAATTTACAGGGAATCTATGTAGTCTGCATTTGAATGACTTCAATGCACTTCAATTCCTTTTTTATTTGACCCAAGGAAGTCTGCATTTGACTGCATTTGAATAACTTCTGCATTTGAATGACTTCAATGCACTTCAGTTCCTTTTTTATTTGAAGATAGGTATTGAGTGTCATTGTTGTGTTTTAGAAGCCTGAAGTTGGTAAGATGAAACCCAACACCAAGAATTAGAAGCAAGTAACTTGTGCAGAAGGAATGTAAAAAAGAAAAAAAAATTGGGTGGTTTGACTCGAGCATGATCAGTGCAGGGTATATTAACTAGATTCCCTGGTTTTCAGAAATTTAAATTGTAACAATTTTTTTCATGTGCTATTTCAATTTTTAGTAGCAAATAAATGTGTAGATAGGGCATCTTATTAAAATTTGAGGCATATTTGAGAACTTTAAAAAAAAACAATACTTAACAGGCATTTAGTGAATGTTGATGATGCTAATGATGACATCTAGTTTCCATGGCAACATGCACTTATTCTTACAGTGTTTCTTGGACTATGTGAAATACAGAAAAAAATACACTTCTTCCCACATTCTGTATTACATTATTTCTATCCACCTTATCATATTTCTACATGTGTTCATCCTAAGTAGTTGAATCAATGATCTATATATTGTGGACTATAATGAGGTCAAATTTAGGAATGATATTGGGGGAGGTGAAGGAGAAAAGCAGAGAATAAAGGAGGTTGGTAGTTAAAAATATACATAGGTAGCAAACTCAATTCAACACACATTCCTTTCTTTTTTTTCTCCTGCTTTTTCCCTCTCTTATCCCCATCAACTCAACAAAATCCAACTCTCTATAAATCTTGAAATCACTTTGGTCTGGGTAGACCATATTGAAAACTGTGGAAGGGGATCTAAGCTATTTTAGAACGTGTCTGTCCAGGGTGAATACTCATCTGGTGTACAACAGAGCAACCACACTGGTGATTAAATACTGAAATACTTGTCTACTGGTTGGCAGCTCTCAGGCATGAACTTTGGCTCTCCCAATTCTCTCCAACTGGGAACAATTACAATTAACCACTTCTTATGCATCCTTCCAAGGGCATTCTAGAACTATTCAAACAAATATCAAATTATGTGTTCTTTTTCTTCCCCACAAGAAAGAGCATATTGTACATACTACTGTGCATCTTGTTATTTTTACTTAGAAGTATATCCTAGAGATCCTTCTATATCAATTCATCAAGACCTGCCTCATTAAATGACTAGAGAATATTCCATTATATGGATGAGTAATGTATTAGTCAGCTTTTTTCTAGGTAACAGACAATCCCAAAATATCAGCAGCATCTAACAATACGCATTTATTTCTCTCTCATGCACCTCAGCATGCATTTATTTCAGTGCATGCATGGGTAGCCTTGGGTTAGCCTGCAGGGCTGCAGATCAGGTGAGGTAGAGTCACTCCATGTGGAGGGGCAGTGGGCAAACAGACTCTGTTATTATGGTGATGACAGATGCACAAGTAAACAAGGATAATCATTTAAGCTCATGTCAAGCCTCTGCTCATATCACATCTCCTAACATCTTACTGGCCAAAGCAATCTACAAGAAGTGAGGAAGTATACCTCACCCACCTTGAGGCCATGCAAGGTCGTGGATGTATAATACTCAATATTACTACAGGGAGTAGAGTTGGGACCAGTAGTTCAATCTATCATAAATTTTATTTTATCAACTCTCTATTGATGTATATTTAATTTGTTTTTTACTTTTTGCTTCTTAATGGACTTTAATTCCAGTTCCAAACTCCCATTCTACCAAAGTCAAGGGAGTTCACTCACTGTCATTTAGACTTGCCTAGTCTCCATGTGGTGGCCTGGAAGCAGGATCACGTGCAAGTCAAAGAGCAGAGAAGCCCCTCTGATTCTCTTTTGTTGGTCCCTACTGGTTAAATCGGGGGCAGGGTCCAGGGCACATAGTCTTTTTAAAACCTGTGACGCTATTGTTTTCATGTTGCAGGACTCTTTGGCAAGGCCTGGATTCCATGCTTCAAGTTCCATTTCCAATAACATTCTTTCCACAAATGCCTTGACATTACTTAGTAGTGGGCTACCAAAAGTGGAATCTTTTGAGACATGTTTTGCAGAAAAGAAAATGTTGCTAAGGGCTCCTTTTTTTCCTTTATGTCAATGGAGCACGTAAGGGAGTTTTACTGCTGCAAAAATTTCAGGTAGAATTGTAGAAAAAGAAAGTAAGTAACTACAAGTTTCCTCTGAGTATACACATATCTCTATATTGGGAAAGTGTCTCAGTGTATGGGAAGAATATTGCTACACAACCTATGTCCACCCATGCATTTCCAAGATTGTACACATCTTCATAAAAGAGAAATTGGGAGGTAGAATATAAAGAAACTGACTGGAATATTCTGCCATAGTAACAGACGTAACTTTGGACCTTTTCAAGTACATGGACACCTTGTTAGAGTTCAAAAGATTATTCTTCCATAACAGGTTGGGGTCATCTTTCTTCTTTCTCTAATAAGGAACATTCACTCACTGATTTATTTCTTTATTGAATCTGTATTGAGCACTTGACTAAGTCCCAAGCACTGAAGATGCAAAGGTAAAAAGAAGCCATCTCTTCCTCAAGGAGTTCATGGGGCAGAAGTGGGGAGTGAGGTTGAATAAGAAAGCAGAGACTAGTCTCACACAGTATGAATGCACTAAGAGAAGCTTGTGCAAGGAATGAAGTTGGCATAAAGGAGGGGATGCCTAGGTAGATGGGGGCAGACAGTCTGGATTTCGAAAGACAACTAGAAAATCCATCAGCAAGACAGTAGAGGTAGGGTGCCTGAGGCATTAAGGATAAGAAGCGTGATTAGAGTAGAGGCATGAAACAGCATGATACATTGAGGAAGTAGCAGTAGTCAGGTTTGCCAGAGATTAAGATATGAGGAGTGTGACTGGTGGCGAAGTGAGTGTGAAAAATTAGGCACGGATTCTATTTTAAAAGGGCTTGGAACAAGGGAATAATATGACTGATTGTATTTTAAAAAGACCACTCTGGAAAGTGTGGGGGATGGATTGGGTGAGTGGGAGGCTGAGGGTTGGCAAAAGCTAGAATAAGAAATAGGAGGCCATAGTAACACTCTGATGGGAGTAGAGAGGTGTAAGGGGACTATGGATCCCAGAATGATTGAGCTTGATGTATCTTAGGCAAAGCCCATGATGCTGCTCCTCACACGTAAAATCCTTTAGAAGCTCCTGTTGCCATCACACACAATATAAACTCATCAGCTGGGTACAGAAAACCGTTCATTAAAAGGCCTTCAGCTACTCTTTCTCCTATCTCATAGCTCCGCCAATTTGTATCTTATGTTCCAGTTCTTTTCATTTCAGAGCCTTGCTAGTTAACCTGCAGTAAGTTATACATTTTTTACCTGATGTGCTTGTTCATATTTTAATCTCCAGAACATCTTGGAATCCTTGCACGATTGAAGTTACCATACTGTAAGCTGACTCTCTAAGCAGACAGCAAACACTTTGAAAGCAGAAACCTTTTTTTTACCTGTAAATCTCCAGCCTTGCAATAACTTAGGGCTAATTGAGTAGGCTCTCAACTAATGCTTCTGAGTGAATGAGCGAAGTGGTCCAATAATGCCTGGGACTCCTTATGTTCAAGTTCTACCTCTACTGGGGTTGTTTTGATACATTGCAGAAATGCGATGTTAAAACTTAAATCCATGGAAGAGTCAGAACATGTAGCATTGCTACTAGGTCCAGATCTGAGAGGAAGCATCTGCCTCAGGTCTTGGCAGATTTCCTTGCCTCCCTCTAATCTGTTCTTTTTTTCCAACAGATGTCTTATTACTGCAACCTCCAGATGATTAATAACTCGAGGGTTGGGGGAGAGAAGCATTTTTATATTTTTACCAGTACTTTGCACTCAAATCTTTCCATTCTCATGTGTGATAGCAATTTTATTTTCTTCTTTTGAGGTATGTGCCTATATAGGATTAACTATGAGTAGTTGTTGAGAATTTATACTCTCTAGTGATGGAAGTAATGACAGATGGACTTAGGCTCCTGGGATCCAGCAGAGAAGAAAGGGGATCATGAGTAAGAGCAAGTAGGGAAAATTTAGGAAAGAAAAGTAGTTGGTTTAGAGGAATCTGAAAACAAGAATAAAGCAGCCGAATGGGTGAATGGGTTGTGGGGGCCTGTGGTTGATCTATTTGCCTTAGGCGTTTGTTCTAAATGCATGACCATGAATCTCTGGGAGGCCTTGGAATTACTAAAAAGACTTGAAATTAAAATTAAAACTTGTATTTTCTTAGTTAATAAACAGTAAAAATACAATGATTGACATATGAGGGTTTCCATACTTGAAAGATTGAGAATGCTTCTGGATGAAATAGTAATTGTTGCCCTGGGCTGGGAGCGCTAGTTTTATATTTGCATAGTGCCCTAAAATGTACAAAGATCTTTTACTTACCATAGCTCTGTGAGGTTAGATGGGTGGCTATCCCCATTTTTCAGATGCAGAAACTGTGGCTGAGGCTGTGAGTCGTATGTGGTCTCATGAGTTTAATGGATTCAGTTGAAATCAGCTTGCAAATTCTATGGCTCTTAATCCACTGCTTTTTTGTCTGCATCACAAAGAAGTCTCTGTCGGGGAAAAAATATACAGAACCAAGCACAGAGAAAGATGGCACCAGATATAAAACATGCATGTCTAAGGAACCAAAGAAAAGTGAGAACTGGGCTGGGAGCAGGGCTAGGTCCTGTGGTGGAACGCTGATAGTGCAAACTCAGGGTTTCTGGAAGTAAGACTTGGTTGTGAAATGGCCAATTAATCACAAATAGTTGTGCTTTAAAAAAATCTCCCTCATTTATTAAGAAGTGTTTTTTTAAGTTTGAGACAGACCCCCAAAAATAGTGTTGAAGGTTTATTTTGAGGACGGTATTAGAAATCATTGAAAAGGTTACATTCCCAAGGTTATAGACCTAAGAACGATCTCCAAACTTCCATCTCAGTACCAAAGAAGGGAACAGATGTGACACACATTTAATGAGAAAAATATTTAGTGTTATTTTTGAATCATTAGAATACTTATTCTAGGCAGCAGCACAATAGAGAATATATACTTCCTGCAGGGAAATCTGCATCTATCAGACCCAAACTGTGCTACTGTACGCATTTAAAAATTGATAATTATCTTGTGTTTAGTTCAGTTTGAAGAGTACGGAGTAGCAACCCATAAAAAATGGATATTCTATGGAAGTCCTTCAAGTAGCTAATAATAAAAATAACTATGATTTATTATTATCATTTTTATTAAAGTGTAGATTACATACAATATTTATATTAGTTTCAGGTGTATAGGATAATCTGTCATTTATGTACTTTATGAAGTGATCACCATGCCAAGTCTGGTAACCACCTGTCACTGTGCAGAGTTATTAAGATATTATTGACTATATTCCCTGTGTTGAATGTTACATTCTCATGACTTATTTATTTTATAACTGGAAATTTTTACCTCCAAATTCCCTTTACCTTTTCCACCTATCCCTTCACCTCCATCTCCTCTGGCAAATCGTCTGTTTATTCTCTGTATCTATGAGTATGTTTTTGTTTTGTTTTAGATTTCATATAAAACTGAAATCACATGGTATTTGTCTTTCTCTGTCTGACTTCTGACCAATTTTAATTAGCATAATACCCTCTAGGTCCATCCATGTTGTTGCCATTTGTAGTCCCATTGTCTATTTCTTTTTATGGCTGAGTAGTATTCATTGTATAATGTACCACATCTTCTTTATCCTATTCATCTATCAATGGACACTTAGGTTGCTTCCATATGTTGACTGTTGTAAGAAATGCTGTGATGAACATAGGGGTGCACATATCTTTTCAAATTAGTGTTTTTGTTTTCTTTGGATAAATACCCAGAAATGGAGTTCCTGGGTTCTATGGCAGTTCTATTTTTAATTTTTGGGGAACCTCCATACTGCTTTCCATAGTGGCAGCTCTGGTTTACAATCCCACCAACAATGTACAAGGATTCTCTTTTCTCCACTTCCTCACCAGCACTTGTCATTTGTTGGCTTATTATCCATTCTGACAGGTGTGAGGTGTTATCTCATTGTAGTTTTGATTTCTATTTTCCTGATGACTGGTGATGTGGAGAATCTTTTCATGTGACCCTTGGACAGCTATATGTCTTCCTTAGAGAAATGTCTAGTCAGGTCCTCCACTCATTTTTTAAATTGGACTTTTGGTTTTATTTGATGTTGAGTTGTATGAGTTCTTCATATATTTTTGATATTACCCCTTTGTCAGATGTTTCATTTGAAAGTACCTTCTCCTCTTCAGTCTTTTTGTTGTATTGATTTCCTTTAATGTGCAAAAGCTTTTTAGTTTGATGTAGTCCCATTGTCTATTTTTTTGTTGTTGTTGCTCTTGCCTAAGGAGACTTATCCAAAATATATATACATATATATTACTAAGACCAACATTTACTGCCTATGTTTTTTTCTAAGAGTTTTATGGTTTCAAGTTTTACAGGTAAATCTTTAATCCATTTTGAGTTTATTTTTGTATATGTTGTATAAAAGTGGTCGAATATAATTTTTTTCCTACTATCTGTCCAGTTTTTCAAACATCATTTATTGAGACTGTCTTTACCCCATTGTATAGTCTTATCCCCTTTGTTGTGGATTTATTCCCCATGAAAATATGTCCCCCCCCCCCAGGCTTTCTATCCTATGTGTCTGTTTTGGTGCCAGTACCATAATGTTTTGATTGTTATATGTTTGTAGTATAGTTTGAAATCAGTGAACATGATACCTCCAAATTTATTCTTCTTTCTGAAGATTGCTCTGGCTTTTGGCTTTCACATAAATTTAAGGTTATTTGTTCTAGTCCTGTGGTCTAGGCCATTGGTATTTTTGATTTGTTATTATTTATGAAAGGCTAAGTAGCCTATTAAGCACTGTAGCTACCATCAACCTATATTAATTATTAGAAAATTATTATTAGGTATCAATAAGCAACCTAATTAAAAATAAGGCTTACATAAGAATTACTCTTATTTTTGCAAAAAAAAACAAAGCTTAAATAAAGGTAAATGACTTGTCCAAAGTCACATGGGAAAAAGTGGTAAGAAATAGAACAGGCATTTGCGCTTTGATGTATCTGAACTCAATGTTCATATTATTAAACATTTGCTAGGTATGCCTTAAAGGAGAAATGTACAATATTCCCTGGAAATCTCTGGAACTGAAATCTTGGTCTGACCATTTAAAATACATTGATATTTTTAGCTGTCAATTCTGCTGACTTAATCCAAACCAAACAAATTTGGGTGCATACTCTCCAGAAGTCACTAGGTGGAGCCAGTGCACTAAAAAGCCATCATAGGCTTTTAGAGACAAGGGCAAGATTTATTCTAGGAAGTCAGCAAAGGCTGGTTTTGATTGGAAAAGTGCTAAAAAGATCACTCCCTATGACAGCTGGCCTTTTTTCTTTTCTGGATAATGTAGATGAAGAGGAATATGAGAGGTCTCTGGAGGTGTAGAGAATTGCTAGAGCCAAGAGCTATGTGGGATGAATGCATAATCAACGAGTTCTGTTCTTTCCCAGGAGTGGTTTTAATAATCTGATGTGTGGCTGGGCTGGTGGGTTGTGGAGGCAGAGCACAGTATCACTCTGCCCTATGTGGTCTGCCTTCTCTTAGAGATTCCAGCCTTTCACATTATATAATACTGAGCATACCTACTTGTATCTAGTGTTTCAAATCGAGTTTCTAAAGTGATGATGTGATGATAATAATTATATTATCACACATGTGCGTGGTACTTTATAGTTTGTAGACCCCTATTACTTTCATTCATTACTGAGTGGACGAACCCTCTGGCTGAGGCTAGCTCTTCCTGGGTCATGGGACATGGGATAACAGTAGGATGGGCTGGGCTGACTCTTTTCTTCTCTGTCTAGGAAGGGGTTACAGTAGGGTTCTTCAGAGAAACAGGGCCAATCATTTATTGAGAATTCACTGAGAACCAAATTGTTGTTCCTCTTTCTGTCTTCTCTAATTCTTTTTGTCACAGGATTGATGAAAACAATTAGTCCTCTATAAACAAAGGTATGTCAGGGAACAATATTAAATTCCATTTAGTGTTCTGAAAAAGTTCCATCGGGATTGTTATTTGTCTTGTACTCTGATCCAGTGATTGGTTGCGGGGTACATTTCAGAGTTCACTCACCTGCTGGTTTGTATTGTCTGTGCTTCAAGCACAGGCAGTCCTTGTTTATGTCCACAGCACATTCCTGGAACTACTCCACTTACAAATCTGTGGTCACACAAATCACTTTTCCCCCAAGACCAGTGTTTGAACTGAGGGTCCTAGTCCTTTTCCAGCTTCCAGGGGCTACCCATATTCATTGGCACATGATCCTCTTCCTTCCATTTTTATTTATTTTTAATTTTTAAAAGATTTTATTTACTTATTTTTGGAGAGAGACGAAGGGAAGGAGAGACACATCAATGTGCTGGAGATGTATTGAACAGTCACCTCTCACATGCCCCCAACTGGGGACCTGGCCAGGCCTTTGCCTTCACCAGGAATCAACCTGGTGACCCTTTAGTTTGCAGGCTGGTTCTCAATCCACTGAGCCACACCAGGCAGGGCTTCCTTTCATTTTTTAAAGCCAGCAATGGAGACAGGCAAGTCCAAAATCTGTAGGGTAGGCAACTGTGGAGTCCCAGGGAGGAGTTGATGTTGATATTTCTGCTCAAGTACAAAGGCAGTTTGCTGGCAGAATTTCCTCTTCCTTGGGGGTTCTCAGTCTTTTTTTTAGGGCCTTCAACTGATTAGATGAGGCTCACCTACATTATGGAGAATAATCTGCTTTTCTAAAAGCTTCAATGTTAATCCAAATATGTTTGGCCAAATATTTGAGTACTGTGCCCTAGCTAAGTTGATGCATAAAATTAACCATCCCAAGCAAGCAAATAATTTCCTGCTGGACTTGAAGTGAAAATGGTGTTTCTTCTGCTCTATTTGCCGGGATTCAGAGCTGTTCATTTAAACTTCAGTAAAAGCAATCTACTCACCTTCTTTTCTGTGCCTGAAATTCTACAAAGCATGGCTTCTAAACTTATCATTCCCTGTTATGATTAAAATATGGTTTTGAGATTATATTTTTGTACAAGTACCAAGAAAATACATTTAATGAATAGAGTGCTTTTCAAGTCAAGTATAGAAACGTCAAATATTATTTCTGAAAGGTTCCTAAATATAATGTTTGGACTCCCTTATTTTGCAAATAAATCAACAACCCCTCATACAGTAAAAAAAAAAAAAAATCCACATGTAACTTTTGACTCCCCCAAACTTAACTCTTAATAGCCTACTGTTGACTGTAAGCCTTCCCCAAAACATAAGCAATCAATTGACACATATTTTGTATGTGTATGGTATACTGTATTCTTATAATGAAGTAAGCTAGAGAAAAGAAAATGTTAAGAAAATTATAATGTTAATTACATTTAAAGTACTGTACTATATATAGCTACTGTAAGTTTGTATTATCTGTCCCAAATGTATGTGAGATTTGAAATTTTGAGAATGATGATTGTGTCGTTAGAGACTGTAGATGAGGAAAAAAAAAGCCAAGAAAAAAACCCCCAGGGAATATTTACATTCAATAAGTTGGAATCAGATAAGGAGAATGAGAGGTACCAGAAATAGAGAGAAGGGAAAATCAGGTAGAGGTGATGTCCCAAAAGCCAGGAGAGTGGTGAAATTAAAGGAGTAATTAGCAGTATCAAATAGTTATGAGTTTCTTGGTGAGTTCTAAGAGTTTTTTTGTGGAGTCATCAGGGTTTCCTATGAATAAAATCATACTATCTGCAAACAGAGACAGTTTTACTTCCTTTCTTTCCAGTTTGGATGCCTTTCTCTTTCTTGCTGATTGCTGTGGCTAGGACTTCTAGGACTGTGTTGAATAGCAGTGGTTAGAGTCATCACCCTTGTCCTGTTTCTGATCTTAAAGGGAACGTTTTCAGCCTTTCACCACTGATTATATGTTAGCTGTCATGTATTATCTTTATTACGTTGAAGTATGTACTTTCTGCACCCAAATTGTTGAGAATTTTTATTGCGAAGGGATGTTGTACTTTGTCAAATGCTGTTTCTCCATCTACGGAGGTGATCATATGATTTATTTCTTTTATTCTGTCCTGTGGTTTATCCCACTGCTTGATTTGCGTATGTTGAACCATCCTTGCCTCACAGTGATAAATCCCACTTGATCATGGTGTGTGATCCTTCTGATATGCCATTAAATTCATTGAGAGACTATTTTGTTGAGGATTTTTTCATGTATATTTATAAGGATTTTGGTCTGTAGTTTTTTTTTCCTTACAGTGTTCATACCTGATTCTGGCCTTGTAAAATGAGTCTGGAGTTTTCCCTTCTTTTCATTTTTTTGAAAGCATTTGGGAAGGATTGACATTAATTCTTCTTTAAATTTTCAGTAGAATTCATCATCTCACCCTAGGTTATTTTTTGTTGGAAAGTTTTTGACTACTGATTCAATCTCCTTAGTCATTATTAGTCTGTTTTCAGTTTCAATTTTTTCAAAATTCAGTCTTGGTAGGTTGTATATTTCTAGGAATTATCTATTTCTTTTAGGTCATCCAATTTCTTGGCATATAATTGCTTATAGTAATCTCTTATGGCTCTTTGTATTTCTGTGGTATCAGTTGTAAGGTCTCTTCTCTCACTTTTTATTTCAATTTTTGAGTCTTCTCTCCTAATGTCTTAGGTTTGGCATTTAAGAAAATCTCTTCAGAAAATCAGCTCTTTGTTTCATTGATCATTTCCATTGTTTTCCTGTTCTGTACATCATTTATTGCTGCTCTGATCTCTGTTATTATATTACTTTTGCTAACTTTGGGCTCTTTGTTCTTCTTTTTCTAGTTTCCTGAGGTGTAAAGTTAGGCTGTTGATTCGACAGTGTTCCTTTCGGTTTCCCAAAGGCAATGCTAAAGCTCGAGCTTATGGTCTCTCTCAGGCCCACAGATTCAGGTTGACTGTCTGTGTGCTTACGAATTATCTGCCAAAGCTCACTGTGCTGCCATCAGGAGTGTGCCCAGGGAATGCGCTATAGGTTGGGGGTATGTGTGGGACCCTTGGGGGTGCCCATTGACTAACTGGGGTGGCCCATGGGCAAGGTGCCCCTGTGGCTCATGGGCAGGCTTCTTAACGAGTCCATGGCATTGTTATTAGGATTCACATTTCTTTCATGCCCTGCTAGGTTCCTCTCTGCCATTCTCCCAGCCTCTTCCCACCTCCCAGTCATGCAGATCACAACTCGTACTCTTCAGGGTTGCAAGAGAGAATTGGCCTCTTTGCCAGAGTCTTGCACAGCCGGGGAGGCCAGGTGCTCAGTTATACACTCTTTCCCCCGCAGTAGGGAAGGAAAAGTTTCTCTTGGCACTGAGCAGTGGGGACAGCAGATGTGGGTAAAGTTGAAATGTCTTCTTACCCTGTCCAGTGCATCCAAACTTGAATTATTTTTTGCTCTGGTAGTGTGCTGGAATTTCCCTGATGCATATTCCAACTTCCACAAGTCTCTGTCATCTGTGGGTGATTGTCTAAGACCACTCTCCAGGGACACCCGGACTATGGTTGAGATGGGCTGGAAGCAGTTTATGGGCCACTGCAGGGTCCACAGCCAGGGTACGTATGCCTGTTACCTGCTACACAGGTAGGTGAGACTCCTCCAGGGTCCTTTGGCATGTGGTGCTGGGTCACACAGCACCCACAGAGGCATTTTTGTACGTGGATAGTATGTCAGATTGTTGTGGAGCGGGGGACATAAGTCAGCGATGTCTTTTTCAGCCATCTCACAAGATGACTTTCGGGTAAAGTGAGAGAAACTGTTTGAAACTGGTAAAGCACCAGTCATATTCATTTATTCCACTTCCATTCATTCATCCATTTAATTGCCATCACTCCACCTTGATCTATCTATTCTTTCATTTAGCAAATATTTATTAAACATCTATAGTATTTCAATTAGTGTGCGTGTACTCAATGTAAGGGATTATTAATTTCCTGATGAATATTCTGAAATACCATTTTCTGAACTAATGCTAGTGAATTAGAATCACCACTCTTTCAAACATATTTAGTCAATGTATGCAAATTAATTGGTCAGCAAAGATAACTGTTTTATTTTAATGTTCAGACTTTATGTTTGTTTTAGCTTCTTTATCAAAGATGTTTAAATTTAAAAACCCTTTCTTGAATACATGCTCAGAGTAATTCTACTTTCTACAATAACAATACAAATAAGCTCAGATAATCTGCTTTATTGGATTTATCACGAACAGCAGCTATGTACTTTATTTGGCCAGAACTGTAGGTTTGTTGTCACAGCATTTTTTCTTAATGTTATACATCTTTGGGTGGCTGTTTTCCAACATATATTTGGGTTCACATTATAGTACAGTATTACTCAATTTATAAGCAAATTGAGAATTAATTATTCACATTTTATTTAAACAAGAGTACTGTAGAACAGTAATAAGATTATAGTAGCCAAGATGGCAAATTCTACAACTTTTTGTTATTTATTAATTACCAAATATTATCTATAGCCAATATCAAAAAATCCATTCTTTATACATTATAATAATTTAAGAAATTTCACTGCAGTTTAATCTACCCCAGCTCTCCACAGCAGCAGGTCTGTGCCAGGGGAACTTCCGGCCAGGGCAACGTGGAGTGAGCGTGGGTCTGCAGTAAGACCGACTGGATTTTTACCATGGCTCTGCAGATGCTCGCCCTGCAGATACTGTGTGACCTTGGACAAGTTATTTAACATCTTTAAGTCTCAGCTTATGAAGCTCTTGGTAAAATTCATTGCATAAGATCCCCATAAATGTTGTTTTTTAGTATATATGTTATTTTGACTTCAGTCAAGGTAAAGAGGTATCACGTAGTTCCTATTTCTTTTCTACACTTGAATTTATAGATTATTTTTGTGATCTTTTTCATGTGTTTCATATAAAATTAGGTTCAACTGTGAGCTACAGAGGCCTACAGTAACAGTGGCTTTAAAAATATACTTTTCCTCCCCATAGCAAACGGAAGATGTCTGGGGCTGATGTAGTGGTTGTATTCCACAAAGTTTCCAGGAATCCAGAAGCCTTACAGTTAACCCCTTTGCCACCTTGAGTCTGTGGCCATTATCCTCACGATCTAGAATGCTGGTTATGCCGCAGCCATCAAATTGAGATCTTAAGAATGCTTGAAAAAGAGAGTGGATAAGGGAGGCAAAGGATAAAAGATGGTGGCCTTTTAAGGGAGATCTCCAAAAACTGCCACATATTTCCATGTTTATTCTATTGTCCAGAATTTAGGCACATACTCAAACCTAGCTGCTGTGAAGGATCAGGAAACGTATTTTCTCTTCTGAGTGGGTGTTTGCTAAGCTTGGAACTACAAGTCCTCTTACTATGAAGGAATGGGGAGAATGGATATGGGGATGCTGGCCTACATCTCCCACAACGTGTAGCTCATGTATTAAACAGACTCAACTCATTGTGGTATAAACAAGATGTATCTGTCCAATAACTTCTACCAACTTCACCAAACCACCACTTCCTCCTGAGAGCTAGCTTCCTAATGATATTTCAGTCTGGTTCCTTATACTTTGGTCACTTTGGGCTACTCAAAACAATCTTATTTCAATTTGCGAGCCCCAAACTCTTCGTTTAAAAACATCTATATTGTATTTATTTCAAAGCGTTCCTCCTCCTTCCCCCTGTTAAGATTAGAGTATCAGTTCCAGTGGTTTAGTGGGAAGGGGCACCTGGCGTTTTACTTGTTCTTTTTCTCCTTCCTCCATCTTCCTCCTGCTGCCCTCCCTGAGATGAGTCAGGGACAGAGTGAGGGACACACATGGTGGCATCTTCCAACTTTCTTTTTGGTCATTTCCACTGCTCTTTGGCTGGTTGCTTGAAGGTCCAGAGGGTGCCGTGGGGATTCATCCTGCATGATCTACTGGCATTAGTAGTTCTTTGTAGGTTTCATGGCCATCTGCCCTCCATGGCCCCCTGCTCAGGCCCTGCAGCCAGGTGTGGAATTTATCTTCTGTATGCCTCGGGAAACAGGCACCTGAGGGGACCAGGGGACCGCCTGTTCCTCCCGACCTGGCGGCTGTGCCCCTGGGCCCTGCTGCATGGAGCTTTCTCCTGCCCTGGGGGCAGGTCTCAGACTTGCAACTGGGGCAAGCTCTGCCCTTTTCTGCTCTTTTTAAAATTTATTGTGGAGATATATATATATATATAAACATTTTAGTCCTTTTTGAGCGTTTAATTCGGTGGCCTCCATTGCATTTAAAATGTTGTGCAACAATCACTACTATTTCCACAACTTTTTCATCAGTCAAACAGAAGCTCTGTACCCATTAAACCAAAACTCCCCATTTCTCCTCTGCCCAGTCCTTGGTAACCTCAATGTACTTTGTGTCACTATGAATTGGCCCATCCCAGTTATTTCAAATAAGTGAAGTCATATAATATTCATCTTTTTGTCTGAATCCTTTCACTCAGCATAATGTTTTCACAGTTCATCCACATTGTAGCATGTATTCAGAATTTCTTTCTCTTTTATGGCTGACAATATATTCCATTGTATGCACATGAGTGTACTACATTTTGCTAATTCACACTTATTGGCTGCTGTGAATAATGCTGAAACGAACAACAGCAACTATTTGAGTTCTTGTTTTCAATAGTTTTCGCTATATATCTAGGAATGGAATTGCTGGATCATATGATAATTTCATGTTTATCCTTTTGAGGAATCGCCAAAGTGTTTTCTATCATCTACACCAGCAATATGCAAGAGTTTTCGCATCCTTGTTGACATTTACTATTGGGCACATTTTTTTAACTTTTCTTTTTTAAAAATATATTTTATTGATTATGCTATTACAGTTGTCCCATTTCTCCCCCATCATTCCCCTCCACCTTGCACACCTCCTCCCACCCACATTCCCCCCTTTAGTTCACATCCATGTGTCATAAGTTCTTTAACTTCTACATTTCCCACACTATTCTTGCCCTCCCCCTGTCTGTTTTCTACCCACTGCTACATTTTCTCTGTACTCTCCCCCCTCTCTCCCCCTCCCCCTCCTCTGTTGCTAACCCTCCATGTGATCTCCATTTCTGTGTTTCTGCTCCTGTTCTAGCTGTTTGCTTATTTTGCTTTTGTTTTAGGTGTGGTTGATAATATCTGTGAGTTTGCTGTCTTTTTACTGTTCATATTTTTTATCTTCTTTTTCTTAGATAAGTCCCTTTAACATTTCATATGATAAGGGCTTGGTGATGATGAACTCCTTGAACTTGACCTTATCTGAGAAGCACTTTATCTTCCCTTCCATTCTAAATGACAGCTTTGCTAGATAGAGCAATCTTGGATGTAGGTCCTTGACTTTCATGACTTGGAATAGTTCCTTCCAGCCCCTTCTTGCGTGTAAGGTCTCTTTTGAGAAATCCACTGACAGTCTGATTGGAACTCCTTTGTAGGTGACTGTCCCCTGATCCCTAGCTGCTTCTAGAATTTTCTCCTTCATTTTAATCTTGGGTAATGTAATTATGATGTGCCTTGGTGTGTTCCTCCTTGGGTCCACCTTCTTTGGGACTCTCTGAGCTTCCTGGACTTCCTGGAAGTCTATTTCTTTTGCCAGATTGGGGAAGTTCTCCTTTATTACATTATTTGTTCAAATAAGTTTTCCACTTGCTGCTCTTCCTCTTCTGGTACCCCTATAATTTGGATGTTGGAACATTTAAAGATGTCCTGGATATTCCTAAGCCTCTCCTCATTTTTTTGAATTCTTGTTTCTTCATTCTTTTCTGTTTGGTTTTTTCTTTCTTCCTTCTGGTCCACTCCATTGATTTGAGTCCCAGTTTTCCTCCCATCGCTATTGGTTCCCTGTGCGTTTTCCTTCATTTCACTTATCATAGCCTTCATTTGTTCATCTAATTTGCTACCAAAATCAACCAATTCTGTGAGCATCCTGACAACCAGTGCTTTGAGCTGTGCATCTGATAGGTTGGCTATCTCTTGGTCACTTAGATGAATTGGCTCTGGGGCTTTGATCTGTTCTCCCGTTTGAGCCATTTTTGTTTTTTGTTTTTTTGGGGGGCGGGTCTGGTCACGGCCATTACTTAGTGAGGGGTGGAGCCTCAGGTGTTCACCAGAGTGGGGCAGCCCAGTCACTGGGTTTTGACACTGTATGTGGGGGCAGGGTCCGAGAAGGAACAATGGCACTTGCTCCATGCTCTCTTGGATTCCAGTCTCTTCCGCTGCTTTCCCCAAGCAAATTGGGTCCTTCTGGTGCTGATTTCCTTGTGGGTGGGCTTGTGTACATTCTAGGACCCTGTGGGTCTCTCCAACAAACTCTTCTGTGAGGCTGGGAGTCTCTCCCAGCACTTCAACCCCCACAAGTGTTTTCAATCAGTGCTTTTAGGCTTTGTTTCCTGGCGCTGGGGCGCTGGGGCCCTGGGTTGCACAGTCTGTCTCACTGCCAGTTTATCTGCGTGTGAATGTGTGACCTCAGTCAGTACTATTGGGCACATTTTTGATTACAGGCATCCTCGTAGGTATGAAGTTTTGTCTCATTGTGGTTTTGATTTACGTTTCCCTGGTGACTAATGATGTAAAGCTTCTTTTCACATGCTTATTGGCCATTTGTATATCTTCTTTAGAGAAATGCCTATTCAAGTCCTTTACCCACTGTTTTAAACCAGGTTGTTTATTTTTTTGGGGGGCGCTCTTCTCTTCTTGCAGTTGCTACAGGGAGAGAAGGAAGAGGAGAACTCTTCATGGTGCTGCATTATCCAAGAGATCATCTCCTTACACCTCTGGTCTTCTCTTATAGCTGTCTGTTGATAAATCAGTTCAGGCTACCTGGTCCTAGAAGTTGGGGGTGGGGTGCAGTAATGCGAGGCTCACAGAAAGAAGTACGCTGTACAAACTATGTTCCCAGTATTCACCTCCTTACAGCTAAAAAGGACCTTAATCAGATCTTACACAAACCTGTTTTATTTATTCATAGAATAATTGAATCTTAGAATAGGAAATGACCCTAGAGTTTATTGGATCCAACTCCATTTTACAGGTGATTACAGGTCCTGCAAAGTGAAGTAACTTTGCCCACTGTTTTGCTCATTTAAAACTGATGTTTTTAATGCTCATCTATGTGTCATTATGGCTGCAAAAGTAATCTGGAAGAGGAACACATTAGTGATACAGCCTATTTCTGTTTTCCCTTCTCCACGTGACAGAGGCAGATTCAAGGGGAAAATATTTTATCATCAACTCTAAAAAATGGATGGTTTCTAGGCCTTTGGGGTTCAGGCTATATTATACTAAGTATATAGTATATATTATAGTATATACTCATATATATTATACACTGTAGATGAGCATTACCCTTGGTTAACACTCCACACTTTACAAAGTGGTATCATATCCTTACAACATCCTGACTGTCAGTGAGCACTGGGTGAGGATGTGACCAAGATCATCAGTAAACTGATGGCAGCTTTTGGTGCAGATCACAGCCCTTCATCTCTGTGGAGGTGACCTGGCTGATTACTGATTACCAGCAAGCTAACCAGCTGCAGCAGAAAGAACTTCCGAATGTGCAGTGAGAAGAACCTAGTTTCAATTTCCAGCTTTATCCCTGACTGACTGTTATCTCAGGCAAGTCACTTTCTGAGTCTGTTTCCTCATCTGTAAAATGGAAACAAAAAGAATGTTGATCTACCCAATTGTGGAAACAAAATAAAAAATGGAGTAACAGTCTTTTGTGAATAGAGAGAGTTATGCAAATGTTAGTGATTCCATTATGTGGCTGTCTAAGTAGGGGGTCACTTTGTGTATTATAAATAAGACTATAAGGTTTAATGGCATTAGAAGCTTAGTTGAGCTTCAAAGGCCTCCCACAGAGTAAAAGCTGATGTCATCCTCCTGTCTTATCTTAACCCATAAGCATTGTTATTTAGAATTCAACAGACACAACAAGCTAAGTCTTCTTGAAATATTCCCCACTTTGTAAATATAGCTTAGCTCTTACAGTTCTTTCACCCGTGGAAAGATGCAACATTTGCTCATTTCACCTAGCATTTGAAGGGTCAGTTGTGAAAATCTGAAAATCTTTTCAACACACAAATCCAGTCACGATGCTCCTATTATTAAAACCTTTCTACTCCCTGTGGCTCACAGGATAAAGTCCAAATGTCATAGCTGCAAATCTTTTTCCTGTCCAAGTGTACTATAAATATGTAATGAATTTATTAATCAAAACCCTATCAAGAGCATAGAGGCCCACTATGGTCCAGCTCCTACCTGTGTTTCCAGCTTAATATCCTGCCTCCTTTTCTCGCACAGCCATGTGCCACAGCCCCTGTCACCTGGAGCCATAGACACCCTGCTTATCGAGACCTGAGATGCATGGAGTGCCCTTCTCCCTCCTGGCTGGCTGCCTATTTGCCACTTTCATGTTTTTTCTTTTAAGACCCTGCCCAAAAGCCACCTCTTCTGTGAAACCATCTCTGACCTCTTCTTCCTCGCAGTGGTGATTAATTATTCTCTCTCTGTGAGAAAAAGGCATTCCTGCATGTACTGTCTTCTGTTTTGTCCTGTTTCATTTGAGATTTTGCCTGGCCATTAGTGCACCAGCATTTGGTGGGCTGGACCAGAATCTTACCCTTTGCAACGCTGCACCCCAGTGCCCAGTGCCCCAGGTGGAAGCAGCAGGTGCTTGCTCACTCCATTTGCTACATGAATGTTTATTGACAACCATAGGGCAAGATATATTGATAAGAGAAACAAGAACTTGTTTGAACTGTTGATTTAAAGCTTACCAACAATCCCCATAACTTCAGAACTCTGCCCTTTACTGCTTCGGGCCTTCCATTCTTCTGCCTGAGACCGTAAAATTTCACCATTCTCTAATTGTTAATTAGATATGAATTAGATAATAAACTAAGGCCTTGCTTTACAGTTCCACCCTTTAGGCCTCTCTTTTAGTCCACTAGTCCACTAGTTGGAGAGCCAGGGCTTGTGACACCAGGTCCCTCTCTCCTTATAACACTAGCAAGCTATGTGACTTTAGCCAATGTCTCTCAGTCTCTGGGCTCCAGGTTTTGGAATCAGGGAGTTAGATTACGTATTCTCAGGGGTTCCTTTCAGTCCTGACCATTTATTGTCTACATAGTTGGTCGTGGGAAAACTGAGTGAGGCAAGTGAAAGGCCAGTACATTTTAGCTGGGGCAGGGAGATACACCATAGACACACTGGCTGGAGACGAGGTGGGAGTGGGTTAAGACAGGCATCGGCATGCAAGCCCCAGAATTCCTTTCAAATTAGAGTGCATTGTTGTTGTTTCATTATTTTTCCCAGCAGAGTAAGCACTCCTAGCTCAGAACACATCTGCTTCAGAATGCCTACCCCTTCCCCACGACCCTCCTAACCTCAGGTTTTTCCTAAAGCCTGATCACAAAATATTCCCCATTTGAATTCTTGAGCACTCTTCCTGCACCTCCCCAGATTTTCAACAAGTCACCGCCAGTGAGATCAGAATGGGAAACAGCAGAAGGGTCGGATGAATCCAAGCATGTACTGGGGTGAGCGCAGAAGAGTCGGCAAAGAGGCCTAGAAATGGCAGGGTGAGTGAGACCTGAAGATTCAAAGGAGGATGTGGAAAAGCAGCAAGAGTCAGTGATGGGAAGGAGGGCTTGGGAATGAGATGCATTTAGAAATTTTCCTGCAGATCTGTTGTAGTGCAGATTGTTTTTTTTTTTTTTTTAAAGGAAGGAGCTTTCTGAAAGAAAATGCAATGTATGAGGACTGCATGCCAGCACAGGGTGAGGATAAGAGTAATTCAGAACATAAAGTTAAAATTTTTAAAAGGGCATTGTATTAATTCTGATATGTCTTTTATAAAGTGAAAAGTAGAGACATTTATTGGATAAACAGGCTATGAATAATGTTTTTAGATAAATTCTAACATTTATTGTTTCAAAAGGGCAAAGTCCAAAACCCAACAAAACTGCTGCCAAGAAAAAGGGCTAAAAGAAACATTATCTTCTTTTATGAAAGTGAAGAAAATGGGAAGCAAAAGAGTGTAAGGAAAACAAAGAAAAATAAAAACAGGACACAAAATGTCCAGCACTGAGGTGGCTATGGACCAGCCATTGGCCAGTGGACCTCAGCTCAGCACTCCCCACCCCGTCTCTAATCTCAACAGTTTCCTCTTACGCAATAAGAACAGCATAATGCTGGGTAGTCAGAAAAATGCTGCTCAAAATTCAACTAAAGATAAGTAACAGCAAAGATATATCTAGTCCCTCAGCAAACTACTGATGTTGCATAGCAACAACTGCCTAGTTTTATTTCTGTCACAGTATTGCCATAAGGAAGCTTTAAAATTAAGTATTTAAAAAAAATTTAAACAAACAAGGTAGTGTACCTTATTGCACCTATCCAAGTCACCTGCCTCTTTTAAAATTAGAAAGGCGGCCTCTTAAAGGAGATAATGCCCTGGCCGGAGTGGTTCAGTTCGTAGGAATGTCGTCCCATGGCTGAAGGGAAGGGTTACAGGTTTGATTCCCAAAAGGGCACATACCTGGGTTTCAGGCTTGATCTCTGTTCCAGGTGCATGCGACCCCCAGTCCAGGCACGTGTGGGTGGCAACAATCAACACTTCTCTCTCGCATCTATGTTTCTCTCTCTCCCTTCCTCCCTTTAAAATCAATGAAAAAATGTTATCAGGGGAGGATCAAGGTAGTAAAAAAGGAAACAAAAATTTATTGATCTCTTACTAATAATCTTTTGCTGACGTTATCTCATTTAATCCTTCCATTTGGCAGATAGGGAAACATCCTTAGAAGCATAGAGTAACTTGGCTGAAGTCACCAGCCAATAAGGGGCAGAGGTAGGATTTAAACATTTCCTCCACCCCTTTTCTGTCAGTCTGTGCTTTTCCCACTACTCCACATTGCACCAGGCCTGTAGCTGGTGCGGGCAGCCATTGTTCCCCTTCTGAACGCGTCTGGAATTGTGTCAGTAACAAGCTAGTCATACTTCCAGAGACTATTTGAACAAATTTAGACTAATACCTGACCCTGTTGACTCCTTGTTTCATGGTATAGATTTACCTGAGAAAATACGAGCTTATGATTAGTCTAGAGCAAACAAGTCAAAGAAAGGCAGAGATTGTGAAAATGCAATTTTTCTCAGGGCACTTGTGTTCTAACCTCTTTGAGGAGACTTCCTACCATAATTCCTGGTTTGTGTTTGCGGACAGGTACTTAGAAGTTACTTCAGAAATAAGTTCCCTATCAACTGAGACATTTACTTAAATCCCTTGTCTTTTCTCAGCAGTTGCCTCAGTGTCCATAAGCAAGAATAATAGAACCAAATGCAAGGAACCCAAGTTGCAGGCATTTTTCCTTCAGAATGCTTACCTCTCTGCTTAGGGTTTGGGGGTGTGTCATGGAAAGATCCCACCTCTGTTGCTGACCACCCATGTGGTTCTTACATAGAGGAGGAATTTAATTCAACAAGTATTCACTGGGCACCTACTATGTGCAGGTCAATGTACTGAGTGCCGGGGTACAGAGCTATACTATCATGATGACCCCTGATCTCAAGATTTTCTTCAACCTAATTGAGGGGACAAATATTATACAAATAATGAATATTTTATGATGAATGAATGTTGTTATAATGGATGTAGGCTTTAAGGTCAGCAGGGGAGCGAAAATAGATGTCATCCAGTCTGGTGCATCACAGAAGTTTTTGTTTTTTTTTCCAAGAGGATTCACTTGGTCACATTAATGCAGACCTTGGGATCATCAGGGGCCTTGCAGAAGGAAGGACAGCATGGGCTCATGGAAACACAGCAGTTCGGTAGCCTGCAGTATAAACTTTGGGGAGGGAGAGGAAGTTGGAGAGACAGGTGGGAGTCAGTGATGATGTGCTCCCTTGTGTATGTTGGAGGTGGAGTCATGGTACAAGGTTAGGAGAGATGTTCATTCTGTGGATGATGGGAACTACCAACAGATTTATAAGTAAGAGAGTGAACGGCTAAGATTTGTGCTTTAAGAAGTTATATCTGGTGGCAATCAGAAATAGATACAACTGTGCAAGCTTAGATGCAGAAAGATCAGGGAAACAAATTAAAAGAGATTTATTTGCCAAGAGTCTATTAAAAATATTTTAACGTGCAAATGAGTCCTGTGAAGTGCCTTTGTTGTGGGTGTTCTCCCTTTTCCCCTTCAGATCCACTCTCTGTGCTTCTCTGCCCTGACTCTAGGAGGCTGACCTTCTGAAAATGTCCCCTGCACGCTGGCTTCTTGGGTTCAGCCAATGGAAGTCACAGCAGGAGACTACAGGGTGGGCAGTGAGACAGGACAGGAAAGTTATAACACCCTCCACTGGGCTTCAGTTTGCCAGTGGCTCTATCTATGGTCACAGTTTTTGTTCGGAGGTCCGTACAGTCACAGTTCACTCTGGGTTCCAGAGCTGCAGTTCTCTCCTTCCTCGTATTCCTTCAGACCCAGCAGTGGCAATGACTTCCTTCTATTGCTAGTTTCAGGGAGGAGCATCTCATCCTTGCTCATTCCTGGAGCCTGCTCACACCTTCATAAATAGTCTCTTCATTTGAGGATCTCCAGGTACCACTTTGGAGTGTGATTGTCTCCTGCTGAGACCCTGACTAATGCAATTGTGAAACACTCTCCTTGAGAAATACCTGCCTGTTTCAAGGAATATTCTAAATCTGGGGCGCTGAGAATAAGAGTTTGAACCAAGACTGGCACGGTAAATATAGAGAGGATGCAGACTGGAGAGATACTCAGGAAGGAGAACTGAGAGTGCAGAGTGACTGATGGGGAGGCGGGGAGAGCATCTGGCTTGGCTCCTTGGCTTTGGGCCAAGATGTCGTTCACGAAATCACAAAGTAAAGAAGGAAGAACATGCACTAAGGAGAATATAAATGATACACTTTAGGACATACTAAATTCAAGGTGCCTGTAGGGCCTTAGGAGTACAGAGGGGCTCTTGCTCATCTGCTGACTTGAAGATCATGCATAGCTCCAAGTTCTCTGCCGCTCAGAATTTACCCTGTTTCCTTTTGCCAGCCCCTTTCTCACAGTCCTCTGCGAAAATAAACCTATGCCTGGATGGGGAAGTATATAGTTTCTGATATGTTCATTCTAACTTTGTGACAAGAGAGCTAGATAATTAAAAATACCGAGAACCCGGGGCCATGTTGATCAGCTTAAAAGGCTCACATTGGTCTCACTTCTCTCTTTATCATGAGAAAACAAGGTCTCTTTAGGTGGGCATGAAAAAGCCTTTAGCTGCCAGCCAGTCAGTCACTGATAGGCTTCCACCACTTCTTTAATTTCCAGCCCCCACCTCAGAGGGCAAGCTGCCCATCCCTGTCACAAGGTGGCAGTCCTGTTCAACTGACCCTTTATAAAACTGTGGGTGTTGACCTTAATCCCGCTGGCCCAACACCCCCTCAGTTCTCATCCTTGATGTACCATCAGCTCAAAAACCTTCACCGATTGTAGCAATGGAGTTCAAATTCCTTACCCTCACAACCAAGTCACACTCAAGACAATGAGAAGGAAGCAGCATCTCCAGGGGCTTGGTGGTGTTTGCAATGGTAATTAATGGAATATTCCCAGTGGAGAAAGGGACTTTTAAGGGATAAGAATAGGGATTTCTGGGCCTAGATTACATTGCCTGAGGGTAGGGTAGATTTTACCAGTGGAGAGCAGATTTCCTTCATTCTTTTATTTTTTTAATCTATGATTCTTTTTAAAAGATATAATGATTGCATATATTGTTCCTATTGTTTATTCAGCAGGAGAACATATACTGATTTTATTGTGATTTTTCATATTTGTCTTTTCTTCCTAATTAGATTTTTAAGTCCTAGCTTTTTGTGTTTCTTATAACACATAGAATACGTTATGCTTAAAGCAGGTGTCAAAAAGAGTACTTGTTGAGTAAGTGGATGAATGTATGGCTAAGTACAAATCACCAATATTAAGCTCGCCTTGAATGGAGAGGCCTGGGGCAAGCATCCCAGTTTACCTTCTAAGGACAGCTCTGGTTTCTTTTAATTTTTGCTCAGCTAATAATCTCAATCAAGGTCAGCAAAGCTTGCGAGTAGGAAAGATTATTATAAAGAATGGAATCATGTTCAATAGGCTAACGCAGAGGCTCAGTTGCTTGTTGTAAAATTTTGAGCAAATTCCTTAATCCGCTCGGACCTTATTTCTTTATCTATGAAATTAATCCATTATGGAGAGTCGGCACAATATAGTGAGAGCATTGAATATAAATCAAGACATTGGTTCCAGTCCATGCTCTATTGTCAGTTAACAGCATCAATTTGACCTTCTAAGCCTCAGTTGTGTAATTCTATGTATATTAACTTTAAGATAATTCAAGCCAAAACCATGAATGTGTACATCTGCAAGTGTATATGGGAGGAAGGAGTGGTACTTGGATTAGTTACCAATTGCTATATAACAAATTACCCCCAAATTTAGCCGCTTAAAAGAACAAAGATTTATGATCTCATGCAGTTTCTGGGAGGTTCCAGCTCAGAGTCTCTCACAAGGTTGCTGTCAAGCTGTTGAGCCAGTCATCCCAAGGTTCCAATGGGGTTGGCAAAGCTTGAGCTTCTAAGTTCATTCACGTCATCACCACAGGCTTCAGTTCCTCACTGGCTCAGAGTGGGAGGCTTCAGTTTTTCACCTTAGGGCTGCTCACAAGCTGGCATTTGGCTTCCCCCAGAGCAAGAGATCCACGAAAGCTGGAGCTAGAGATAGAGACAGATGAGGAAGAAGTGGGGTACCCAAGATTGAAGCTGCAGTCTCTTATAACCTAGTAATCTTGCAAGGGACCTACCATCATTTCCATGTTATACTGTTTTCAACATATACTGTTGGTTACATGGACCAACCCTGATACAGTGTGAGAACAAATTACACAAGGTTGTGAATAACCAAAACAGCTATCATTGGGAGCCAGTTTGGAGGCTGGGTACCATAGAACTCAGCAGAAGAATTAAGAGTATCCTCAAGTACTCTTCCTAGCCTTTGTCATCTCATCTGACTGCCTTCTGTGCCCGAGTGTGAGCTCCTTATTTTCAACTACATCCCCATGTGCCAGGCACAGGCCACATGCTCAATACTGTTGAAATGAAATGAATAAATGAGTACTATACTTTATCCAAGTTTCTTTTCTTTTTTTTTTTTTTAAGATTTTATTTATTTATTTTTAGAGAGAGGGGAAGGGAGGGAGAAAAAGGGAGAGAAACATCAATGTGTGGTTGCCTCTCACGTGGCCCCCACTGGGGACCTGGCTCACAACCCAGGCATGTAACCTGACTGGGAATCAAACTAGCAATGCTTTGGTTTGCAGTCTGTGTTCAATCCACTGAGCCACACCAGCCAGGGCTGTCCATGTTTCTTTACACAAGACGGTAGGTAACTTAGGGAGTGTTTATTATATGGAAACCTCTTCACATATATCAAAACCGGGGTCCATAAAGGACTCCTGATTCGTTATGGTGGGGCTAAGACTAGAATCTGGTGTCCAAACTCCCCATTCTCTGTACTTTCTGCTTTACTCTCTCATAATTTCAGTCTTTGTCTTGGAATTGTCTTTGACACAGAATTTAGTAGCTCTGTTTATCATCTACCTTGGCAGCCCTGCCTTTTGTGCCATTGCATTGGTTCCCCTTCTGCTGAAATATTCAATAATGCTTTCATCTAGTTTTCCTTCTATATTAGAGTCTTCTTTCTGTTCATCTTCTGGTTCCCTGGCTCTAGCCCTGAGTGTACTGATGGCCAAGGTTTTCATAGATATTAATTCCTAATATTAACTTGCACTATCATCTTCCATGCTCTGTTTATTTTTTATTCTGGTAACACAGTTCATAAACATGTATCTGAAATGACTTGTAGTTTAAAAGGTAAAAGCAAAACTTTTTTTTTTGCAATGGGTCCTATTTAAATTACAGACCTATTTTTGTTTCATTTCTCTATTTCTTTCCTTAATCTAATACTAGCCTCATTAAAAAATTACCTGAGATCTCAGCATTTCTACAGTGAAGATATCTCACGCTTACTAATATTTGAAGCAGCCATCTCCACTTTTCCCTTTCTGATGAGAGCACTTTGCATGTAAAGCTATTATAGCACACACCACATTGCATTATTCACATGTCTATCTTCTGTGTGAGACTGGGCACATTGAGGGGGGCATTTTGTCCTACTCATTTTTTTTTTGTATACTCAAGTATCTCGTAGTACAGCTCCTAAGAGGATCTCCAGACATATTTGTCAAGTTGAACCAACAAATTGTTTATGTTATCTTGAATATTAGATAGAAGTATCCTCTTCCCAATAGTGATCATTCTTACATAAGATTTTCTTGTACTTCTCTGCGTTAGATGCAAGGATTATCATTTGTTCAGGCTATCATATGCTGTCTCCAGAGTTTTCTGTATCCCTAAATCTGAGCTGAGCAGAGCCATTCGAAAGCGCTTTGCTCAGGGCAATGCAATTTGAGTTGTGTCTGGAAAACTCTCCTTTGTAGGTGTGGTCCTTTTTCAGATAAATCCAAACCTTTTCTCATTAGAGATTTTATTTTATTTTTCTAAAATTTAAGTTATATTTTATTGTTCGTGCTATTATAGTTGTCCTGAGTTTCCCGCTTTGCTCCCTTCCACCTAGCCATCCCAGTCCCTCAGGCAATCCCCACAGCATTGTTCATGTCCATGGGTCACACATATATGTTCTTGGGCTACTCTATTCCCTATGCTGTACTTTATATCCCCATGACTATTCTGTAACTCCCTATTTGTACTTCTTTATCCCTTCACCTTTTTCACCCACCCTCCCGAATCCCCTCCCATCTGGCAACCCTTAACATATTCTCTGTATCTATGATTTTGTTTCTGTTCTGCTTGTGTGTTTACTTTGTTTTTTGGATTCAAATTTTTAAAAAATTAAATTTTATTGGTTATGCTATTACAGTTGTCCCAATTTCCCCCATTTGACTCCTTCCACCCAGCACCCCCCACTCCCTCAGGCCACCTCCCCAATTGTTGACATCCATGGGTCATGGGTAGATTCTTTGGCTACTCTATTTCCTATACTGTACTTTACATCCCCAAGGCTATTCTGTAACTACCTCTTTGTACTTCTTAATCCCCTTACCTCTTCACCCATTCCTCTATACTCCCCTCCCATCTGGCAACCATCAAAATGCTCTCCATATCCATGATTCTGTCTCTGTTCTTGTTTATAGTTTTATTTTTAGAATCAACTGTTGATAGATATGTATTTATTGCCATTTTATTGTTCAAAGTTTTCATCTTCTTCTTTTTCTTAAGTAAGCCCCTTTAACAATGGTTTGGTGATGATGAACTGCTTTTGTTTCTTGTCTGGGAAGCTCTTTATCTGTCCTTCAGTTCTAAATGATAGTGTTGCTGAATAGAGTAGGTCCTTGCTTTTCATCACCTTGAATATTTCTGGCCAATCCCTTCTAGCTTGCAAAGTTTCTTTTGAGAAATCAACTGATAGTCTTATGGGATCTCCCTTGTAGGTAAGTAACTGCTTTTCCCTTGTTGCTTTTAAGATTCTCTCTCTGTCTTTAACCTCTGGTGTTTTAAATATAATGTGTCTTGGTGTGGGTCTCTTTGGATTCATCCTGTTTGAGACTATTTGTGCTTCCTGGACTTATATGTCTATTTCCTTCACCAAGTTAGGGAAGTTTTCTTTCATTATTTTTTCAAATAACTTTTCAATTTCTTGCTCTCTCTCTTCTCCTTCCAGCACCTCCATAGTGCATATGTTGGTAAGCTTGAAGTTGTTCCACAGGCTTCTTACACTATCCTCACTTTTTTATATTCTTTTTTTTTCTTGCTGTTCTGATTGGTTGTTTCATGCTTCCTTATGTTCCAAATTGCTGATTTGATTCTCAGCTTCGCCCACTCTACTGTTAATTCCCTGTAAATTATTCTTTATTTCAATTAGTGTATCCTTCTTTTCTGACTGGATTTTTTTTTATGCTGCTGAGTTTCTCACTAAGTTCGCTGAGCATCCTTAAAACAGTGTTTTGAACTCTGCCTCTAGTAGATTGCTTATTTCCATTTTGTTTAGTTCTTTTTCTGGAGTTTTTTTTCTGTTCTTTTAATTGGGTCATGTTTCTTTGTCTCCTCATTTTGGCGGCCTCCCTGTGTTCCTATGTATTAGGCAGAGCTGCTACATCTCCCCAGATTGGTAGAGTGGCCTAATGTAGTAAATATCTTATAGGGTGGAGTGGTACAGCCTCCTCTGTCACCCAAGCTGGGTACTCATGGTGCACCCACTGTGTCTGTGTACACCCTCCTCTTGTAGTTGAGCCTTGATTGCTGTTGGCACATGTGTTCTGTCTGGGGCCTCACATCATGAGATATACAGTGGTCTGCAGGTGACTTGTGCTGGGCTTGGAGGTGCCAAGGTAAGGCCAAACTGTGAACCAAGGTCTGCTGCTGCTAGTGCCAGGCCTGGGACCACTTAGCCACAGGTATGAGGCCAGCTGAAGTCAGATGCTGCTTGTTTGAGAGAATTTAGGAAAATCTGAAGCATGAACCAACACAAATCATTTGTATAGAAAAGCTACTGGAAGCAGATTGGGTTTGTCCAAAATTTGGGTGGGACAGGGCCTCAGGGAATCACCAGTGCAAGGCAAACAATCCAAGCCAGGTTGATGGAGTCTCAGGTATGGCACCTGCCTGCTAGCTTTTGGGGGGTAGGGAGGGCTCATCGAAAGAACAATGGCCTCTGCCAGCACTTCTTTCTGAGAGAAAGCTGCTCCTCCAATTCTTACTCTGATGCCAAAAAATTCAGTTCCTTGCTGTATGTCCCTGGTGCCTTTCAAGCATCAACACTGGAGGTCAGAGGGAGTGAGTCTGAATAAGTCTGTGTGTGGGCCCTTTTAGAGGAACTGCCTGGGACTCCAGAAGTTTGTTTTTTACAGCTCTAATTCCTGCTGGTTTTTACTGCTAGAAGTTATGGAGACTTATCTGCCTGGCACTGAAACCTTGGGCTGGGGGTCCTGGTGTGGGGCTGAGACTGCTCACTCCAAGATATCCCTCCTGATTTTTATCTACCATATGTGGGTGTGGGACTAGCCTGTTCCATGTCTCTGCCCCTCCTACCAGTCTCCATGTGGTTTCTTCTTTAATTTCAAAGTTGTAGGACTTCCCTTCAGCATGATTTCTGGATGTTCTGAATGATGGTTGTTTTGTAGTTTAGTTGTAATTCTGATGTGGCTGTGCAAGGAACAGAGTCGTGTTTACCTATGCCTCCATCTTCTTTCATTAGAGATTTTAGATTCAGCTTAGAAGAGGCTCCTTTGGAATCCAGATGTCTCAAGGAGAGACTGTAACTTGTCTCCCATCTGCTGGCACCTTTCCTGGATTAACATTCCAGTAGAAAGCCAGAGGGGCAAGCAGATTCCTGTTAGAATGTAACCCTCAGTGTGGAGTATAGGTGGGGAAGGGGGGCAATGAAAGGGCAGGTGAGAAGAGTAAATACAAACTGCAGGCCTGCCCTCCTCACTAACCCAGCCCTTAGACCAGTAGTTGGGACAAACAGGAGAGAGAAACAAAACAACATTTTTTTTGTTTTCTTGAAACTGCTCTGGCTTCCTGGTCTTCTCTTTTTCTCGTATATGTATATATACATACACACACGAATGTATGTACACACACACACACACACACACACACACACACACACACATCTTGAGCTTATACCCAAAGCTGGGAAATTAGCCCCGAGGTTGCTACTGGCTAAGTTGCTTTGCTTTGGAGTGACCCTCCAAGCAGACTGGAGGGTCACTCTGCTGCACACAGCTCTAGCAGTGTGCGGCGCATACTACAACCCCATAAAAGGGGTTGTGCTGGCAACCTGCCTCACTGTAAGGGTTGGTCGTTGTCAACCATTCTCAAGTTAGCTCTTCATTAAAAAAAATTTTTTTTTCTGGTTTGCCACACAGTGTAAGCCATATACTGAATGACCCATGTTTACTTTATAAATTAAAGGTTAAAATTAGTATAATTGTTTTTGAGAAATTAAATTTTGGCTCCTAAATGCACAGATGGAGGGTGATGTCAGGAGACAGGATTGGATGTTGACTGCTCTCTTTGTAGCAAGTAGATGTGTTTGCTGCCCTGTAGACTGACAGCTGAGTCTTCACCCTCTTTTAGGCCACACACAGAACAGGAGTGGATTTGGGGTTCTGGGAATGAGAGGCATGTCTTTAAGGATTTGGGTGTTCTCTGGGTGAGCTCATGGTAGTTCATTCCTCTGGGCTCCAGGAAGAGCCTAGCTCAAAGCCCAGCTGAGATGTACCGAGCTGGATGTGGTCGTCCATGGGGGCCTCCGTGGCCCACCTCAGTAGTTCCACACACGTGCTAGGCCTCACCAAGGTGATGAGAGTGTCTGTGCCATGGCTGGCTCATGACCAACCTGCTGTCACTGATGTGCTTTGGGTAAACCCAGCAGCCAACAGCACAACCATGAGACATCTTTTACTTGCACGCTGGAACTTCTGTCCTGTTATTCCCAGGAAGTGCCCCAGCATGGATGCCAGATCCTATTCCCCTTGGCTTCTCAGAAATTGCTCTCCAATTAATTTAGACCTTATGAAGCAGGAACTGGTGGAGCTGTCTAATGCTTCTTAGCATTTCGATGTTGTTACATTCATAATGTTATTCAATTTAAAAATAAATGTATTTTCTACTTTGCAACTCTTATGTTCTCTTTCATTCAGCTGTTTAACAATGTCAAATGCTTAGATGCCAGATTAGAATTTCTTATAATGGTCTCATTAAACCACAATAAAAGCACAGTCAGGAAAATTCATAGTATAAGGCATGCTAACTAACTCTTGGAAGCTCAATTTACATTTTGTAAGCCTTAAACTAATTTGAGGATTATGCTTTAAACTTAAAAGCTTTATGGGTACTTTGAGAAATATTAACAATAGGACATTTTTAGACCCCAAACTTGGGTTGTTCTGTTCATTCATTCATTACTTTGGCAACTTTCAAAAAATTATTTGAGACAATGTATCATAATTCTTTAAAAGCACTGAAATAAAAATACAAGGATGAAGTCAAAGCAATGAAGGGCATTGAATAATTATTATAGAAAACTTGGACTGAGGGAAATGTCTACTTTTAAGTCCAAGACTTAGTTCCAGGTTTTCCCTTAGCCAGGGCAGAAGGACAGCATGCTGGGTTACACATCCATCATAGCCAATATGAATAAGCACATTGGGCAACTGTCTTCCTGGAGCTAATTTCTAAAAAGAAATATTTATGTCGTGAAGCTTTGGGGATGTTGATCAAGATAGTGGGCATTGCTTCAACTAATAAGATGCTCTTTATTTAGTATTAAATGTATAAACTTAAAAAAATTTTAAGTTGGCAGTTGGTTTTGTATTACTTTCAGGTGTACGACATAGTGATTCATTATTTGTATGCCTTACAATGGATACAAACTTTTAACCTAAAAATGAGGGTATGGTAGGCCTGGTAGCTCAGTTGGTTAGAGCATTGTCCCAATATGCCAAAGTTGTGGTTGGATCTCTGGTCAGGGCACATTTAAGAGTTAACCAATAAATGCATACATAAGTGGAATACCAAATTAATCTCTCTCTCTCCTCCCTCCTTCCTCTCTCTCTTTCTAAAATCAAAACAAAAATAAACTTTCTGAATTATTAAAAAAACGAGGGTATGATACTAAATCCCACTTTGTCAAACTATTTCCATAAAGAACTAGAGGAATATTCAGTACATAAATTTCTGCTGAGATGACATAGTGGAGCTTAGAAATTCTAAATGAAAAACAAGGAGAATGAAAAGTTAAAATCATCAGGGTTTTTTATTTGTAAGCACCAGTGTTCACTGGGTTTTGGTTAGGGGACTTATAAAAGACACTGGTGGGAACCTGAACCCTTGGTATCCTATGTTGTTTGAAATAATATTTATATACTTTACAGTGTGGTGAGCTGATGCTTTATTATACACTTTAAAGACTCTGACTTGTCTTCCTACCTGGTGGTGCACTACTCCAACTCTGTACAAATGAAAAAGTACATGCGAAAATTCAATAAAGTACCCAGCAGACTGACTGGGACTTAGAAGACTAAGTGTGAGTGCTCAGTCAGTAGAAGCAAGCTGCCCTGGGCCTTGAGCGCACGTTTGTGCCAAGTATGTCAGATTGCAAGACTTCTCCACTTCCTGCTACTGAACGGTTTTTATAATCAGTCACACAGGCAGCTAAGTGGGTCTGGGTGACTCCAGTGTGGCTATTCTGCTACTACTTGTTCCCCAGGTGGAAGGGGATCAACTAACGTCAACATACTCATTGCTGCTCTTTTCATTCTAAAGATCTTTATTTTCATGCTTGCTGCAATATTTGCTGCTTGATCAAAAAGTTCTGGGCTTTAGGCCTTGGGCTGCTCTCCGCAAAGCAGCCTACTCTGTGTGCAGTTATCATCTGGTCCCATCATGTCACCTCTACTGAACTTGATCGCATGGTGAACTAATGCTCATGTTGCCCACTGCACTGTGGTAATACAGTCCTTTGTCTCTGATCCAGAAATCTTTTGTCTTCCATCTGAGACGGTGGTAGACTCCCTGTTTAGCTTACATGTAGGGGAAAATCTCAGACTCGTTACAGCTTTTGTCAGCTTTCCCTATCATCATGCCTAATCTTCCTTTTTTTTAGACTGCTGCTTTGAGGAAGATTTATTATCCTCATTACCTGTAAGAGTATTTCCTCCAACAGGCAAACTTACTTTCCCTTTTTTTTATTCACAGCCACAATGACTGAGAATTATGTTCTTCACCTTGAGTGAGAATTGTGATGGTATAAGAGACCTGGATAGGACATACAGTCCATAAATATACCTGTCAAAAATGATAACAGTAATAATACTACTAGCAATTTTTTCACCACCATTATACACAAAGAAATTGAGACGCAGAGAGATTGTGCAGTTTTTCCAAGGTCTCACAGCCCAAGAGCAGCAGAAACATTCTTAAAACCCAGGCCTGCTAACTCTTAGCCATTGTTCTATGTTACTCTTCCCCAACAGGAGTTTCCAGTTCAGTTTCACTTTTAAATATAGTTCTTATTTTGACCTCTTATGCCTCTTTGCTAGGGATCAGCAACCTCTTTTTAATCTCCGCCCATCTCATAGCTATTTCTGTATCATCTTCCTTCTTCAGTGCTTTCCTCACCCAAGTGGGCCTGAGTCCCCTTCAGTCTGTTTTGGGTCGGTGGTCTAGTCAAATAATGGAAGAACTGAGGAGCTTACAGTGACCCAGGAAATGCATAGCATTACTCATAATGGCTGGTGAAGTTAAGAAAACAGTCTTAACCCTAACTCCAAAATACTCAGTGCTGATCCTCTTATTACTAATTTCTCTTAAATATCTTCAACTGAGTTTTTGTTTTTAGTTTATCTGCCTTTGTGTCTGCACACCCTGCACAATGTTAAAACTATTCTGCTGATGTTTGAGAGATGAGTCCCTTTGTCTGTGACATTGGGAAACGTTACTGAGCCATCTACAGGGCGGACCTGGTGCTGTGGCAGGCAGGATACTTCACTTGGAAGGACATTTGTGACACTACTCAGATATAGAACATTCCTCCATTGTCCTTCCTACTTCTACTTTGAAATAACTCACAGCCACAGTTTGACCAAAGACTCCTGTCCCCAGGGCTGTAGTTCTCACAGGTAGATTCCTCATTACTGCTATGATGCAATGATTTCTTATGCCCTGATTGCAAGTATAAACCAGCAAAGGAATAATAATATTGATAACAATAATTATAATGATTATAGTTACCACCACCTCTGCCATTTATTGAATATTGATGACTCTTCAATCTAAGGCTTACATGTATTATCTCATTTAATCCTTTTACAATACTATATCTGAAGTGGTAAAATTGTTATTACCCCCATTTTACAGATGAGGAAATTGAGGCTCAGAGAGGTTAAGTAGTTTTCTAAAATTGCTCAGGGGGTACATGGCAGAACCAGAGTTCCATCTTACATATTCAGATATTAGAGTCCTTTCTCTAAACCACTAGGTTTTATTTATTTATTTATTTTAAAGATTTTATTTATTTTTTAGAGAGGGGAAGGGAGAGAGAAAGAGAGGGAGAGAAACGTCAATGTGTGGTTGCCTCTTGTGTGCCCCCCACTGGGGACCTGGCCTGCAACCCAGGCACATGCCCTGCCTGAGAATGGAACCGCTGACCCTTCGATTTGCAGGCCAGCACTCAACCACTGAGCAACACCAGCCAGGGCTAAACTACTAGGTTTTAAATAGGAGATTCACAAAGTGTGACTTGAAGAACAGCAGCATCAGCATCACCTGGGTGCTTGTCACTAATGGAGATTTTGAGCCTTATCTCATATCTACTGAATAAAAAACTCTTGGAGTGGAGCCCAGCAATCTGTTTAAATGTCTTCCCAGCAGATTCTGATCTGTGCTAGAATTTTACAATCACACTCTAAAGCTTTCTCCTCTCCATATAAATATCTAATATTAATTCTATTAATATTGATACTAAGAAATAACTTACTTAAAAAGGCCATATTTGTTAAATATAAATTTGTTAAAATGCAGATTGCTGTATGCTGGCACTATCTATACAGTATATTTGGCAAAAGAAAAATAAAGCCCGCATCTGATGAGGCCTCTAGCTCTAATTGCCTATTTACAGGGAGTACAGGAGGCTGAGGAACATGGTAAATGACACATGGGAATGCACTGAGTAAAATACAAGCTGTGAGAAAGTCTACAGGATTAATGAGCTTGTTTCTTCAAAAAATAAATTGCAAGGAAAAAGGGAAAATGTATAGGTTTAAATGAGACTGTAATGACATCAATGAAATGCAGTGTTTAGACTTTATCTGGATCCTGATTGAAACAAAATTTAAAAAATAAAATAATATAAACATTATATAGGATAATCAGATATTTAGGTACATTTAAATGCTGATTGAACATTTGATGATGATGTTAATTTTTAAAGGCATGGTAATGGTATTGCAATTATGCTTTTAAAGAAGTCTTTATTACTTCAGACATACACACTAGAGAATTTACTGAAATAGAAGTTCCTAGGGTCAAGCTGCTCCAGTGAGTGAACATCCTAGTGCCTCCTCAACATGCCCCCCCTTGTCCTGGTCTCTACCCAGATTTTCATGAGTGTTAATACCCTACTACTCCATGTAGCTCAAATAGTGGGGCATGTAGCTTAGCCTTAATTTAGCTCAATCCCAAGTCCTAGCTATACTTTCTAGTTTGAGGATGGGCCAGTTAGAGAGGGAGAAAGTTTTCTGGAGATTTTTAGGAAAGAAGTTTCCTTGTTCTTCTGACCAGACTCCAGGGAGCAACTCAAACTTCTTTTTCTAGGACGTAGATGTGGCAGCCAGTCCCTCAGATGGCCTCCTGGTATCCATGGCCTTATGTAGTCTTATTTCACAATAAATCAGGCATGACTTGTGTGAACAACAGAATACTATAGAAGTATTAATGTGATTTTGAGGCTAAAAGCGTTGCAGCTTCCTTCCTGTTCTGTTTGATTTCTTGCTCTGGGGAAAGCTAGCTACATGTAGTGAAGACCCCTGAAGCCCCACGGAGAAGCCCACAGGAAGAGGAACCAACTTGCCAGCATCGGTCCCGCAGCTGCGTGAGAATGCCACCTTGGGAGTGGACCCTTCAGCTTTCGACAGGCCTTTCATGTCTGTAACTTCAGCTCACATCTGATTGCAACTTTGTAAGTGACGCCCAACCAGAATCCCACCTCACTTTGCATGTGCAGCTATGGTCTTTATGCCCAGTCCAGTCTTTCCAGGTTTCTCCTTCTTATTTGTTGCCACTTAACTCATAAGAAAATCTGCACCCTCCTTGCTCAGTGGTCCAGGTCTCAGAGACAAGAGGGTTGGTTCATATCAGGACTGGGGTGCTGGCCCCTACACAGGAGCGTGGGCTTCTGAGCTGTTTTCAAAAGGTTAAGCATGTTTTAAACATACAAAAAGGAAAAAAAAAAGTATTTTAAAGCCATTTTCATTCGTTGTCTTCAGTCTAAAAATAGGGTGACAGAGGGATCGTGGGATAAGCAGCCTGAGCAGGGAAGAGTCGGTTGCCACAGTAACCAATGAGCCATTTCGCTGCATTTGCCTTGACTGCGTGATTTCTGGGAGGTTCCCCCCCAACTTTTTCTTCTCTTGTGCGTGGGGGTGGGGGTAGGTGGTGAGGGCATTTTTAGATTATATAATATGGAACTAGATCCCTTACTTCCGGAAGTCAACCATTCTTCATGAAAATGCTGTTCCATTGTAATCCCTGCCCCTCCCCTCCCAAACAGCCTAGGGTCATTGGCTTTGCTTGGGACCTAGAGAAAAGATTATGATCCACCTATCTCCACATTCAGTAGTGACTTTCTTGAAAAGTTTCCCAAATTTTGACAACCTAGTGTCATAGAAATATTTTTCCCCAAATCCAACCAGGTCTCCAAATGCCCTAGGCTCCAGCAGCCAGCTGCACACCCCACCCCTGGCCTGCCACGAGACCACTGGCACTTTCCTCTCTTCCAGTGACAAGAAAGGCAGCCCTGTGTGCAGGTGGAGCCTGATGAATCACTATGAAGCTGACCTGGTTCTGCTGCTGTGACTTTTAAAGAGATACAGAAGAGGGTAACCCCTCAAATATATATTAGCTCTTTCAAAATGCTGTCTGGGAGTGAGCCTGCAATGGTTAACCAGAGACCTGCAGTAGTAGGGGCAGTGGGGAGAAGGAGGTAAGGATGGACAGGGAAATTCAGGAAGGAGTGGCAAGGATGAACATTTATTCAGTGCCTAATACACACTAGACACTGTGCTGGCTGCTTTAGGTGTGCTATCTCTTACACCCGCATTGTAGGCTCAAAAAATGTCAAGTAATTATTAGCCCAGGGTGGTGGGTTCAGGATTCAAACCCAGGTCTATTGGCCTCCAAAGCCAGTCCTCTTTACTCTCTGGCATAGGCCCATATCTGGATTCCCAGATCTTTTTCTACCCAGCTCTCCATCGTCCTCATTCTCCACAGCACAGCCCTGTGTCCTCCTGTGGCATCTCCCCTTGCTGCAGACCTTTCAAGACCCCTTTTCATCAAAACACATCTGCCATCTATTCCGTTCATACAGAGCCTAGTAGGTGCCTAGGCAGCTATGATGATCAGGTTTGAATCAAAATGTCAAACTGTTCAATGTATCAAAATGGGTTAAAATAATGCAGGAAAAGTGCCAATTATTACTGCTTATTAGGGGAATCAGGTGTGAATGAGAAGCTGAATGAGTGTATTAGAAATCACTTTTTAGTTGCAGTGATCGAAACCCAACCTGAACTCACCTTAGCCAGAAAGAATACATTAGCTAAAGTAAATGCAAAGTCAGAAGTGGATTTTCCATAGGGGTTTCAGAGGTTCAACAGCTACCATCAGAATTAGTTCTGTTCCTCCACTCCTGCTTGTCTCTGAGTGGCTTTATCCTCACCTACCACAGACAGGCTTTCTCAAGATTGGTTAATGTTTCAGATTTGCAACTTTCCAACTTCTATGACCTAAGAGGCAAGACTCATTGCTAACTCCAAATTGGAAGATTCCAGAGAAAAAAAGGTTTTTGTTAGCTTAGTTTGGGTCTTGTGCTCTCCCTGGACCAGTCTCTTTGGCCACTTGTAACCCCCGATCTATTATAGGTACTATCATCAACCAGGTTGTGTCTCATGTCAGGGAGGCGAATAGTCTGTGATGTGTAGCCACCAGAAGGACATGATTCAAATCATGGAGGATCAGTTACCCAAAGGGAGGTGGAATGCCGGCAGAAGGCAGAAAGAACAGGTTCACTCCAGAAGAGTAACTGAGGACAGTTCTGCCTGGACACTCGGAGGAGGACCTGGGGAGAGGAGAGGTAGGCACGGGCACATGCTACGTTGACTCCCAGGACAAAGACAAGGTTTTTGTCCTCAGGGAACTCTGAAATCAGTGCAGAAGGAAGGACTAAGAATACAAAGAGAAAAAAATGCACAGTTGCAGGGATCTGTCAAAATGCACATACACAACCAGAAGGGAATTGAGAGGGGACTGAAAATGAAAACTGAAAATTGTACCCTATGTCGAAGGAACCAGCAGTTTACATAGCATCATATCCCAAATTGGGTTTGGAGGACCCCAGTGTTCCACTGGATGCTGCTATGTGCTCCTGAGAAAAAAGAAAAAGGAAAAGAGATGAAAGAAAAGGAAAGGAAAGGACTCCGTGGGTATTTTTTAGAAGTTATAGCTTCAATTTACTTAGGTTTCAATTTTTTTGTTTTCTTTATTATATTAATGTTCAGTCCACCCTTGTTGACCATGGAGCTCTTAACTGCAGACTGCTTACTACCATTCTGAGGTAGACCCACGTTCTGTGGGTCACACTTTGGAAAATACTGTCATAGAGGCATCCACACAAATCGTGGTGACCATCAGAATATCAGGTTCAGAAGGACCTTTAGAAATGTCTGAACACTCTTTTTAAATTAAATTTTTTAATTTAAGAAAGTTGTAGATTCACATGCAGTTACAAGAAATAATACACAGAAATCCTGTGAGTTCCCCAGCAAGTTTCCCTTAATGGTAACATCTTGCAAAAGCAATGTAAGTAGACTATGACTGTCAGGTTATTGACATCAATGTGGTTAAGACACTGAATATTTTCATAACCACATAATCCTTCACATTGTCCTTTTGTAGCCATGCTAACTATCCTTCTGTCCCACCCCTCTGTAATCCCTGGAAACCATTAATCTGTTCTTTATTTTTATAATTTTGCCCTTTCACGAATGTTATAGATGGAATCATACAGTATGTAACCTTTTGGGGTTGTCTATTTTTACTCAGCATGAGTCTCTGAAGAATTATGTATATAGATAGTTAGTGTCTGTTTATTGCTGAGTAGTATTCTGTGGCATGGATATATCACAGTTTGACCGTTTATCCATTGAAAGACATCTTGGTTGTGTCCATTTTGGGCAATTAAGAATAAAGCTGTAACAGACATTCATGTACAAGTTTTATGTGAACATAAGTTATTTATTTGATGTAAATACCCAATTGCTTGGGTCATAGGGTACTTGCTTGTTTTAAGTTTTGAGAGTTCTTTATGTTCTAGCTACTAGTCCTCTATTGGATATGCAGTTTGAAAATATTTTCTTCCAGTTTAATAGATTTTTTTTTCATCTTATTAACACAGTCTTTTACAAAGTAAATTTTTAATTCTGATAAAGCCAAATTTATTAGTTTTTTCTACTACAAGTTGTAATGTTGTTGTCTAGTGTAAAAGCTCTTTGCCTAGGCTGAGGTCCTGAAGATTTTCCCTTATATTGTTTCCTAAAATTTTTATAGTTTTGTTTTACATTGAGAAGACTGATTCATTTTGAGTTAATTTTTGTATAAGGAGTGAAACTTAGGTCAAGCTTTATTATTCTTTACCTACAGATGTCTAATTGTTCCAGCACCATTTGTTGAAAAGCTACCTTTCCTCCATTGCACTGCTTTTGCACCTTTGTCAAAAATATGCTGGGTATATTTGTGTGGGTCTATTTCTGGGTTCTCTATTCTGTTCTCCTGATCTATGTATCTGTCTTCTGCCAATACCACATAATCTTGGTTACCACAGCTAGGTAATACATATTAAAATCAGATAAATTGACTTATCCCACTATTTTGGACTGAATGTTTGCACCCCCACTGCCCCCAAATTCATATGTTGAGGCCCTAATCCCCCAGTGTGTCTGTATTTGGAGATAGAGTTAAATGGAGGTCACTAAGGTTAAATGACGTCATTATGGTGGGGCCTGATCTGATGGGATTAGTGTCCTTGTGAGAAGAGACACCAGGGAGTGCTCTCTCTGCACACTCGCCCAGAGGAAGGGCCCTGTGAGCCTGCAGTGAGAAGGCCACTGTCTGCAAGGTGGGAAGAGAACTTTCACCAGAAACTGAACCCTGCCAGATGCAAGATCTTGGACTTTTTAGCCTCTAGAACAGGGGTGTCAAACTCATTTTCACCGGGGGCCACATCAACTTTGCAGTTGCCTTCAAAGGGCTGAATGTAATTTTATGATTGTATAAACGTAACTATTCCTTAACAATTAAGCTAGAGTTTGGAGCTGCCACTGGGTAGAAAGAAGGTGCTGGGCTGGATAAAACAAGGTAGAGGGTTGGATTCGGCCCGTGGGCCTTAGGTTTGCCACCTGTGATCTCGAACCATGAGAAAATAAATATCTGTTACTTAAGGAACCGAATGTGTGGTATTTTGTTATAGCAGCCCTAGCAGACTAATACACTAATTAAAAAAAACTTAAATACATTAATTTTTAAGTCAAATCTGTTTTAATGATTTTTGTTTCTGTGCCTTTTCATACATGTTTTAGAATAATTTATCCATAAATACACAAAGGATCTTGCTGGGATTTTGATAAGATTTACCTTAAATTTTTATATTAATTTGGGGAGAATTAATATCTTTACCATGTTGAGTCTTTTTTTCTCCCCACATTGAGTCTTTCTGTTTAAGAACAGAATATACCTCCCTAGGTCTTTGATTTCTTTCATCAGTGTTTTCCAGTTTTCAGCACACTAGCCCTATACATGTGTTATTAGATCTACACCCAAGTGTTTTATTCATGATGGATATTGGTTTTTAGTTTTCTTGCCTTTTTCTGGCTTTGGTATCAGGCTAATACTAAGCCTCAAAAAATGAAGTGTTTCATTCTCTTGTATTTTTTGGAAAAGATTGTGTGGAATTGGTGCTAATTTTTCTTTAAATGTGTGCTAAATTTTCAAGTGAACCATCTTCATTTTAGGGAATTTTTTTCTAATTATGTATTCAAATTTTGTAAGGATTATAAGTCTATTCACATAATTCATTTTATTTTTGAGTTAATTGTGGTAGTTGTGTTTTTTTAAGAAGGAATTGGTCCATTTCAACTAAGTTGTCAAATGTATGTGTGTAGAGTTTTTTTCAGTATTCCCTTGTGATGTCTGCAGAGCCTTTAGTAATAGCCCTGGTTTCCTTCCTGATCCTGGTAATTTATATCTTCTCTCTTTTTTTCTTTGTCAGTATTGCTTGAGGTTTGTCAATTATATTGATTTAAACAAGAAAAATTATTTTTTCATTGATTTTTTTTGTTTCAATTTCATCGATTTCTGCTTTTGTCTTTATTATCTCCTTTTTTCTACTTGCTTTGAGTTTATTTTGCTCTTTATTTTCTTAGTTCTTAAGGTGAGAGTTTTGATGATTGATTTGACACTTCTCTCTTTCCTGATATATATTTAATGCTATAAATTTCTCTCTAGCATCCTGCGTCAGCTGTGTCCCATAAATTTTCATGCATTCTATTTTTATTTTCATTCACTTCAATGTATTTTTTAAATTTTCCTTGAGATTTCTTTTCTTTTTAAGTATATTTTATTTATTATTCTATGACAGTTGTCCCATTTTGTTCTCTCCTTTATCCCCCTCCACCCTGCACTCCCCCACCCTCCCCTTAGTTCACGTCCATGGGTCATACATATAAATTCTTTGGCTTCTCCATTTCCTATAATATTCTTAACCTCCCCCTGTCTGTTTTATGCCTACCAATTGTGCTTCTTATTTCCTGTAACTTTTCTCCTATTCTCCCCCACCCCTCTCTGATGATAACGCTCCATATGATCTCCATTTCTGTGAATCTCTTCTTGTTCTAGTTGTTTTCTTAGGGTTTTTTTCTTTTGGTTCAGCTTTTAATAGTTGTGAGTTTGTTGTCATTTTACTGTTCGTGTTTTTGATCATCTTTTTTTTCTTGGATAAGTCCCTTTAACATTTCATATAATAATGGCTTGGTGATGATGAACTCCTTTAACTTGACCTTATCTGGGAAGCACTTTATCTTCCCTCCATTCTAAATGATAGCTTTTCTGGACAGAGTAATCTTGGATGTAGGTCCTTGCCTTCCATGACTTGGAGTACTTCTTCCAGCCCCTTCTTGCCTGCAAGGTTTCTTTTGAGAAATCAACTGACAGTCCTATGAAAACTCCTTTGTAAGTAACTGTTTCCTTTACTCTTGTTGCTTTTAAGATTCTCTCCTTATTTTTAACATTGGGTAGTGTAATTATGATGTGCCTTGGTGTGTACTTCTTTGGGTCCAACTTCTTTGGGACTTTCTGAGGTTCCTGGACTTCCTGGAAGTCTATTTTCTTTGCCAGATTGGGGAAATTCTCCTTCACTATTTGTTTGAATAAGTTTTCAATTTGTTGCTCTTCCTCTTCTCCTTCTGGCATCCTTATCATTCAGATGATGGAACATATAAAGTTTTCCCAGAGGTTCCTAGGCTTCTCCTGTTTTTTTTATTTTATTTTATTTTTTTTTATTCTTGTTTCTTTATTCTGTTTCAGTTGAATGTCTATTTCTTCCTTTTGTTTCAAATTGTTGATTTGAGTCTGAGTTTCCTTCCCTTCACTGTTGTTTCCCTGCATATTTTTCTTTATTACACTTTGTATAGCCTTTACTTCTTCCTTTATTTTGTGGTGACACTGTCACTTCTGTGAGCATCCTGATTACCAGTGTTTTGAATTCTGTATCTGATAGGTTGGCTTTCTCCTTGTCACTTGGTTCTTTTTCTGGAGTTTTGATGTGTTCTTTCATTTGGGCCATATTTCTTTGTCTTGGTGCACCTGTTATGCAGTAAGGGGCAGAGCCTTAGGTGTTCATCAGGTTGGAGCCACCCACTTCACTGAGTTGTGGTGCTGCAGGTGGTGGAGGGTTCAGAGAGAGAACAATGCCACTTGCTTGGCTCTCATCCTGCTTTTCAGTCACTCCCCTCCTTAAGCGGATTGTGCCTTTTCAGGTGCTGATTCCTGGGTGAGTGGGCTTGTGTAAGTTCTAGGATCCTGTGGGCCTCTCTAGTGGGCTCTGCTGTCAGACTGGGAGTTCCTCCTGCTGCTGCAACCCCCACAGGTTTTTACAGTCAGAGGTTTTGAGGCTTTAGTTTCCCGAGCTGGAATCCTGGATTGCACAGTCTGTGTCACTCCCCTGTTGTTCCTCCCAGCTTACGGGTGAATGTGACACTGTCCAGTCCACCAGCTGCTGCCTTGTTCTGTGTCCTCACCAACCCTGGCTTCCCATCTCCACCCCTCCTACCAGTCTGGATGAATGTTTCTTTAACTTCTTGGTTGTCTGACTTCCATACAGTTCAATTTTCTGGAAGTTCTGGTTGATTTTGTTTTTTAAATTGGTTGTTATCCTTCTTTTGGTTGTGCAAGGAGTGAAGCTTATCTACCTACACCTCCATCTTGGCTGGAAGCTCTGCAAATTGAGTGTATCATTTGAGTTCTAAGTGTTTAAATTTTTTTATCTTTCTAGTTTTAGTCCACTATGGTCAGAGATGAGAATACACTCTCGATTCAATTCTTTTAAATTAACTGAGGTTTGTTTTATGGGCCAGGATTTGTTCTACCTTATTATGTTGTCAACAGGCACTTAAAAATATTGTGTATTCTGCTGTTTGATGGGGTGTTCCATAAATGTTTATTGAGGTTGATGATGTTATTGAGTTATATATCATTGCTGATTTTTGTATAATTGTTCTATCAATTGTTGAGAGAGAGAGAGATCTTAAAGTGTCCAATTGAATTTGGATTTGTCTCTTTCTCTTTTCAGTTCTGTTAGTTTTTGCTTCACAGATTTTCCAGTTCTGCTATTTTGTGCATAAGTATTTAGGATTACAATGTCTTCATAGATTGACCCATTTATCATTATGTAATATCTCTCAATATCTTTTGATTTTCTTTGCTTTAAAGTTTACCTGATGTTCACAGAGGCACTCCTTCTTTCCTCTGAGTAATGTTTTCATGGTACCTCTTTTTCCATCTTTTTACTTCTACCTGCCTATATAATTTTTATTTCAAATTAGTTTCTTTTAGACAGCATAGAGTTGTATTATGTTTTTTATGTCAACTCTGTTAATCTCTCATCTTTTAATTGGTGTATTTAGATCACTTAAATTTAAAATAATTATTGATAAACTTGCCCTGGTTAGTGTGGCTCAGTTGGTTGGAGTATTGTCCCATAACCAAAAGGTTGCATGCTTGATTCCTAGGCAGGGCACATACCTAAGTTGCAGGTTTGATCCCTGGTTTGGATGTATATGGGAAGCAAAAATTGATACTTCTCTCTTGCGGAGATGTTACTCTCTCATTTCTTCGATCCCTTCTTCCCTCTCTAAAAAGCAATGAAAAAATGTCCTCTGATTAGGATTAAAAAATTATTGGTAAATTAGGCCATAGTGTATCATTTTATGCTTTTGTGTGTGTTTTTTGTTTTTGTTTGTCTGTTTCATTTTTTTCTGCCTTCCTATAGGTTAAATTTTTGTTTTAGAATTTCAGCTTGATTTATTTATAATGTTTATTGAGTGTATCTCTTTGCATTTTTAAAATGGTTGCTCTAAGTATTACATTGTACATAAATACTACTTATCACAGTCTACTAATATCTTCATATTATGTTTGAGAGAAGTGTTTTTTAAAAATGTATTTTATTGATTATGTTATTACAGTTGCCCCATTTCTCCCCCATCATTCCCCTCCACCCTGCACACCCCCTCCCACCCACATTCCCCCCCTTAGTTCATGTCCATGTGTCATAAGTTCTTTAGCTTCTACTCTTCCCACACTATTTATTCTTGCCCTCCCCCTGTCTGTTTTCTACCCACCGCTAATGCTACTTATTCTCTGTACCTTTTCTCCCTCTCTCCTCCTCCCACTCCCCTGTTGCTAACCCTCCATGTGATCTCCACTTCTGTGGTTCTGTTCCTGTTCTAGCTGTTTGCTTAGTTTGCTTTTGTTTTAGGTGTGGTTGTTAATATCTGTGAGTTTACTGTCTTCTTACTGCCATATTTTTTATCCTCTTTTTCTTAGATAAGTCCCTTTAACATTTCATATAATAAGGGCTTGGTGATAATGAACTCCTTGAACTTGACCTTATCTGAGAAGCACTTTATCTGCCCTTCTATTCTAAATGATAGTTTTGTTGGATAGAGTATTGCCTGCAAGGTTTCTCTTGAGAAATCAGTTGATAGCCTATGGGCACTCCTTTGTAGGTAACTAATTCCTTTCCTCTTGCTGCTTTTAAGATTCTCTCCTTGTCTTTAATCTTGGGTAACTTAATGATGATGTGCCTTGGTGTGTTCCTCTTTGGTTCCAACTTCTTTGGGACTCTCTGAGCTTCCTGGACTTCCTGGAAGTCTATTTCCTTTTACAGAATGGGGAAGTTCTCCTTCATTATTTGTTCAAATAGGTTTTCAACTTCTTGGTCTTCCTCTTCTCCTTCTGGCACTCCTATAATTTGGATATTGGAACATTTCAAGTTGTCCCAGAGGTTCAAAAGTCTCTCTTCATTTTTTTGAATTCTTATTTCTTCATTCTGTTCCGGTTGGATGTTTACTTCTTCCTTTTGTTCCAAATTGTTGATTTGAGTCCTACTTTCCTTCCTGTCACTGTTGCTTCCTTGAATATTTTGCTTTATTTCATTTTGGGTATCTTTCATTTGTTCTTTCATTTTTGACCAAGCTCAATCAGTTCTGTGAACATTTTGATTACCAGGGCTTTAAATTCTCCATCAGATAGGTTGCTATCTCTTCCTCACTTAGCTCTCTTTCTAAGGTTTTGCTTTGTTCTTTCATGTTTGCCCTATTTCTTTGTTTGGGGCCCCTGTCAAGTTATAAAGGGGTGGGGCCTTAGATATTCACCTGGGCAGGGCACTCCTCCTTGCTGAACTGCCTGCTGCCTGTGGGGGAGGGGCCAGAGAGGGAACAATGCAGCTCGTCTGCTCATCTCTAGCCTACTTTCCAATGAACTCTCATGTGAGACTGGGATTGTCTCCCACCATGGCAACCATCATAGTCCACAGCTAGCTCTGAGTCTCAGTTTTACTTTAAGTCAACCCCACCCACCTGTGTAGACTGCCACCTGGCCTGCAGCCAGCCCCATCTGCACGTTGCTGCCTCAACTCAGGTTCTTTCCTTCTGTTGCCTTACTGGTCTGGTTGTTGTGTTTGACTGTTTCTTTAATTCTGTGGTTGTTGGAGTTCCATGCAGTTTGATTTTCTGGCACTTCTGGATGTTTATTGATTTTAGATTGGTTGTTATCCACCTTTTGGTTATTTGAGGAAGTGAAAGGTTTCTACCTACGGCCTCCATCTTGGCCAGAACCTACTTTTCCATTTTAGAAGATTCTATTAACACAGCATCAAGCTCAGAGATTCTTTTCTCAGCCATGTCTAGTCTACTAATCAATCTATCAAAAGCACTCTTCATTCTGGTATGGTACTTTTTTTTAACTTTTATTTTATTTTTATTTTGTCTTTTTTTTAATTGTATTTTTTCCATTACCATTTATCCCCCTTACAATCCTTCCGCCTGCAATCACCACACTGTTGTTTATGACCATGAGTCCCTTTATCTTTTTGCTCAGTCTCTCCACCCCCTAACTACCCTCCCCCCATAGCTGTCTACCTGCTCTCTACATATGAGTCTGTTTCTATTTTGCTTGTTAGTTCAGTTTGTTCATTAGATTCTGCATGCATGAAATCATATGGTATTTGTGTTTCTCTAACTGGCTTATTTCACTTAGTATAATGTTCCTCAGGTCCATTACCTTTTTTTTTTTTTTTTTTTTGCTATTGCAAAAGGTAAACTTTTTTTTAAAGGCTGAGTAGTATTCCATTGTGTAAATGTCCCATAATTGTTTTATCCACTCATGGACTTATGGCCATTTGGGATGCTTTCATATCTTGGCAATTGTAAATAATGCTGCAATGAACATAGGGGTGCTTATGTCTTTTGAATTAGTGTTTTAGGTTTCTTTAGGTATATTCCTAGAAGTGGGATCGCTGGGTCAAAAGGCAGTTTTGTTTTTAGTTTTTTGAGTTATTCCATATTGCTTTCCCCAGTGGCTGTACCAGTCTGCATTCCCAACAACTGGTGCAGTATTTTTAAAATTCATTTTGAGAGAGAGAGGAAGGGGGTATGTGTGTGTGGGGGGGAGAGAGAGAGAGATTGATTTATTGTTCCATTTCTTGATGCATAAATTGGTTGGTTCTTATATGTGACCTGACTGAGGATTCAATGTGCAACCTTGGCATATTGAGACACCACTGTAACCAACTGAGCTACCTGGCTAGGGCTGGTACAATATTTTTTATTTCTTACTTAAAAATTTGTATTTGTTAGAATTTCCATTTCTATGCCTATCTGTTCTTGCATGTTGTCTCTCTTATCCACTATAGCCCTTAGCATATTAATCATACCTGTTTTAAATACCTTGTCTGATTATTCCATCATTGCTGCCATATTGGTCTTGTTCTGGTGTTTCCTTTGTCTTTTCAAATTGTGCTTTTGAATTGTAGTATGTTTTGCATGTACTGAATAAGAGGAACTGCAGTAAATAGACCTAAGATATGGGGAGCTGGGAAGTGTTATCTAGTCCTATGATTATGTCTCAGTTTTTCGGGATCCTATGCCCCTGAACTGTGAACTTCACCAGTGTTTCTCAGCTCTTTTCCCCCACCTCCCTTCCAAGGTGAGACAGAGTGGCTAGAGTGGGATAGAGTTGGGTATTTCCCATCTTCCAGATTGGTTAGGGTCTGATAAAACCCTAGCAGGTTACAATGATTTCTCCTGGAGGCAGGCCTTGTCAAAAAAAGAATCTTCAGGAGTGTTCTCCTCCATCTGTCAGAAGTACAAGGGGAGGAGAAATATTTTCCCCCAATATTTACTGCAAGAATTTGGTAGAACTCCTGGAGGTAAAACTCCAATTTAGGGGCTCCCATGACTAGTCCTCCTGGTATTTTTAACTCCAAGACTTGTCCACACTGAGCCTCTAGGAAATTGTCCATTGTGATTGACAATTTGTTGTGATTCTCTGAATTTACCTGTCTATCTCTTAAAGTTAGGGAGCAGCAATTTGCCTTGTAACCTTACTTCTCTGATGGATATAAAAATAATGGTTGATTTTTCAGTTTGTTCAGTGTTTTGTTTGTTGTTAGAATATAATAATGACTTCCAAGCCCCTTACATGCTGAACCAGGAACCAGAACTCTAGACTCATATGTGCAGCTGCCTCCCACCACCACCACTCTCACATCCTAAACATCAGTGAGTCTTGTGAGTTCTACCACCAACACACAGCTGAATCTATCTACTTCTTTCCCATTTTGACTATTATCTAATCCAGCTTTATCTTTTGCCTGAACAACTTCAATAGCTTTCTATATCATTGCTTGGCTGTTCTATTCTGGCATGCCTATGATCAATTCTCCTTTGGCAATTTGAGTGATCTTTAAAATAAAAGCCAAATATAACTCCTCTTTAGAACTTACCAAGGCTTCCCATTGTACTTAGAATAAAATGCATTTTCAAATAATGTTCTGCAAGGCCCTAAATGATACAGCCCTGCCTGCTTCTCTTCATTCATCTCTACTTCCTCAGCCACTTTATTCTAGTGTAGAGCTTTCATTTGACTTTTGATGTGTGTCTTAGTTAGCTTGGAATGCCATAAAACATCACCATTGACTGGGTAATTTAAACAACAAATATTTATTTCTCACAGTTACGGAGGCTTGAAGTGCAAGATCAGGGTGCCAGCATGGTTGGTTCTGCTGAAGGCCCTTCTCCTGATTTCTAGAGGCTGTCTTCTTATCGCATCCTCAAGGGTGAAGAGAGACTGGGCTAGCTCTCTGACCTCTGTTTACAATGGCACTGATCCCATTCATAAGGTCTCCATCTTCATGACCTAATTGTCTCTGAAAGGGCACACCTCTGAATACCATTACATTAAGGATTAGATTTCAACATATGAATTTTGGAGGGACACAAACATTTACTCCATAACAATGCACTGAGACCATATCCTTCTTAAGGCCTTAACATTAGCTCTTCTCACTGCTTGAAATGCCCCTCCCCAGTTCTTCAACTGGCTGGTGCTGTCTTGTCACCCAGATCTCAGTTTCATTTGTACATCTTCAGTGTGATGGTTAGTTTATGTGTCAACTTGGCTAGGCTACAGAGCTAAGCTAGTCAGCCAAACATTAATATAGGTGTTGCTGTGAACGTATTTTGTAGATAGAGTTAATATTTATAATAGTTGACTTTAATTGAAGGAGATTTCCCTTAATAATGTCATGGGCCTCATCTAACCAGTTGAAAGACCTTAACAACAAAACAGGTTTTCCTGAAAAAGAAGGAATTCTACCTCAAAACTGAAGCATCAGTCAGCCCTACAGTGAGCATCCCCAGCCAAATCTACTTGCCCTACATATTTTGGACTTGCCAGTCCCCATAACCACATAAGGCAATTCCTTGAAATAAATCAATAAATCTGTGTGTGTGTGTGTGTGCGTGCATGCGCACGTGCGTGCTCTATCTGGTCTGTTTCTTTGCTGTTTCCTTGGAGAACTCTGACCTCTACACTTGGTGACCAGTCATCGGACCTGTCTCTTTCAATTAACTCTTCCCTATGTCACTCTTTAGTGTGTAGCCCTGTCTTTGTTTTCTTTGTATCACTAGTCTCTCTGTAAATCGCTCTTGGTCATTTGTTTATTTATTTATTGTCTCTTGCATTTCCTTAAAGGAAAGAGGAAACAGTGGTACCTCATCTGCTTCATTCACCTTCTGCACCAGCATCTAGGCGAGTGCCCAGCATCCACCTCAACAATATTGTTGATAAACAGATGAGTGTTGCCTTGCCTTCTTCACCACCAGGCCTGGTCTCTTTTTCCAAACTCAATCCAGTACCAACCTAGAGAGATGTATTCTTGGCCATCCAGGTAGAACAGGATGTGAAAACTCTATTAACGTCTTTTACCAGAGGCCTAAAAAAGTATGTTGATAACAGGCTTGAAAACATAATAGGTCAAAAGTATCTCCATATTCTAACATGAAGTATTCAGCCACCTAATGAAGGGTTTAAAAACTGGTGTTCTACACCTTAACAGCCCACCCACACACCTTCAAAGGAAACACTACGAATTTGTCTGCCTCCTGTCTATGAAACATAAAGGCAAGCAGATGTGTCTGGGGGCACTCGCTGGGCATGTAGAGCAAGGAGCAGTGGCTTGTGAGGTGCTTGCTGGAAGAGGGAAGCAGGGTTTCTGTGAATCATATGTATGCCAGGTATGGGCTGGCTGAAAGGGAAAGCTGCCTGGGGTTTTTCTTTTGTACTACCTGAGAGGGCTCCCTGCAAAGGACAGGAAACCACAGCAGAAAGTGTACCATCAGGTGTCCAGTTGCTGAGGGAGGCAACATGAGTGGCTCATCTGAGGAGATTCAGTGCTTGCTTCAAAGGAACTGCAGATAAGCCATTTCTAGTGGCGTGTGGGAGCATCTCTGACATGCTTGTGAGAATGCCATGGGAGGAAATGTCTTAAACACCTGCCAGTCCCAGAGAGCAGCCATGGCAGCTTACAGCACTGCCCGTCCAATCAGACCTTCTCTGTCTGTGGTGCCCCTGGCTAGGCCAGCTCTGCCAACAGACTAACCCCTAAACCTCAATGGCTTAACCCAGTCATGGTTTCATTTATGTTCACACAAAATCTAAGCAGCTGAGGTGGCCTTCCTGCATCCCATTGCAGGGGGACAAAGGGATGGAGGAGGTACACAGACACTTAACTGCCTTGATTCAGAAGAGACTTGCCATTTTCACTGACTGTTCACTGGCCAGAATAAGTCATATGGGTGAAACTTAACTGTAAGAGAGGCTGGAACAGAAGAAGAGGAGAGCATGGGATATTTGATGAGCATAACCTCTGCCCTGCTGTCTCCTCCCCCTTTCCCCCCAGTCCCTACCCTGCAACCTGGATGTAGGACCGCTGTTCAGCCTGAACACACCAGTGTAGCTATACTGGTTGTTAAATTCTTTTAAATCTAGGTGATGTATATAAAGTGGTCATTGTATTATTTTTTCTTCTTGTATGTATTCTTGAAACATGGAATTTTGACAACTAACAGGACTAGGTTTTAAAAATTGTTTACTGAGCACTTACTTGTTCTAGGGCTTTTGCAAATATTTTCTTTTTAAAACTTCACAAACCTGTGAAGTAAGCACTCTTGAGATATCCACACTTCATAGATGAAAACAATAAGGCACAGAAAGATTGGCTTAGCTGACAATATAGATTAGTAAATGTCAAATTAATTATAATTGCCCATTAGTTGTTTGTCAATGAGAAGAGGAACATTTGGGGTGGAGTGATCATTCCTTATTCATTTTAGTACCTCTAGCATCCTGCCCAGCACTTGATAAAAAATAAGTATGCAATAAATGTTGGTAATAGTCACTTTAATTACCGAAATGGCAAAGAATATGACTTGAAGTGATTTAAGAGACTGAAGACATTTTAAATATTTGGGTGAGATTGGAAAAGCCATGGATATGTCCTAGACTTGCCCACAGGGCAGGAAGAACTAGGTCCCACTAATTTGATCAGAGTTGGGGCTGATAGTATGCGCTTACATCCCACATGTGCTCCATACAGGTGACACTCACCTGGGAGGTAATCTTGTAGGACTCAATTTAAATACCATCTTCTGACAGACAGGGACCTTTCCTGAGCATTGGGCCTCAAGTAAGTCCCCACTTTTAGCTTCAGGTCCCTTACTAGCCATCTTTTATAGCTCCTACCACAACTGGCAATTTTTCATTTACTTAAAAAAAATCTTCTCCATGAGGCAGGAACCTTGTCTGTTTTATTCACTGTTTTATCCCCAACCATAAGAGTGAATCACACAGACTATGAGCTCCAGAATATTTGTTCAGTGCGTAAATGAACAAATGAACGAGGAGCAGGCCTTATGTCACCCCCTGTCCTATACCCTGGAACCTGGTAAGAATGGCTTGGATTTAGCAGAGTTGTGCACTTCTACTACTCAGTAGGTGGAACTGGGGGAGGGAAAGTGGCAGGGAAGCATCTCACCCACATGCTGGCAGAAAGATGTCAGTACTCAAGTGGACAGTTTTCATGGTGCTGGTCATCCAATGCAAGGCTATGCTGCAGCTACATTGCAAATGGGGTGTAGGGGAGAGAGTCTAACCCAGAAATTATTATCAATTGTAGTGTGTTTCTGTGGGACAATGCATTCTGAGTTTAAAACCACAGACTATAAACAGCACCTTTATAACAGCTAATTTATAAAGTTAGGGCATGTCTATATATACTATTAATCTCTCATTAGGAACTCAAAATTGTTCACAGGCTAGACATTTGGGAAGTACAAAATAAAAGGCATATTTTACTCCCTCACAGAATGTACAGTCTAGGGGAGATGCAGGATTAGATTGCCATCTCTCTCCTGAAAAATTGAAAAAAAAATTACTTCTCACCCACAACTTTATATAATTCCATTTTAGGGAGCCCCAGACATCAAAATAATGGTAATTTAGAGTTATTCTTTTTTAAAAAATATTTTATTGATTATGCTATTACAGTTGTCCCATGTCCCCCCTTCACTCCCCTCCACCCCCTCCCACCTACATTCCCCCTTTAGTTCATGTCCATGTGTCATATTTATAAGTTCTTTAGCTTCTACATTTCCCATACTATTCTTACCCCCCACTGTGTATTTTCTACCTACCATCTATGCTACTTATTCTCTGTACCTTTTCCCCCTCTCTCCTCCTCCCACTGCCCTGTTGATAACCCTCCATTTGATCTCCACTTCTGTGGTTCTGTTCCTGTTCTAGCTGCTTAGATTGTTTTTGTTTTTGTTTTAGGTGTAGTTGTTAATAATTGTGAGTTTGTTGTCATTTTACTTTTCATATTTTTTATCTTCTTCTATTTCTTAGATAAGTCCCTTTAACATTTCGTATAATAAGGGCTTCGTGATGATGAACTCCTTGAACTTGACCTTATCTGAGAAGTGCTTTATCTTCCCTTCCATTCTAAATGAAAGCTTTGCTGGATAGAGCAATCTTGGATGTAGGTCCTTGACTTTCATGACTTGGAATACCTCTTTCCAGCCCCTTCTTGCCTGTAAGGTCTCTTTTGAAAAATCAGCTGATAGTCTGATGGAAACTCCTTTGTAGATGACTGTCTCCTTTTCTCTTGATGCTTTTAAGATTCTTTTTATCTTTAATCTTGGCTAATGTAATTATGATGTGCCTTGGTGTGTTCCTCCTTGGTTCCAACTTCTTTGGGACTCTTTGAGCTTCCTGGACTTCCCAGAAATCTATTTCCTTTGCCAGAATGGGGAAGTTCTCCTTCATTATTTGTTCAAATAAGTTTTCAACTTGTTGCTTTTCCTCTTCTCCTTCTGGTATCCCTATAATTTGGATGTTGGGATGTTTAAAGATGTCCTGGAGGTTCCTAAGCCTCTCCTCATTTTTTTTTGAATTGTTGTTTCTTCATTCTTTTCTGATTGGATGTTTCTTTCTTCCTCTCGTCCACTGCATTGATTTGAGTCGCAGTTTCCTCCCATCACTATTGGTTCCCTGTACATTTTCCTTTATTTCACTTAGTGTGGCCTTCATTTTTTCATCTAGTTTGTGACCAAATTCAACCAATTCTGTGAGTATCCTAATTACCAGTGTTTTGAACTGTGTATCTGATAGGTTGGCTATCTCTTTGTCGCTTATTGTATTTTTTTCTGGAGCTTTGATCTGTTCTTTCATTTGGGCCATTTTTTTTTTTGTCTTGACACAACTGTTCTGTAGTGAGGGGTGGAGCCTTAGGTGTTCACAAGGGCAGGGCTACCCGGTTGCTGGGTTGTGATGCTATATGTGGGGCAGGGGTCCGTGAGGGAACAATGGCACTTGCTCCGCTCTCTGCCTGATTTCAGTTCCTTCAGCTGCTTCCCACAGGCAAAGTGGGCCCTTCTGGTGCTGATTCCTGGTGGGTGGGCTTGTGTATGTTCTAGGATCCGGTGGGTCTCTCCAATGATCTCTCCTGTGAGGCTGGGAGTTTCTCCCACTGCTGCCTCAACATTCACAGGTGTTTTCAATCAGTGGTTTGAGGATTTATTTCTCCACACTGGGACCCTGGGTTGTGTGGTCTGTCTTGCTCCCCAGTTTCGCCTGGTTTATCTGCGCACTAACATGGGGCTGCCCGGTCTGCCAGACGCCTTGTGTGCCATGCCCCTCCACGATTCACAGCCTCTCTGGTTCTGCCCACTGCTGCCCTGCATGCCCGGGGTCCACTAGCCACTGCTTTGCCTCAACCCCTCTCTGCCTGGCTGCCCCACACTGCCCCTACTATCAGTCTGGATGAATGTTTCTTCTTTAACTCCTTGGTTGTCAGACTTCCATAAAGTTCGATTTTTTGTCAGTTTTGGTTGTTTTTGTTTTTGAATTGTTGTTGTCCTTCTTTTGGTTGTTCAAGGAATCACAGTGCGTCTACCTATGCCTCCATCTTGGCTGGAAGTCCTCTAGAGTTATTCTTAATGTGTTATATTTTTCTTTTATAAAAACCAAAATGTACATGATGTAATGAAGAAGAAGCATGTCATTTAAACAAAATTTAACTTCTTATTTTAAAATCATTCCTTCCTTTTTTCTCCCTTCTAATATCTGTATAAATTTGGTTAGGTGTTCTGTCTCTTCCACAGCTTGTAACCTGACAAAATACTTGGTGCATCTGACCTTGTGTTACGGTTGGCAGGTTACCCGTCTGTCTTCCCTCATAGATTGTGCATTTCTGTGCTTCAGAACAATAGCTCACTGATCTTTGTGGCCCTGCATCCCACATGTCTTTCTTATGCTTGACCCATGGTAGACATTCACTCACCATTAATTAAAACATGCAGGCTATATTTGCTTTTTCCCCAAGACACCTTTGGACACTTTGTGATTCTTATTATTATTGTGAAAGAAGAAAAATGTGTCCTATGTGCCCTCTGGCTATTATCAAAGGTAGCAGTTGTCATCAGAATACATGATGCTCCCAGGCCTTTTCTTTGACAAGCTGCTGGTAATTTCATGTATAATTATAGTAAAAAATTACGTACAATTTTGTACAAGGGATAATTTCCTTTCAACTTTTTAGGATAGGGTAGGAAACTAAACCAAGGGGCTCATTTTTAATAACAAGAGTGGAGACTGGTTCTTACACCATCTTTGTTATTCAAAGATATGTTAGAAAGTGGGGAAATGACATAGTTTGTAGATATTTTTCATGTATTTTTATTCTTTTAATTTGCTTTAAGTTTAGAGGTTATTTTCCAATTGTTCTCAAATGTGGTTGGGGATCCACTTTGTGTTCTGAAGTTGCCTGTTTATTGACTAACAGGACACTTTCCCAGAGCTCGTGTCCCCGCCTCTCATCATGAATGTCTGTGTCAGTTAACTCCTGCCGCAATAAGAAACTACCCCAAACTCAGTGACTTTAAATAATGGTCATTCACTTAGCTCACGAGTCCATGAGGTTAGAGTCTGTGTGTGTGGGCAATTCTGCTGATCTCAGCTGGTTTCCTTCAACTGACTGGTGACTGTGGCAAATGGGCCACAAGGCAGTCCTGCTGCAGTGGGTTAGCCTCCGTATGTTCTTGTGCCAACTGCAGAAGCATAAGAGCACAACCACTTTCTTGTGGTTATGACTATGTCAAATCTGCTAACATCTCATTAGCCAAATCAAGCCACATGCTAAAACTCCGAGAAATGCAAGGTCATCTGCATTTGGCAAAGTGGCATAGATGGAATATCTTTCCATTTATTTAAGCCTTCTTTAAATTTGTAATTTCCAGTGTGCAAGATCTGTGTTTCTTTGTTAAGTTTATTCCTAAGTATTTTATTCTTTAATGCTATTGTAAATTCATTTTTCTTAAACTTCCAGAGTGTTTATAACTACTTTATAGACATACACTATATTTTTGTATATTGATCTGGTATCCTGCAACCTTGCTGATCTTGCAAGGTTTTTGCTTAATTTTTTTTAGCTTTTTCTGTAAACCAATTTTTCGGCTTTGTAGGCTCATTATTGTACATTTTAAATTTATTTCATTAATTTCCTCTCTTGTACTATTTCTTCTCTTCAGCTGTTTTTCGCTATAAATTACAGCTATTTTTCTAATTCTTGCAATGGGTGCTTAGATAATTGAATTTTATACATATATTTAAAGCTATGAATACCTCTTAAAGCATGATTTAGCTGCATCTTACAAATTGCAAATATACATTTTAATTGTTATTTAGTTCAAATATCTTCTATTATGACATTTTCACACATATCTTACTTGTGGTATGTTTCTTAATTTCCGAAGACATGCTTTCCAAAGATCTTTAGCATTCTTCCTATTATTAATTTGTAGCTTAACTGCACTGTGATACTGGATATATTTTATACCATATTTTGAGACCTATTGTTTTTTGTGTCCCAGTTTATAATTGATTTTTTCCAAATGTTTTATTCACAGTTGTAAGGAATGTGTTTGATAGTTGTTGAGTGCAGTATTCTATATATCTAGTATATCACATTTGTTAATTGTGTTACTTAAGTCTTCTATGTTTAATAATTTTTTTCCCTCCACTTAATCAATCAATAAACAAAAGAGGTTGCTAAAGTCACACAAAGTGATTATGGATTTGTCTATTTATCCTTAGAGATATATCACTTTTAGCTTTATATATATGGAGGATTTGTTATCAGATGCATACATATTTAAAATTTTTATTTTCATTTTTTAAGTTTGTTTTTATTTATTTTTTTAGAGAGAGGGGAAGGGAGGGAGAAAGGAAGAGAAACATTGACATGAGAGAAAAACATTGATCGGTTGTCTCTTGTACATGCCCTGACGGAGGACCAAACCTGTAACCCAGGCATGTGCCCTGACTGGGGATTGAACTGGTAACTTTTTGCTTTGTGGGATGATGCCCAACTGAGCCACACTGCTCAGGACTAAAATTTTTATTTTCTTAATGAATTAAATATTTCATCATTATGAAAGTTGCCTCTTTAATCTGGAATAATACTTTTTACATATTGTCCATTTTGATATTAATATAGTTCCATTGACTTTCTTTTGGCTAGTGTTTGTGTAGTATATTTATTGTGGGTCCCTTTATTTTAAACCTTTTAATTCTGTTTCAGTTATCTGCTGATACATAACAAACCACTCCAAAACTTAGTGGCTTAAAACAACAATGTGCCATCATCTCTCATGGTTCTGTGGGTTTATGTGGCTCAGCTCAGGAGTTCTCATTCAGGAAGGGGAATTCCTCATGCATGTGCTATTCCTCACATGGTAGCTGTTGCTGGAATCATGTGAGAACTCAATTTGGCTGAGATGTCCAAAATATTTTTCTTCTTCACTTCTTTGGCATCTCAGCTTGAATGGCTGATGTAGCTGAGAGATGATCAATAATCTTTTTCCATAGGACCTCTTTACATGGCTTTCTCAGGATTCCTCACAGCATATCACCTCAGAGTAATTTGAATTCTTGCATGGTAGCTGGCTTCCTTTAGGTGCATATTCTAAGAAACTAATGCAGAAGGTATATACTTCTTGTGATGTGGCTGTGGAAGTCATGTGACACTACTTTGCCATATTCTATTAATTCAGCATGAGTTAGAGGGCTGGCTCAGGTTCAAGGAGGAAGGGAATACACAGAAGTGTAGCTACTGGGAGGTGCAATTCACTAGAAGGCTATTTTTAAAAACCTAGTTACCATAATTTTAATTTACTTTCTGGCCTGCAATTGTTTTTATCCCCTCTACTGAGGTCACCAGAGTCTCATTCCATTGTCACACTAAGTTCTGTCCTAAAGTCTAGGATCTCATCATCTGAATTATGTTCATGTACAGAGGAGGCTTGTTGGGTACTTTTAATTTGCTTTAAGTTTACAGTTTTTAAAAAATCTATAGTTCTGAAAGCATGGTAATTTAATTTAATTAATTAGATTAAATTAAATTTATTTTTTGAAAGCATGGCCATTTTAGCATATTTGGTCTTCTTATATGGTGACTATCTTTCCCCAGAACATCTTACCAAGATGATGTTCCAAGAAATTAAGAAATTAAGGTGCATGGTACAAGGCACCTTTTGACCAACCATTGAAAGTCACGAAGCATCATTTATGTTACATTTCCTTGATCCAAAGCAAACCACAAATTTATCCCAGATTCAAGGGAAGGGGAATACAAAAGGCTTTAATACTGGAAGTAGAAGCAATTGAGGGGGGACATTTTTGATGGCTTGTTATCACATAACCTTAAAATTTATATGTGTTATTTGTAAATATCATATAGTTACTAATTTAAAATCCATCTTTAAAAAACTATTTTTTATTGTTTTTAGAGAGGAGGGAAGAAAGGAAGGGAGAGAGAGAAACGTCAATGTGAGAGAGAAGCATCAATCGGTTGCCTCCTGTCTTCACCTGGATCAGGGATGGAACCTGCAACCTAGGTATGTGCCCTGACCAAAAATCAAACTCACAACCTTTTGGTTATGGGACAATGTTCCAACCAATACTGACCAGGAGTAAAAAACCCACTATTTTTGAAAAAATGAAAATATTTAAGTAATTTACATTTAATCCAATTATGGTTATATATTGTGTTTTATTATTCAGTCTTGCTACTTCCTTTTTATTTATTTCACCTATCCTGTATTCCTTTTTCCTTTCTTTCTTGACTTTTTCTTTGTGTTGAATACCTATTATCATTCTGCTTCTTACCCTCTGTTAGCTTGGTTTCAATTATGATGCATCTTGGAATGGGCCTCTTTGCATCCATCATAATTGGGACTCTCTGTGCTTCTTACACTTGCATGTCTGTTTCCTTTGCAAAGTCAGGGAAGTTTTCTTTTACTATTTTGTCAGCTAGATTTCCAGTTTCTTGTTCTTCCTCTTCTCTTTCTGGACCCCTATGAGGTGAATGTTGGACCTCTTGAAGTTGTCCTAGAGGCTGTTTATACTATCCTCATTTTTTGTATTCTTTTTTATTCTTGTTCTGCGTGGTTGTTTTTTGCTTCCTTATGTTTCAAATCATTGATTTGATTCTCATCTTCATCCATTCTACTGTTATTTCCCTGTAAATTGTTCTTTATTTCAATTAGTGTATCCTTCATTTCTGACTGGATCTTTTTTATGCTGCTAAGGTCCTCACTAAGTACCTTGAGCATCCTTATACATAGTGCTTTGAACTCTGCACCTGATAGATTGTGTGTCTCCATTTTGTTTAGCTCTTTTTCTGGAATTCTGATCTGTTCTTTCATTTGGGTCATGTTTCTATGTCTCCTTGTTTTGGCAGCCTCCCTGCATTTGTTTCTATGTATTAGGTAGAACTGCTTTGACTCCGTGTATTGGTAGTGTGACCTAATATAGTGGGTGTCCTGTAGGGTCCAGTGGCATAGCCTCCCCTATCACCCAAGCTGGGTACTTTGAGATATGCCCTTCATATGAGCTGAGTACACCCTCTTCTCATAGTTGAACCTTGGCTGCTGTTGGCATATCAATGGGAGGGATTTACCCAGGCCAGTCAGCTGCAAGGATTGGCTGTGATCACTGACTACAGACCTCCACTGTCCATGGAGGATCAGATGTGCAGGGGCAGGGTGGTGGTGATCTGATGTGGTCCATAGCTGTCCACTGGATGTTCTGGCCCTGGGGTTTCCCTGGTGGTGATGGCCAAAGTCAGGCCCCATCTATATTTTGCCCAGGACACCCTGCCTGATCCCTAAAGTAATCTGAGATGGCTGTTACTTGTGCTGGATTTGGGAGATTCCCAGATGAAGCCAAGCTGTGAATCTAATCTGGCTGCCACCAAGGCTCATTGAAGCCAGCTGTTGCTTGTTTGATAAGATTTAGGAAGTTGTGACACAAGAGCCAAGACTAGCCATTGAGCTGAAAAGCAGCTTGGGTGGGCCCATAGGTTGGACAGAGCAGAGTCTTGGGGATCTCTACAAGTCAAACAGTGTTAGCTAGGTTGATGGAGCATCAGATATGGCACCAACTTACTGGCTCTGTGGGGGGCAGATTTAACAAAGGGACAGCGGCCTCTGCTCACTCTGTTGTATGACATTTCAGTTTCTTCCTGTATACCACTGGTGGCTTTCAAGCTGCTACTCAGAGGGAGTGAGCCTATGTAGGTGAGTTCATGTGTGGGTTCTTTAAGAGGAACTGCTTGGGGCTCCAGCAGTTTTTTCTACTGACTCAATCCCTGCTGGTTTTTGCAGCCACAAGTTGTGGGGACTTATCTTCTCAGGACTGGAATCCTGGTGGAATCCTGGAATTTAGGGCTGGGGCCCTGGTGTGGGCCTAGGACTCCTCACTCCTGAGATATCCCACCTGAATTTTCATCCACATGGGTATGAGACCAGCCCTTTTCATGTCTGTGCCCCTCCTACCAGTCTGGATGGATGTGGTTTCTTTAATTCCATAGTTGTCAGACTTCCATTCAGCTTGATTTCTGATGTTCCTGAGTGATGGTTGTGCTATATTTTAGTTGTAATTTTGATGTGGCTGTGTGAAGAGGTAAGTCATGTCTGCCTATGCTGCCATCTTGACCAGAAGTTGGGCTTGTTGCTATGTGGTTTTCTTTATATTTATTCTGCTTGGTATTTATATGACCTCTTAACTTTTGGCTTTATGTCTTTAATCTGTTTTTAAAGATGTTTCTTTAACTATTGCTTCTGTTTTGTTGTCTTGATCATAAAGACATGATATTGATTATGTCTTGGATGTAGTCTTCTTCTAGGACTGGAACTATAAAGTGGTATACTACATTGTGGTAAATATTTTTATTAGTAGCTAGAGAATTTTCTTATTATTTTTAATGATTATACAGTATTCAGTTGCATAAGCTCTCCTGTAATTTATAGAAATAACTCTCTATTTGTGAAAATTTATAAACAATGCTGTTCTACTTTTGAATATGTTTCTTCTTTCCCTTTCTCTCTCTTTTTTTTTTACTTCTTGATAACTCATGCTCATTCCTTATGATAAGCCTAAACACAAAATACTAATAGACTCACAAAGATTTACTCCTTCATTAGTTTTATATACCCCTACTTTAGCAGTTGTAATAACTGCTAAAGTAGGGGTATACTGTTGTGATGTTTTGTTTGAATGTCTGTATTTTTCTTAACAATGGGAACATCTTATGATCAAAGGTCACGCTTGAGTCATTTTTTGTCTGCCAATTGCCCGCTGAGATTTTAGAACCATAAACATTCAATAAAAGCTAAATATAAATGATTTTCCCTCAGAGATCATCTTCTGTCCTTCCTATCCCTGCTTTGTTCATTAATTACCTTAGGAGTTCTAATACTGATTGCTGAAAAGACTCACAGAACTCAAATAATTTACACTCATGGAACAAGTTTTATTATAGGCAAAGGATCCAGTAGAACAATATCAAGAAAAGGATATGCATTTAAATTGTCTGAAGATTTCATGTCCAAGTTTCTGAGTATACCCTTTGCTGGGTTGAATAAGACATGCTTTATCTCCAGGTCTTAAACCACCAATATTGTGTATGCAAATCATCTTATTCAGACTTAACTGTCCAAATTTCCTGGTTCCACTAGAACCAAGTAAAATAATAAATCCAATCATAATTAGTATACAGTGCTGATAGGCTGGTGCATCCTGCCACCAAACAACTAACAGACCCATGATTAAAGAGCACCATTTATCTTTAGTTAATATTTTTCATAGTGTGGGCCAAAAGCTATGATTATGCACTGGATGCTCTGGAAATAAGCATTCTAGAACAGCTGAGATTACTGTTAGATAACTGATGAGAAAGATAATATCAGGACACTTGTCAATTTCCTGGGTACCAAAGATTCTTTTAAACCTTAAACATGTAAAAAAAAAAAAAGGAAAAGAATAAACCTTAAACATGTAAAAATTGGTCTTTAAGTAGGCTAAACAAACTTCCCTGCAAGTAAACCCAGCCAAATTTTAAAATATATTTTGGGAAAAACCTGCTTATTCTTGAAATTACACCTAGCCACTGTCTGTCATCAAACTAATAAGATATTAAATGGTTCATATGAGGTTAAATCAAACCAAGGGGAAGTTAAAATTTAATTGACAGAAATTCAGTTGTTATTTGGTTGTGACTTGGACCTCCTTGCAACCCTTGCTCTCCCTCACACTCAGTTTAGGCCCTATTTAATAGGAGGCTCTCAGGAGTGCAGGGGACCTTAACTTATTTTGTTATTTCATGCTCATTTTAAGGCAAATACTAAAAACAGGTCTATCTCATTTCCACTGGAAAAAATAAGAGAATTTACTCTATCTAAGTAAAATTTTCTACTTTCCCCAATTTCACTTCTATTAAGATATTGCTTCATATCCTTAAAGATATTCATATACTCATTTTTATTAAAAGTAAAGATATTTCTCTCTATATAAACATACACATTTTTCCTGTAATAATGAATTCATATTATATAACTTGTGTATATTTTTATACTAAGCAATACATGTTATAGACATCTTTTCTTATTTTTCAATAATTTTTATTACTTCAAATTAACAAAAAATACACACATTATGTGTACAGTTGTATGCATTTTAACACATAGATTTGTGTAACCAACACCATATTTAAAATAAAAAAAAATTTATGTCACTACAAAAATTTTCTTCTCCTGCCCTTTTATAGGTAAGTTCTCTCCCCACCAATAACCTTGGCAACTGTGTCTGTAATTATGCCTTTTACAGACTATCATATAAATGGAATCATGCAATATATGATTTTGAGAATGTATTCTTTTACTCAACAACATTGCATCTATGTAGAAAACCTTTAGGAATCTACTCAACAGCTTCTAAAACTACGACGAATTTAGTAAAATTACAGGATACAAGTTCAATGTAAAAAACAACCATGTATTTATATCCTAGCAATGAGCAATTGGCAAATAAAATGAAATATATAATTTACAATAGTTCATATGAAAATGAAATACTTAGGTATAAATCTAGTGTAGTTACCAGCACTTTAAAATTGCTTGTTTCTTATCGTTGATTGTTTTTTCCTTGCAAATTGTTGAGATTTTTCTCAATCCCTCATATGTCAAGTAATTTGGATTATATCATTGACATTTTGACTGTTATGAGAATCTCTATTTTGTTTGAATCCTATGGAAAATGTTGCTTTTTTTTTGTGCTTGTTTTGGTAGACATGTTAGTTATATACTGCTATATAACAAATCACCCCAAACCCAGTGGTTTAAAACAGCATACTCACAATTTCTGACTATTAGAAATCTGGGAGAAGTATAGTTCAGTGGTTATGGCTTAGGACCTCTCATGATGCTGCAGTCAAAGTATTAGCCTGGGCTGCAGTCATTGGAGGCTTGACTGTGTCTTGATGACCCACTGCCAACTCATGTGGTTGTTGACAGGAGACTTCCTTTCCTTGCTACTTCTTTGGGGTTATTCATCACATAGCTTCTGTCAGGTAGAGTGATCCAAGAAAGAGTGGACCCAAGACTGAAACCACAGTCTTTATAACCTCAAAAAAATGCAAATATCACTTCTGCCATATTCTGTTGGTCATACAAGAGAGACCAACCTTGGTACAGAGAGAGAGAACAACACAGCGAATACCAGGCTATGGGGTCATTAGGGGCCATGTTGGAAGCCAGCTATCTATCACATTAGGCATTCAATACAGTTGTGTCGATGCTTTCCATGAGCCATATTTCCAATTTAGCTGAATTTCAAAGCCTTTGCAATGCTATTTGAATCCATCTCATGGTGCATCACTCAGTAGACAATCAGGATCCTGGGGGTTGGTTTACCCTATAGTTCAGTTCTTAGCTTTGGTGCTGTTTAGGATTACTTCACATTTCAAGGATGAGCCCAGGATTTCACCAGCACTACATGGGATCCTCTTTTGAGTTTCCCCTACTCAGTTGTCCAGCATTCTTTGGTGTTCAGAGGTGCTTCTTTCTGGTCTTTCATCTAGAAAGCAGAGTTTTTGAAACTTCTGGCCAAAATGGAGGAGTAGGTAGATATACTTTGCTTCCTCACACACCAAAACAAGGACAACAACAAATTTAAAAACAAACAAACAAACAAAAACAATGAGAACTGCCAGAAAATTGAACTGTATGGAAGTCTGACAACTAAGCAGTTAAAGAAGAAACACTCATCCTGACCAGTAGAAGAGGCAGAGATGCACAGCTGGGGCTGAGAGGGCTCGCTGCAAGGTGGCAGCTGGAGGCCTGGGCTGGGCGAGGCCATGGCTGGTGGAGCAGGTAGTCCCACATTTGCATCAGATAAACTGGAAGGAACAACTGGGGAGCGAGACAGACCTCACAACCCAGGATTCCAGTGTGGAGAAATAAAGCCTCAAAACTTCTGACTGAAAAAACCTGTGGGGCTTGAGGCAGTGGGAGAAACTCCCAGCCTCACAGGAGAGTTTGTCGGAGAGACTCACAGAATCCGAGAATGTACACAAACCCACGCACCCAGGAATCAGCACCAGAAAGGCCCAATTTGCATGTGGGTAGGGGGGTTAGTGACTGAAAGCCAGCTGATTGCTGAGCAAGTGGCATTGATCCCTCTTGGACCCCTCCCCCACATACAGCGCCCCAATGCAGCCATGTGGGTTGCCCAGCCCTGGTGAATACCTAAGGCTCCACTGCTTACTATGTAGCAGGTGCACTGAAACAAAAAATATGGCCCAAATGGAAGAACAGATCAAAGCTCCAGAAAAAAATACAACTAAGTGATGAAGACATAGCCAACCTATCAGATGCAAAGTTCAAAACACTGGTAATCAGTATGCTCACAGAATTGGTTGAATATGGTTGCAAATTAAAGGAAAAAAAATAAGGCTATGCTAAGTGAAATAAAGGAAAATGTACAGGGAACCAACAGTGATGGTAAGGAAACTGGGACTCAAATGAATGGTTTGGACCTGAAGGAAGAAATAAACATTTAGCCAGAACAGAATGAAGAAACAAGAATTCAAAAAAATGAGAAGAGGCTTCTTTAAACATTTCAACATCCAAATCATAGTGGTGCCAGAAGGAGAAGAGGAAGAGCAAGAGATTGAAAACTTACTTGAAAATGTAATGGAAGAGAACTTCCCTAATATGGCAAAGGAAATAGACTTCCAGGAGGTCCAGGAAGCTCAGAGAGCCCCAAAGAAGTTGGACCCAATGAAGTACACAATAAGGCACATCATAATTACATTAGCCAACATTAAAGAAAAGGAGAGAATCTTAAAAGCGGCAAGAGAAAAGGAGATAGTTACCTACAAAGGAATTCCCATAAGGCTATCAGCTGATCTCTCAAAAGAAACCATGTAGGCAAGAAGGGGCTGGAAAGAACTATTCAAAGTCATGAAAGGCAAGGATCTACATCTGAGATGACTCTATCCAGCAAAGCTATCATTAGAATGAAAGGGAAGATAAAGTGCTTCCCAGATAAGGTCAAGTTAAAGGAGTTCATCATCATCAAACCCTTATTATATGAAATGTTAAAGGGACTTATCTAAGAAAAGGAATATGATAAAAATATGAACAACAAAATGACAATAAACACACAATTATCAACAACCAAATCTAGAAAAAAAAACAAAACAAAAAAGAACTAAGCAAACAACTACAAAAGGAAGAGATTCACAGAACTGGAAGTCACATGGAGGGTTATTAGCAGGGAGGGAATGAAGGAAGAATGGGGGAAAAGGTATAGGGAATAAGTAGCATAAATTGTAGGTACAAAATAGACAGGGGGAGGTTAAGAATAGTATGGGAAATGGAGAAGCCAAAAAACTTATATGTATGACCCATAGACATGAACTAAGGGCAGGGGGAAATGTTGGTGTATGTGGCGGGGGGGGTTCAGGGCAGAGGGGAATAAAGTGGAGGAAAAATGGGGCAACTGTCATAGCATAATCAATAAAATATATTTTATTTTTTTATTATTATATTTTATTGATTATGCTATGACAGTTGTCCCATTTCTCCCCCATCATTCCCCTCCACCCTGCACACCCCCTCCAACCCACATTCCCCCCTTAGTCCATGTCCATGTATCATAAGTTCTTTAGCTTCTACATTTCCCACACTATTCTTGCCCTCCCCCTGTCTGTTTTCTACCTACCATCTATGCTTATTCTCTGTACCTTTTCTCTCTCTCTCCTCCTCCCACTCCCCTGTTGCTAACCCTCCATGTGATCTCCACCTCTGTGGTTCTGTTCCCGTTCTAGTCATTTGCTTAGTTTGCTTTTGTTTTAGGTGTGGTTGTTAATATCTGTGAGTTTGCTATCTTTTTACTGTCATATTTTTTATCCTCTTTTTCTTAGATAAGTCCCTTTAACATTTCATATAATAAGGGCTTGGTGATGATGAACTCCTTGAACTTGACCTTATCTGAGAAGCACTTTATCTGCCCTTCCATTCTAAATGACAGCTTTGCTGGATAGAGCAATATTGGATGTAGGTCCTTGACTTTTATGACTTGGAGTACTTCTTTCCAGCCCCTTCTTGCCTGGAAGGTCTCTTTTGAGAAATCAGCTGACAGTCTGATGGGAACTCCTTTGTAGGTGACTGTCCCCTTATCCCTTGCTGCTTCTAGAATTCTCTCCTTCATTTGAATCTTGGCTAATGTAGTTATGATGTGCCTTGGTGTGTTCCTCCTTGGGTCTACCTTCTTTGGGACTCTCTGAGCTTCCTGGACTTTCTGGAAGTCTATTTCCTTTGCCAGATTGGGGAAGTTCTCCTTTATACATTATTTGTTCAAATAAGTTTTCCACTTGTTGCTCTTCCTCTTCCCCTTCTGGTACCCCTATAATTCGGATGTTGGGACGTTTAAAGATGTCCTGGAGGTTCCTAAGCCTCTCCTCATTTTTTTGAATTCTTGTTTCTTCAGTCTTTTCTGCTTGGTTGCTTCTTTCTTCCTTCTTGTACACTCTATTGATTTGAGCCCCAGTTTTCCTCTCATTGCTATTGGTTCCCTGTGCGTTTTCCTTCATTTCACTTATTGTAGCCTTCATTTGTTCATCTAATTTGTGAGCAAAATTAACCAATTCTGTGAGCATCCTGATCACCAGTGCTTTGAACTGTGCATCTGATAGGTTGGCTATCTCTTTGTTGCTGAAATGAATTGGCTCTGGGGCTTTGATCTGTTCTCCCATTTGAGCCATTTTTTTGTTGTTGTTGGTTTTTTTTTTTTTTTTTTGTCTGGTCCTGGCTGTTATGTACTGAGGGAAGGAGCCTTAGGTGTTCCCTGGGGTGGGGCGGCACTGTAGCTGGGTTGTGATGCTGTATGTGGGGACAGGGTCTCGGTGGTTTTAGGTTTTATTTTCCGGTGCTGGGGCCCTGGGTTGCGAGTTCTGTCTTGTTCTTCCTTTTCACCTGGATTATCTGCACATGAATATGGGACCACCTGGTCAGCCAGCTGCCTTGTGCCTGGGGCCTGCTAGCTGCAGCCTGCCTGCCTGGGTCTGCCAACCTCTGCTTCCTCCTGCCATGACTCCACCCCTCTTACTGGTCTGGATGAATGGTTGTCGGACCTCCATACAGTTCAATTTTCTCTCAGCTCTGGTTGCTTTCTTGTTTTTAAATCCTTGTTTTCCTTAATTTTGGTTGTGTGAGGAGGCACAGTGTGTCCACCTACACCTCCACCTTGGCCAGAAGTCCTCAATAAAATATATTCTAAAAAAAGAAAGCAGAGTATGTGATCACTGCACTTGACCACACTGGGTCCTGGAGTTGAATTTAGCTCCACATCCTAGCAGTGGGTTACTGCTTCTGCTACTGTTCAGCTACCACTCAGTTGCTTTGGGACTATGGTTTGTTTCAGGTCTTCAATGGGAAAAAAGAAATTAAAAAGGAAACAAAGAAAGAGAACAAAGGAAGGAAGGAGAGAAGAGAAGGTGAAGGGAAGAAGAAGGAACGAAACCAGAGGATCTTCTCCATGCTCTGTGTCCTGCAGAGTTCCCTACCTCTCGCTCCTCAGGCCAGGAAGGGAGCTTCTTTGGAACTGCTGCTCTCTGTGTCAGGTCCACGGCTCTGGATTCAGGATGCTTTTCAGCGCAGGCTGGGAGATGAGGAAGGAAAAAAACTAACCAACCTAGGAAATTATTCACCATCAAATCATTCATAATTCAAGTTCTCTTTCCTCAGTCTCCCTGCTACTATCCACTTTTCAGAGTCTTCATACAACTTCTTCATGCATTTTGTCTAGGTTTTTACTTGCATTCAATATATTCATAGAAAATACAAGGGCATCTGTAATTTTTTAGCATAAGTTTATCTCAAATATTGTATAGGACATAGTTACACTTAAAAAATTTATTGCTTAACTGAAAATCAATTACAAAGGGGCATTCTGTATTTTTATTTGCTAAATTTGACAATCCTAATTCAGTGGGAGATAGGGTAGAGTGTACTAACTCCATCTTACCCAGGACAGGAACTTTGCCTCATTATTTTTAACAGCTGCCTATCATTCCATGGCATGGAGAAATGAAATGTATTTAGTTACTCCATTATTGATGGATATTTAGGCAGTTTTCAGTTTTTCCCTCGTTCAAATAGAGCCCCAGTGACATTCATTTACATTTATCTTTGCATATTTTGAGTCTCAGTTTCTTTATCTATGCCAAATAGGGAACTGCAACTGCCTATCTCAAAGGGTTGTTGTGAGAATCAAATGATATAATGAGTGTGAATATGCTTAGTAAGCTGTTAAAGGCTAAAGAAAGTATTTCTCAGCACTTGCCTTGTACTGAGTTACAATGGACTTACAAGCATACATGTTTAGCTTCCTATCAAATTAAAAAAATTCTTTAAGTAGATGGTATTTTTTCTTATACAGTTTTTACACAGTTTTGTAATTACATCTATCAAGTTCTATCATAGTACTTTATTTTTAATGACTCTAAATGAATAATAGTTGAACAAGAGAATGAAATTTGCCTATATCTTCTAACATTCTCTCCCTCCTCTGTTAGACATAGCTCATTAATTATGCGTATTTTAGTTCACTTTCACCTATTTCTTAAAACGAATTCCCTAAAATCATTGATCTTCAAGTTTTTACAAGAATTTTTCTCAAGTTTTCTGGTGATTGAGATGATCAGCCAGTCTCAGGAACCCCAGAACTGATATAATGTCCCAATAATGCAGGCATTGCTATTTCTTCTACTAGGCCCGGGGGTCATTGGACCCTGCCTCAATACAGGTGAGGAAACTCACTTCTCTAGGATTCTTATAGTTGCAAGCAACAGAAAACTCCATTTAAATTACCTTAAGCTACAAAGGTAGGCATACGTGGTTAAGAAAACCAGAGGTGGCACTAGCTTGATCAAATGGCTCAAATGATGTCACCAAGGGGATCACATTTCTCTGCCTTCTCAGGTAAAAACTTCACACCAAACTCCCTGCCACTTGATTTACCTTCCGAATTGCAAAAGGGCTGCAGCAGTTCTAAATCTTGCACTTTCAAATTATTCATCTTGGGAAAAGATTTTTTTTTTCTTCAGTAGTTTCTGAAGAAGAGAGAGGAATTTTCCTCTTCTGAGAAGGTCCAGCAAACATCTCACTGACTCGGACTCCTTATCAGATCAGTGTGGGCAGGGGAATGGAATATTCAGTTTGGCTTGAGTCACACCATCCGCTGGCATGGAAGGGTCTAATTCCTCCAAAATTCTGGGTGAGAATGAGAAAATAGCTTTTTAGAGGTAATTCAGAACACTTTCAGGAAGCACAAAGGATGTTGGGGAGCCAAACTATGTCAAATTTTCTCTATAGAACCCTCAATGTTTTGGTTTCATTTCATGTATCTACTGAAAGCACCTAATTTTTTTCATCTCAATTAGTTTATTTCTTTGCATCAATACCAAATGTGCTTGATAGAAGTCTGCTCACTGGTAGTTGTGTTTAGTGAAAAAGTTTTTCTAAGAGTCAAATAATTTCCTTTCAGACACATCTGAATTATAATTAATCATTTTTAAAAGACGCACATTTCTTTAACCATTGCCATTGAAAATTTCTTACCATTACACACGTTTGCATTTAGTATAAGTGAAAATTCAATCAACTTTCTTATCTAAAGGCAGTGTTGACATATGGCTGCAGGTGTATTCTCACTTTTAAATTTTATATAATTATAATGATCTGCCTGGGCAACCGTTATCCTAAACTGAATAGGAAGAGAATAAAAATGCAGAGTCAATCCGGCAACTGAAAGCAGCTGCCATTTAAGGGAGCAGAAAAAAAGACCGTAGATTTAAGAAAGGCTAACAGGTGGAGAGAAGTGAATACATTTTCTCGCTCCTTGGTTCTCTTATCAGTGTCTTTAAAAAAAAAATTAAAACAAAGAAATAAACAAATGTCAGCAGCGGCAAGGATTTGCAGACCAGGCTAAGCATTACTGATTCCACTTTCTAAGTAATTCCTCTGCCTAAGGCAAAGGGAGAGTGAACTACTAGTAGGAAAACTGATGCAAATTATAGGCATTGTGGGGGGGGGGCAGTGGTTAAAGCTAGCCTCTGGTTTTTCCCTTTACCCCATTTTTATTGTTTATTAGAACACCCAAGGCTACAGTCCAACTCCCTCTGTTTAGAAACAGCAAATGTCTTTTGATCTGGCAACGAGCAGACCAGTCTGGATAACTCAGCCCTTCTTAGAATATGATCACAGAACCATACTGTGCTGTGGCCCTTGTTTCCAATGGGGTGTATGCTAGGTAGCTTGTAGGTTATTGTTCTTTGGTTGCCGAACAACCACGAAGTCTTTGCCAGTCCCCCTGTCCCTGAAATTAGTCTCCTTGCACAATATCCAGTGACCCAAGCATCTGGTCCCTTTGCTCCTCTCTCCTGTCCGTTCCATCTTCTCAGAGCCCCACCCTCAGCTGCCATCAGGTTGTCTCGTGCATGGTCTCATCCCCATCTTCTCCTTCTTTTACTTCCTCTCATCCCTGTTCTCTTCCTCTAGAATGTTCCCTTTCCTTTACGGCCCCTTTCCTTGCAATCCTAATCATGCCTGAACTTTGGCAATGGGAACAGACAGTCTGAAAATCATGAATTATTCTGATAGAAACAGCTGGTTCCTCTGAGTTGGGAATGAATGTGGGGAGCTGTGAATGGTACTTGTGAAAGAAGTGAGCTGAAAGGAGGAATCTAAAACAAACCCTCTGTTTTCTCTAGTATTTTTTTGGATTGTGGCCTCGTTCCGTTCACCTCTCTGGTTCACCAAAAAGTACAGCTAAGAGATATATGAAAAGGTATATGCTAAAACTCCCTCGGAGGTGGGAAACTTTCAGTGACTATTGATATTGGTCTTGTGGTTTCCATCTCTAATGTGAGAGTTTTAAAAGATTTATTGAAATGAAAAGTAAATTAATCCAAGCACGAAATTGGTTGTAGCCATTTATAGTATTTTGTTATTTATCAGATAATTAATTAGGTCTACTTGATCTATAATCCCTGGTCACCGTTTCTGTTCCCCTTTTCCATCAAAATTTTACAGACTGTATTAATCAGGATCCCTGTAGGAACTAGATGACACCTTCAAGTCAGGAACACTGAAAGAGACTTTTACAAAAAGACCATTTACAATGGTGTGAGAAGGTATAAGGGAACCACAGTGGATGGTCCAGGATCCAAGGGCACCCTTTCCAGTCCCAGGCCTGAAGGGGCAAGAAGAGGGAACAATTACTGGAACTTTCAGAGTCATGAAGAAAGGACTTCTTTGATAGGCATTGTGACCTTTGGTTGAGGGACACAACTTGTTCCTACTCTCTTCTCTCCTATCTCCCACCAGGTGTCCCCACTGGTTGAACCCAACCAGAATCAGGAGGATAGCAGAGCCTGTTGATGCCGTCAGGGCACACAGGTTAATCTCTCAGGGACTAAGGTGGGGAAGGATGAAGAGGGCATCTATCTGGAGGGGCCCAGAGAAGCAAAGTGACATGCAGCCACACTCCTTGTGAGAGGAAGGCAAACGGGATAATATTTCACACATAAGGACCCTGAGATAGAAATATAGGATTCTTTGGTCTTGATCTTTCATTTTAATTTTAGACCTTTGTAATTTTTGCATGCATATTCATACCAATGGGTACCCAAATCTTTAAAATACCTGGCAATATTTGAGGTCTATCCGAGAATGCTACATTGGGGGCAGAAAAGCTTAAGTATACTTACTGTTAAATGTTTTACATGTTAGCACTGAATGCTTTTAATAAGAGTGCAGTATTTCTGTTTTATGAAAAGATACCCTAGAGGATACTGTTGATTTTAGGCTTCCTTTCTCCTTTCTTTTGGATATAGTTCCTTGAATTTCAATGGGCACTTAACCTTTCTCCCTCAGCCCTTGTGGTAGGTGGGCATGTGATCCAACTTGGCCAAAGAGTGCACTCAATCCCTTGGCCTCGGAGATTTGATCAAAGTGAGCACCTGAAACAAGCGGGGCCAATCAGAGTAGAACACAGAACACTTACCCTCAAACTCCCCTTGAGCCCTGGAGAGTGAAGGACAGGGGTGCTGAAGGGCATTTCTGCCACCAAGTGGACACTGGCAATGCAAGCAATGTGGAGGAAAGTGAAACCCAGGCGTGGAGAGCGAACAGGCTGTGGTGGCAGAGTTCAAGTCCTTTCACTAGTCTTCTTCAGAAACCAGCTCTAGGTCTGTGACATAAGCAAACATGTTCACTTTTTATTCAGGTTCCTTATTTAGTTTGAGTTGGATCTTCTGCCACTTGAAACCAAGAGGCTCTTCTTAAACCAATACAAATGTATTCTAGTGAAATTATGTATATAAGACTTTTCCTTAAAAGCAAACCATTGTTTCCCTAACTTCCATTATAAAGTTAGAAAATTATAAAGTTCCCTTTAAAAATAAATACTTCCATGGACTGTTCGAAATGGGATCGGTCACATGGCATCGCAGAACCCTGCAGTCAGTCAGTGAGCATGCAGTGTTTGGAGGAGAATGGGGGTTTCTCCCTTGAGTCTTATGCTTCTGGTTTGAGGTGGGTCTCACCTGTCTTTAGCCTGAAGACTTACAGTGATTAACGACGGCATTCCCTCTGCAGGTATTGCCATGCACAGGTACACCTCAGCATTCGTAAGCGTCACTTCATGAAGAGCCAATTTGTTCCTCACTTCACTGGTCTCATAAGCTCAGCCTTTGGTATAGGTTATATGAATGAAGGTTGTTTGCTTTCATGCACATATTTAGTAAGTCCGAACCTGGCCACTTTGTAGTTCAAGGGCAGGAGAAGGAAGGAAAGACTGAGTGTGGCTGGGCTGTGAAAGTGACTGTTGGAGCCATTCTGCTGCCTTGGATGATGGTAAAGGCAGTGGTTAAAAGCTTCCCAGTGTTCTGGTCTGGCACGAGGGATGAGAGTAGCTCCATTGCGAGGCCCAGCAGGGAGCTTCCAGGCCTGAAGTTAGTGCGGCAGGGGGTCCCAGCTGTGTCCGTCCACCTGGGAGGTGCTTCAGCTTTCTCTGGAAGGCTGCAGCCAGTTTTCTTCCTGGCTTACTAGGGCCACTCTTCTCCCATCAGCAATCCTGGGGCCTGTTCTTAGTAATGGATGTTTAAGCAGCACAGGTGGTGGGACATGATTCTTTTTCTCATCAAAGGATGAAAGTGGCAGGTTGAGTTCTTTCTTCATCTACAATATCACGATGATTTGGCTCTGGAGTCAGAGAGACTGGGTTCCAATTCTAGCTCCATCTTTACAAGCTGTATGGCTTTCATAAGATGAAAGCACTAACAGTAGCTACCTCCACAGGTTGGTGTGGTAATTAAATGAGAAAATTCTCATTAGAACACAATACTTGGTACATTGTCTTCAGTAAGACACTTCATAAGATTTTTAAAAAGTAAAAACATCTTTCTGTAATCAACTTTCCTCAACTTCCATGAGCCGCCTACAGCAGCCACTTAGATATCTTTATGTCTCCTCGTCACACAGTTGAAAAATGATTGTAGACCGCACTGCATTTCAAATAATCTAAGAACTGTGCAGCAAGCTCAGGATCTGAAATTAACTTTGCCTTTATATTGTTCATGCTAGTTGCTCTTCAAGTACAATTATAATCAGGAAGCTAGCACTAAAAATAGCACCAAGTTTCATTTTTCTCAGAGTTATCTGCTGCCCTAGTGTTTCCCAGGCATGTTTATTTACTTGATTCACAACAGTGAATCTTTTCTCTTATTAGCCTGACTGTGATAGTTGGATTCCACAGCAACACTCGGTGCAGCTGGTAAAATCCTCATTACTGCTGAGCGCAGGAGGCTCAGGTCGCTGTTTCCCCTTGAGAAGCTCTGTGAAGATGTGTCATGACGAGAGTTGCCTGAACAATTTTGCTGTGGTGAAAAGGGAGGAACAGGTCGAGCCTCCACTTTGACAATTTCAGAATTCTTTTTTCTCTAAACAGAATGACACTTTAGCTTTCAGATTTCCCCTTGTTCCCTTTTCGCTGTTCATCTGAGCTTTGTGTGCAAACGCGAATTTGGTGCTAGGCAGAGAGGCTGATTGACAGCTCCCAGCTCCCAGACATCTTGCCCTTTGTCCAATGTCTCTCACCACTCATCAGTAAACGAGAAGAGTCACTTCAGAGCTCTGTTTATAATCTTTTTGATTATTAGATGCCAAGATGTTAACCAGTCTGGTGGATCAAAATGCTGTTAACACTGGAAGCATTTATCCCTGATATATTTACTCCCTAAAGTGTCTCTAAATTATCCATCACCAACCTGAACAGTTAGACTGTGATGATTTGGGATCTTAGTGGGGTTAGTAGGCCAGCAATCACTGTCAATTCTGTAATTATTCAATACTTTCCATCACCTTCTCTAACATCCCTCTCCCACTAAAAATTATTCTTCTGGCCGGGAAGCTCAGTTGGTTAGCATGTCATCTGGACACGCCAAGGTTGTAGGTTTGATCCCTGGTCAGGGTACATGGGAGAGAATCAACCAATGACTGCACAAATAAGTGGAACAACAAATCAATGCCTTTCTTTCTGTGTGTCAGTCTCTCTCCT
>PVKU01002888.1:165749-203717 GCA_004027475.1 Anoura caudifer
AAAAAAAAAAAAAAAAAAAAAAAAAAAAAAAAAAAAAAAGCCCATGAAATCAGAGCAAGCAATTTTATATTCTAATTCCTTTAGTCGTGGGAGAAGAATGGTGTGCTGAGACTGGCCCCGCTGCTGGTGGAGAGGTTCTAAGGGCGGCTGAGCCAGCCACTGGCTGTGGGATCTCAGGCAAGGCTCTGTGCTGTTCTTGCCTGCTGTGGAAATGGGGCTACTTATAGCTGCCCGAGCCACCTCCTAGGGTCGATGAGAGGCGAAAGTTACAGGAAAACACTTTAAAAGAGGAAAAGGCTAATTCAAAAAGTGATATATTATCAGTTTTTTTCCAGAGAAAGGTGCATCCAACATGCCTTAAGCTTCTCCGTTTCTCACCTTCCTAAGAAAATAAAGCGCTTATTTAAAGGCATCCTAGGCTGTGCTCAGAATCTTCCATTGTCAAGTCATATGCCGTTTTATGCTTAGCCAAGAACTGAAGGTATGGACCCTGCTTTGCCACTGATTTTCAAAGATAAAGACAGTATCAGGAATTGATCACAACCTGCCTCCAGCCAGCCAGGCTTTTCCACTGGAGAATGCTCTCCAGGCGACAGTCTCTCTCCGGCCAACACCCGGCCATGACAGGCAGGGCAGTACCCCTTTCTGCCTTATATCGGACGGGATGCGGATCAGTGCGGAAGGATTTGGCTAGTGTGCTGTGGAGCTGTGTCATCCCTTGTGGTCCTTTGTCGTCCCTTGCGGTCGTGAGTGTAGTGATTAAAACCTTTCCTTTTGGGGTAGGAACCCAAAGCATTGACCTAGCCTCAGTCTGCATTGCTGCCCAGTGTTTGGGAAGTCCACCATTTTTGCCCTGGAGCTTGCTAAGTCTCTGGGGCTAAAGTTCACGTAGAGCTTATTCATATTGAGAATCAGAGTGGGATTTTCATAATGCTCCTCGGTCTGATGACTCAGGCAAGATTTGGGCAATCCCTGTAACTCCCTGGGGGGTTTCTGTTCTCTATGGCATGCTGGGGCAGGGAGATATAGCCCTGATATGGTCCTTTTTCACCGCTCATGGCTGGGGAATGTCTGTGCATCATTATGACTTGGTAGTTAGTGACAGATTTCCCCTTATTGTTTAATGTCTAAGTTCTTCATTCACTCATACAACGTTAACTTATTGAGTGCCTATTAAATGCATAGCCCCACAAAACCAACAAATATTTATTAAGTATTTATGAGGGCTACATGCTCTCAAGGGGTTTTCACTGTTGTGCCTGAGACACATGATATATTCCTATAAAAATGATACAGGATGTCTCTCAATGAGTGGTAGAGAAAAGCTCTGTAGGAGCTCAGACGACAAAGAGACCCATACATACCAGTGTGGTCTAGGAACAGAACACAGGGGAGAGTGGACTTGAATTGGACTTTGAATGAGTATGGGTAGGATTTGAAGGCAGGGAGAAAACGAAGGACATATCACATGGGGGATCCATGTGAAGGCAGGGGTAAAGGTACAGGGCAGGCTGCACAGGGCTGGGGGTGCCTCAAGAGCAGAATAGGGGCTCAGTGCAGTGGTTCAGAATGTGGGCTTTGGAGTCAGTCTGCTACATACTATCCGTGGCCTTGGGAAAGTTAGTGATTACCTCTTAGAGTCATTTTTCTCTTTTATAAAATGAAAGTAATAGTTTGTTGGAAGCATTGTCTTCAGGGATAAATGAGATAAGCCCTTAGCACAATGCCTGGCACATAGTAAGCCCTTAGTAGGTGGCAGCAATTATTAGTGCTTCTGATACTAATAGTCGATTTGTGGAGTTTATATTTTTTTCTGGGGAAAATGGGAAGCTGCTGAAGATACTGTATATTGCCATGTATAATGCACACTTTTTGCCCAAATATCTCAGGGGAAAATAAGGATGCACATTATACATGGGTATAATGATTACATATCATGAGTATAAAAATGGGTATCGTAATCCCTGGTATAACACACACAGAAACCTGGTGCACATTATACACAGGAGCGCATTATACACAGCAAAATATGGTAACTGTACAGGGATGTGGCACAACCAAAGCAATCTTTTTGGAAGGTGAGTGAGTATAAAGAATTTGTGCAAAGAGAAGAAGTTAGACCTAAGAATTCCAACTAGGAAACAACTTTAGTCATTTAGCAGTCAAGTAAAGACCTTGCTCATGGTGGAGTCAAATAAAGAGATGGAAAGAAAAGATGTTTACATCAATTTTCATCACTAGATATAGGGCCTAAAAGACTGGAAAGTTTCTAACATCAGAGTGTAAGCTTCTTGAGGATTAGAGCTGTGTTTGTTTTTAATCAAAAATAATTTTAAGATAGAGGAAATGGGGGAGAGAAAGGTGGAAATATTGATTTGTTGCTCAACATATTTATGCATTCATTTGGTTTATTCTCATATGTGTCCTGACTGGGGCTCGAACCTGCAACCTTGGTATATGGGGATGATACTCTAACCAACTCAGCTACCCAGCCAGGGCCAAGGATTATAGATTTTTGATGACACAGGGAACGAGGTTATATAATGGCCAAAGCTGCCCTGGTAGACAGTGGGAAAAAGACATGCTTGCTGCCACAGACCATGAAACAATCAGTTTTCTGAGAAGTTAATTACAGGCATCATCATCTACACTAGCAATTTTCCATCACTATGCTGCAAGAATTTTTAAAACATGCAGTACATGACTATGTTGTCAGGGGCACTGACCTCTTTTATCTCAGATTGCCAAATTAAAAAAATGACAACAGCCAACACAACAATAGCCATCTGATGTGAATGAATCAAACCTTTACCTATCTTTTTGTTAGATGAGCAAAAAAAATTTTTTTTGGTGTGCCACAGCATTTTAGTAATTAGTTTATGTGTGCTGTGAGATTGAAGATCCCTGGTCTACATTTTCTGTTCCTCTTTCTGCCACCACCAGGCTGATCCTGACAGCACAGAGGTGATGTCCATGTGATAAGAGCATGGGACTGTAGGGATAGGGTGAGCATTCATCAGTGAAATCATTATTGACAGAGACTTGCTTATATCTGATGTTAGCACTGATCTGTGCAGTAGGTGAAGCCATGAAGAAAGTAAGACATTAGATCTCCCAATCGCATTGTAAAATGAGATCAGTTTCCTGGGTAGCAGCTTCCTTCTGGCCCCTGTTCAGTAGAAGAGCAGGGAGAGGCAAGTTCCCTGAGGAACCCTTAGGAGCCAGCCTTGGGCTTTCATTCAGCCAAAGGTGGGAGGGAATGAGGCTTGCATTAATGTAGTTTTGTTTTTTAAACAGCCAGGACCAAAAACTGACTTAAGGTACCTTATGTGGGAATGGGAATGTATTAGATGAATATTAGAATGTATCACAGGGTTTAATGAAGAGTTGAATGCCCACTCTTCATTAGGTTAAGGACCAGCACAGTTCTGGGACCAGCCTCAGAGTAGTGATAGCTTCCCTCCAGAGTCTAACTTAAACAGACTCAGTTCTCAAAGACTTCCAATATCTGAGCCTCCATTCTATATTGTATATTCACCACAGAAAGACTCTTGGCACCCAGCTTATACTAGGTACCTGTCCTAAGTAGGACTAATTAGTATGGACACTGGGGCAGAATCAAGAAACAGAAAGATGGCTACCAAGAATCCCCCTGTATAGTGCTTCGGTGAGCAGTTCTGTGAGAAGTTAATATAATAAATTTATGCTACTAAATCCCTATTACTGGGCAACAAGCCTGAGGAATAGAGGCAAAATTTTCAAGAAATTTTATCTCTATTCCTTAGGAAAATGCATAATTTTTCTGGGGCATTAAAGATGGCTTCAGATTTTGGGGGCAACCCTGCTAGTTGCAAAAAATAATGGGCTATGAATTGCGCATCATTAGTGTATCAGTTATTTATTGCTTCATAACAAATCATCTAAGACTTAAAACAGCAAGTGTTTTTATTTGCTTATCATTCTGTGGGTCAGCAATTTGGGATGAACCTAACTGGGCACTCACGTGGCTCGATCACATAGAGATTTGAATGGGCTGGATAGGCCCAGGTGACTTCACTCACTTACCTGCCATTTGGTGTTGGCTTTTGGCTGGGCCCCTTTTCCCATGGTCCTTCATTCTCAAGCAAGAGAGCCAGGATTCCTCACATGGCACTGCCCTGCTCAAAGAGGCATGCTCCAGCCTGGGCTTCTCCTTAAAGCAAGTCACAAGCCCAGCCCATACTCAAGGATGGGCAAAATAGGCTCTATCTCTCAATAAAAAGAACAGTAAAATCATGAGCATACAGGTATAAGAGATTATTAGAGTTATTTTTGCAAATAATCTACCATGCTTGGGACCTACTACATTAAAACAAAAACAAAACAACAACAACAACAAAAAAAACACTCAAGCATTTAGAACCAACATCCAGCTCTGGAGAAAGCTGAATGATGTGCTATTATAAAGCCCTGTGAGAAGTTAGTAGTCAAAAAAAGATGACTTAAAATTTCTGTAATTTACAGGACAGTTGTGAACAGTGCACATCCAAAAGCATACTGGACGGAGATGAGGGGGATCGGGTTATACACCCAGTGTTGTTAACTTTACGAAGCACTTAACCTCTGGGCCTGTTTCCTTATGGATCAAGTAGGAAAGTGTATAAATCACACAACTTACATGAGAAAGAGCTCTGGGACATGTAAAAATGCTATGCAAATGAAAAGTCATGGAAAAGATTTCAAATCGTGGTGCCTGTTTTCCTCTTCTCCTCTAGTTATGTGTGGTTTAAAGCAAGGAATGATCTTGGGCTGTGTTGCTATCAAAGGCATGTTTTTACAAAAATTTTCTTTTATCTAAGTGCTTTTAGATGATTTGCCAGTGAATGGAGTATAATCTATGGTTTTTCTAAATGTACAAAAATGTGTGAAATTAAAACACCAAGAGGAGAGTAATTGGGTATATCCATTTGGGGGAAAAAAAGGAAAGTGTGTGACAAAGAAAATGAGCTTAAAAGCATAACAGAGGCTGTTTTTTTTAGACTGTATAAGAATAATTAGATGAGATCCTCGGTGTGGACAGCTTTAAGAGAAAATGATTTAAAATGTAAGAGTGTGTGCCAGGCTTGGAATGAGAGCTGAACATAGAGTTAACTTTGAAGAAGTAAAAGAAAAAACTTGTCTAAAAATACAAAAAACAATTTCTTTTGGGAATGGATCATGATAAATGTAAAAAAACACCAGATTTTAGGGTTTCCAGAGAAAAAGATGGTATGGGCAGGATTAGTGAGGACTTAGAAGAGCCTTGTGAGGTCATTTTAGCAAGTAAATGAGAATGTGAATATATTTTCCAGAATTTTGTAGGCTCAATTGGTCCCTTAGAGCATACATCTGTGATGTGCTTCATCACATCCCCTTAGTCCATCTGTCCATGCCAGTCAGTGTCCTTAATCAGACACAGGCTGGACATCCATTTGTGCTGCTCTCTCAGTGTCTATGCCCACCTGGAAATGAGGGGGCTGTTATGATTCCCTAGGGCAATCCTCAACCACTGGGCATAGGAACTGGTGGAAAATGGAACGCCCAGCCTCCCTGTGCTCTAGTGCAAGGGTGGACAATTGTCAGACCATGGACCAAATTCAGCCCACCTGTTTTTGTAAGTAAAGTTTTATTGGATCACAGCTAATTCCCATTTGTTTCCATATTGTCTGTGTTACAATGGCAGGGTTGAGTAGTTACAACCAAGACTGCATGGCCTGCAAAAAGGAAAATATTTGATATCTGGCCCTTCACAGAAAATATTTGCCTACCTCCACTCTAGTGGGACAATTCTGAGACATATTCTACATGCTTCCCAGAGTGTCCCCAACAAGATGGAGACCCAGTTACTCACAGTGGTAAACAACACATTAACTCACATTTTTTTTGGCTTTTGCTCTTTCTTTTCCCTCTTTCTCTATGCCCTCACTTTTGTTTTCCTAGGATTGCTTTCCAAATATAAACTGAGATAGAACTCAATCCTCCTTGGTATTTCTTTTTCATGTTATCCTTATGAGACTTTGCTCCATTGTTTTACTTTGTGAGTCATCACACATACCATGCACAAAACTGAAACACGCATACAACCTATCACTGAAACAAATGTTTTCTGAAACAATATTTATTTTTGCTGTCTTAACATATGCTTATATTTTCTATTCCATTTTACTCTCTTACATTTCATTTAAAAAATAGTCTGGTCATGACCAATTGAATTGATTTCAGCACAGCCCTGGAGGTCTGTTTACCAGAATCTGAACCCACAGGTCTGTGCACCGCCACAAACCAAACGCAGGGGCATAGGGTCCACAAGGCTTTGATCAGATTGCCTGGCTAGAGAAAAGCAGAATAGGTATCTGGAAGATGCGAGCAGGAACTCTTATCTGTAAAGGCAGAAGTGCATTCGCTCCATTTGGAGAAGAACAAAGGGAATAAAATGAGGGAATGAAGCAGTGAGGAAAGGGAAGGTTGACTTTACGATTGATGAAGGAGGAAAACCCACTGAGAAGGTGAAGATGCCAAGAAAGGCAGAATATCCCTCCACTTCACATTGCATAAGACTCACCCATGTGTAAGAGCAACAAAAAATCGTTGTCCTCCACTGACGAGAATTTATGATGTCTTCATGTCTTTACCCATGATTTCAGTGACCTCCTCCTGCTTAATACCACACTATCTGGATTCTTCTACCTCTCTGGCTACTCCTTCTTCATCCTTTTTGCTGGATTTCCTTCCAGTATTTGCTCTTAACTGTTATGTTTTCCAGTGATCATTCCTTTGCTTTCTGTTTTTTTTTTCTTTCATGCTACACACTTGCCTTTCAATTTCACCCACTCTCATGATTTAATGACTGTATCTATACTTCTGGTCTACAAAATGAATGAATACCTTCACCTTAAATCTTCTCACCCCCAGATTTACTCACCCAAGTGCTTACTTAATATCTAGACCACAAATTTAATACATTCCAAGTTGAACTCATCATCTGTAATGTCTACCAAGTCTCCTTCTCCCCTTATTCTCTGTGCTATATTCTTTTTCACCATCGGTATAATCATCTAGACCAGAAGTCTGGGAACATTCCTAAACTCCTTCTATTTTTCTCCTTTGTCTAAATGACCATGTACCCTAAATATTTTTAAAGTCATTTTTCTCTGTTTCTACCAACATTGTCCTAATTTTGAGTTTCATCGTCTCTCCTTTGTTTTATTGAAATAATCCATCTATTACTTTCCTGCCCCAAGTCTCTCCCCATTCAATTCTCCCTTCACAAAGCCACCAGGATCATCTTCTAAAATACCCAGTCTGGGTTTGGATCAGAAACACAGAAACCACATGAAGAATATTAAGGAGAGATGGACTTAGTACTGCTAAGTGGCACTTATGAAACATTGGAAAAATTGTAGGACTGCAGGTCAGAGAAGGTCATTAATGGCTTTCAAGTTTGCCAACAGGTCTACAATGTGATAGTAGGCTTTCCAGGGGTGAGAAAATGGCTCTTATCCTGGTTAAGGACTTCATGAAAACACTGCTGAAGTTTACACCTGTCTGTAGTGCCAAAGTGGGCACTTTGCCCATGGTAGAGCACTGAGAACAACCTAAGACCTGCTGAAGCTCACACATTTGCCTGTCACTATTGACAGAGGAATGGTGGCTACTGATTTCCTTCTTGTACCCCTGAATCTGGCAGGATTCTAAATTCATGGACTTTAAGCTGGAATACTACTGACAAGAGACCTGAGTAATGTATTCCCACATCTCTGACCCCTGTGACATAGAAGAGAGCATAGAAGGAATGGAAATGGCTCTGAGGATCAAAGGTAACTGGATACATTCTCTCTCCATCAATGATGGGTAAAATCCGAACTGCTCAACCCATCACAAACCACTGCTTCACGAACCAGTGACTTCCTGCTTCTCTAGTCCCCTCTCCCCACTCCTTTCCTTCCTTTGTGTCATCCTTATTGAGTGACTTTCTTGCAGTATCATGATTGCACTTTACAATTTCATGCCTCAGTAGTTTGGCACATATATTGTTTCCCCGGCCGGGAGGTCCTCTGACCTTCCCACAATGGCCTTCTTGGCAAACTTCTATTTAGTATTAGGACCCCAATGCAAAGGTTTTTTCTTCTGGATAGTTTCTTTATCCACAGTAGGGTTGACCCTCTCTTGTACCAGCATTGTGCCTTGCACTCACTTTTTTATTTAGTAGCTACAATATTCATTTATGTGCCTGCCCTCTCTGCTATGCTTAAAAAAAAAAAAAAAGATTTATTTACTTATTTTTAGACAGAGGGGAAGGGAGAGAAGCATCAATGTGTGGTTGCCTCTCATGCACCCCACTGGGGACCTGGCCTGCAACCTAGGCATGTTCCCCAGCTGAGAATTGAACAGGAAACTCTTTGGTTTGCAGGCCAGCACTCAATCCACTGAGCCACAGGCTTATGCTATGCCTTGAGCTCCTTATTGTTTCTTCTTTCCTTTTATCCCCCTAGTGCCCTGCCTGCCTAGTGTTTGACTTAATATAGGTGCTCAGTTCACATGGAATAACTAAGTAAATGAAAGCTTCTATAAGGCATTGTGCCTTGAGGCCATAGTCCCAGTGAAATTGCTTACAAAAGGTATGGGGAACCAGACATCTTGTAATAGAGACACTACTTCCTTAATTCTACACTATGGGAAACAGGATTATATAGGGAGGTTCCAGCTGTATTTCGATTCAGCCTGTACTCCTTGTCACATCAAGGGATTATTTGACAGTTGCCTGTATTCCTATATCCCAAATATTTTTTCAAATGGATTCTGATTTTGGGAATGGTATTGGGCCTTGGCTTGACATAACTGAGCTTTAAAAAATACAGACTCATCCAGAATGCCTGCTTACTTTGTTAGACTGTGAGCTTTTGAAGAAGGAAATGGTAATGGGTTTAGGAGTGAAAAAAAGGGAGGCTGGCCATCCTTCTGAACAGAGAATGAGGAGGAGTGAATTGGTTTCCTAGGAGATAAGGCCCTTTTTTATTTCAAGTTTTTCCACAGAAAGATTTCTGTACTAGTGTCTTCTTGTTAGTCATGAGAAGTTCACCATCAGAGAAGCAACTCAGAGTCACTCGCGATCAGCAGCTACCCAAGGTGAGTCTGATATTCTGGTCTTTGGTCCTACCTTCTGTGCTGGGGCCTAATGAAGGCAACTAATCATACTAATGGCCATAGACATTTTAGTTATGTAGTCACCTTTCATTAGGACAGGAACCTTTAACACTGGGAGGTCATAAGCTCATGCCCCTCTATGTAATCTCTAAAACAGCTACCCCACTCGCCACCTTCTGAGCCATTTCTTCCCACCAGGTTTACTCAGATTCTCTGAAAGGAGGGAAGCACAGTCGTCTCTCAGCTCAAGGACTTTAATAGTAACAACATCTCCCAATGGATCTCTTAGCTTCTGAGGAATCAAAAGCAGCACTTGATCAAAAAGAGATTGTGACTGTACAACCCTGTGTACATGTGATCAGGCAGAGCAAAATTCCTTTGTACACAGGTTTTATTTGTCATGCTCAGTTGGAGGTAACCGAATGGTCTTAGGGAAAACCACAGGGAAGCTAGACGTTAATCAAGTCCCTATTTCAGCATTTCCCTCTCACCTCCAGTGTCACCCACTGTTCCACAAGGTCCAAGAAAGTCTATAGTGACAGCACTGAAGTACTGCACTGCAGTGAACACATGTCCCAGTGTCCGTGCAGCTCACATCTCTCTTCTCTCAGGGCTGTTGCCCTCCTGCTCCCTCAGGTGGGCCCCCACTATCCATGCTTGTTGCAAAAGTACCTGAGGTTCTGGTATTCATTGAATTGACCACAGTCAATTTCTAATTCAAACTGGGCTAGATAACTCCCCCTCCCAGGAAGCTTTAGGTGAGACCAAGAAATGATCATTTTGAGCTGATGTGACTCTGTGAATGGAGGAGATGTCAATAGTTGTACAGTAGTCATGTAGGGGCTGGAAGAGAGTCAGACAGAGATGGTGGATGGGGAGAGGAGAAGAGAAAGAGAGTAGGAGAGGATGAGAAAGCAAGAGAGACTGAGAGGTGGGAATGTTTAGTGCAGCTTATACAAATCCCTTAATGGATGTGATTTGTCATTACGTTGCAGTCACACTGAAAACTGTGAAGATGGAAAGGGTCCTTGAAAAGAAAAGGTTGTGGCTAGTATAACCTTGCTGAATTCCTCCTCCTTTATTTGTATTTTTGGGGACCTAAGAATAATAAAGCAAAGCTTGACAGTGTCCATCTTAGAAAAAAGCTATTTTGAGTGGGATATGTCTATACCCTTTGTGTAGAAAATTCAGTAAGGAAGCTACACATTTAGTTACCCTCAAAACCCTGACGTCCTTAACCTGGAGAATGTGTAATCCCCTAGAGGGTCTGCTCAGGTTTGGCTTTAGGTATCTTTAATCCACATGTGCCAGGGAAATTAATATTCCCTGAAAATGCAGCAGGATATCTGTAGTTTTCTCAGCCAAGAGGAACCATGCACTTTCTTTTTGGGGGGCCTTTTCAGCTTTCCCCCTCATCCTTATTTTCAGGTACTTATTGCCCCAGTGCTTTCTTTAGTCTCTCAGTAGACCAAGATGGCAGTGATGGTAGTTATTTTTGTTTTTCTATGTGAGAGCTGTGTCAGAGCGAGCATGTTCTAGAAGCATGTTCCCAGGGACAGCTGAGAACAACGGGTGTGCCCAGAAGCCACCTAGCAGTACACATGCCCTCAATCTTCTGTCAGGTGGCTTCGGGATCAGGATCCTGTTCTTCATGAGTGTGCTCCTCCCCTCTAACTGCTGCACTGTCTTCTTTTACTCTGTGCTGTCCCCCTCGGCCCCCAAACTGCCATCTGTCCATTACCCACAGTCCATCTCCAGCACTTCCTCTGGCTACTTCAAATGGCTCCCTTTGCCTAGCATCCAAACTCTTCCCCGCCCTTCTTACCTTCTTTCCACCCCTCCTTTTCCTGATGCATGGTGATCAGGCATAGCTGTCTATTCACTGTTTGCCTCAAAGTTTCTGCCACTGACACCCCAGGGCAGAAACTTCAAGGAAGGAGCAGCTCAGCGACATCTCAAGGGTGGGACAGAGAGAACTTGGTGATCTGGCCAGGAGCACAAAATACCACAACAGTCAGGGAATGAACGTTGAGACAGAATAGCATGGACCAATAGCTTAGGAGCCAGGACTCTGGCCTTTTAATGATGCTGGGGATGAGCTGTGTATAAATACTTACAAAGAATTCAGAAAAGCTGAGAATATGGGTATAATTTGTTAATACCAGAAAACAAACATTATAGAAATTATGCTAATTTTATAACTTATGAGAATGACTTACCCTTTAAAACTAATTACTACATGCACTGTAGCTATTATGCACATCATTAATAGGTGTCAGATTAATTTTATTGTAAGTTGTATCCGACCACAATGTAACAATCCCTTAGATGTATGCTTACAGTCAGACCTTGGCTTCTGCTTACAACTTTCAGCAATTAGGAGAAGCATGGCTGGAGACTGAATGAGGACAGGGCACTCAGTCTGCTCTTAATAGCACATTTGAATATGGTAACTATTATTTGTTTACTTAACAATGTTTCCATATTTTAAAATGCTACGGATGCTACTATTACATGTTTTCCTGACTTTTATTGAAAAGGTCACTCTTTGTCTTCTGTTCCATTCTTCTGGAGCTGCTGTCCACTAGGCCCATGTGGCTATTCAAATTAAGGTACCCTAGTCACATTTCAAGGGCCCAATAACCACGTGTGGCTAGTGGCTACATACCAAAGAGAGCGCACACGGAATATTCCCATTATTGCAGAAAATGCTGTTGGGTCGTACTGCAGGAATCTTGGTGGTGGGGAAAGTCAGGTTTATCCATCATGAATGAACGACCCGCTCAGCTGGCTGGGAATTTCAGGGCCCCAGCTTTCATGGAGATGACAGTGAGCATAGCAGTGACTGGGAGGGGTAGACTCTGCCATGAGAAAGCTGGAGCAGCCTGTCAGGGAGCTTGGGCAGGAAGTGGGGAGGAGCCCTCACACGTGGTGTGAATCCTGTCACTGCTCGTGAGAGCGAGCCACTACTCTCTGCTGTTGCCTTGTTCAGTGGGATACAGATAAGTCATATCCAGGTCAACTCAATTTATTTTTTTAAAATATATTTTATTGATTATGCTATTACAGTTGTCCCATTTTCCCCTCTTCATTCCCCCATTCCCCTCCACTCTGCACACCCCCTCCCACCCACATCCCCCCCCTTTAGTTCATGTACATGTGTCATAAGTTCTTTAGCTTCTACATTTCCCACACTATTCTTGCCCTCCGCCTGTCTATTTTCTACCCACCATCTATGCTACTTATTCTCTGTACCTTTTCCCTCTCTTTCCTCCTCCCACTCCCCTGTTGCTAACCCTCCATGTGATCTCCACTTCTGTGGTTCTGGTCCTGTTGTAGTGGTTTGCTTAGTTGGCTTTTGTTTTAGGTGTGGTTGTTAATACCTGTGAGTTTGCTGTCTTTTTACTGTTCATATTTTTATCTTCTTTTTCTTAGATAAGTCCCTTTAACATTTTATATAATAAGGGCTTGGTGGTGATGAACTCCTTGAACTTGACCTTATCTGAGAAGCACTTTATCTTCCCTTCCTTTCTAAATTACAGCTTTGCTGGATAGAGCAATATTGGAGGTAGGTCCTTGACTTTTATGACTTGGAGTACTTCTTTCCAGCCCCTTCTTGCCTGGAAGGTCTCTTTTGAGAAATCAGCTGACAGTCTGATGGGAACTCCTTTGTAGGTGACTGTCCCCTTGTCCCTTGCTGCTTCTAGGATTCTCTCCTTCATTTGAATCTTGGCTAATGTAGTTATGATGTGCCTTGGTGTGTTCCTCCTTGGGTCTACCTTCTTTGGGACTCTCTGAGCTTCTTGGACTTCCTGGAAGTCTATTTCCTTTGCCAGATTGGGGAAGTTCTCCTTTATACATTATTTGTTCAAATAAGTTTTCCACTTTTTGCTCTTCCTCTTCCCCTTCCGGTACCCCTATAATTTGGATGTTGAGACGTTTACAGAGGTCCTGGATGTTTCTAAGCCTCTCCTCATTTTTTTGAATTCTTATTTCTTCATTCTTTTCTATTGGGTTGTTTCTTTCTTCCTCTGGTCCACTCCATTGATTTGAGTCCCAGTTTTCCTCCCATCTCTATTGGTTCCCTGTGCATTTTTCTTCATTTCACTTAGTATAGCCTTCATTTTTTCATCTAATTTTTGAGCAAAATCAACCAATTCTGTGAGCATCCTGATCACCAGGGCTTTGAATCGTGCATCTGATAGGTTGGCTATCTCTTCGTCGCTTAGATAAATTGGCTCTGGGGCTTTGATTTGTTCTCTGGTTTGAGCCATTTTTGTTTCTGTTTTTTTTTTGTTTGTTTGTTTTTTGTTTGTGTAGTCGTGGCTGTTATGTAGTGAGGGGTGGAGTCTTAGGTGTTCCCCAGGGCAAGGCAGCCCAGTTGCTGGGTAGTGATGCTGTATGTGGGGTCAGGGTCTGGGAGGGAACAATGGCGCTTGCTCTGCTCTCTTTGGATTCCAGTCCCTTCGCTGCTTCCACCTTGCATGGCCTCACTGGGTCTTCACAGTTGCCACCCAGTGCCCAAGGTCCGCTAGCCACTGCCTGTGTGCCTGGGATCTGCCAGCCACTGCTGCCTGCCTGCCCAGTCCGCACCTCCACTTTTTCCTGCTGTGACTCCGCCCCTCTTACCGGTCTGGATGAATGGTTGTTAGACTTACATACAGTTCAATTTTCTATGAGTTCTGGGTGTTTTCTTGTTTCTAAATCTTTGTTGTCCTTGGCACAGTGTGTCCACCTATGCCTCCATCTTGGCCGAAAGTCCAGGTCAACTCAATTTATTAGTTTTACAGTATGTGGAGTGTTATTTAATAAAAACTTACATAGTGAATGAATGATGTAACAAACAGCTGATTTTTATAAGGTCTGTAACTTTCATATATATGGAGCTTTATGTTTATATATGTCTTTAATGCATTCTTTCATTTGATCCTCATAACCATGTAAAGTGAGCAAGAAACCTACTATCCTTCCTGTGCTGGTGAGACAGTCAGGATTCAGAGAGTTCAAGACATTTTCTCAGGGTTACCAGCTAATAAATAACAGTTGTGATTCAAATTCAGTATTTAGGATTTGAAATGACAATGCACGGCCTTTTATGTGTCTTTCCAATAAGAGTATTTCTACCAGCCAACAATGTGGTAGGATTCAAGGATGCCTCCAGCACTTAGGGTTTCCCAGGGACCTGCTGATTGAACTTTGATAGGTGGTGTGATCTGTTGGCATGATGCATGGTTTATATTTTTCACGATTCCCTGAATTTGTGCTTCACAGGCAGGCTGCCTGGTGCTCTGCAGCAGTGGCTTTCACCCTGTGTCCCACCCATCCCCTAGCTCGATGGAGGGGCTGCAGAGGCTGCTGGTAGGGGTTGGCACAGCGGGGAGGCCTTGTTTTTTGGCTCCGAGCTGTTCAGAGCTGATATGCTTTCAACTATTTTTATATATTTGACATTCCACAAAAAAAAACTTCACTTGGAAAAGGTTCTTTTGCTAACTATTAGAAAAAGAATCACTGTTCTAAAGAATTTTTGTGGCAGCTTGCTTCCTGTGACAAGAAAGTGGGGCAAGCTGCGCTCTGCCCAGGCATCACCCAGGAACAGGATTCGCTGTAGACCAACGCTTCCTTTCTAGTGAGAAACAACCCCTCCCTAGGGCTGGCTCCATAGGTTGGGGAAGTTCAGTGTCTCCCCCACCCTACGGAGCCAGCCCTAAGGCAGGGCAGGGCCAGAAAGCCACTGTGCTGGGACCAGAGGGCCCATGGTTGTTTGACAGAGCTGCTCTGTAGTCTTATTCTGACACTTGGCTCTCATTCTCTTTGCTGCCTGAGCCCACAGCATCTGCGGAGTGCTCCCTCTTTGACTTGACACTTGGTCCTAAGGGTTTGTTGGCCTCAGCCAGAGGCAGCTCCCAGATTGCTTCAACTCAGAAACCACCAATTCTGGCCCCATCTAGCCTGCTGGATTTTGTTGCTGCTCCCCTATTTGCAAACCAAGAGACCAGAGAATTCCTTGGTATCAGCTCTTTTATTTCTTGTTCCTCCCTTGATGTGGATACACTAAAATTGATTGAATAAGCCTGGATTTTTTTATTATAATTCTGCCTGTATCTAATGTTTATTGTGTAATTAATGTGAAAACTCTTACTTTTTCATTGATAGATCTGAAAACACATGATAATGTTGTCAGTACAAAAAGGGAAAATGAGGTGAGTCATGTGGAAATGGAAAATAAGTTTAGCTTATAACAATAAAACTCAAAAAACCCACACATAGTGGTTGAGATCAGCCATTTAAAACTTACACAGCTTGGAATTGGTGCCTAGAGGATAACACTATGGTATATAAAGCAAGGCAAGGTATAGTCTTAGGAAGATGAAATGGCACCACGATTTTGGAAATATAACCCAAACAATTGCAGGAAACAGATAAACAACTGAACCATATTCTATGGTAACAACAAGCTCAGACAATTTAACTGACCAATTGTTTGTTGCTCTGTTTGGGCATATATATTTCCTATGTTGTAATTACATGCTGTTGAGAGAGGGATAAAACCCCACAGAAGGAGTTTAAGTCCCAAATACTGTCTGAAGAATCTAGGATCTAGACGCTGGCTCTAGAGCATAGGAATATTTTGGATATCGGGAAAAGTGCATTCCCTGGTGGGGTAGTAAGAGTTTGTCTGGCTCTCCTAGAGCCTGGGTGAATGTGTTTGACTTTTGGGGTTCAAGGTATAGAAGAGACCATCACAGTTTATCTCAGCCAATGGGATTTGTTGTTAGATACATGGGAAAACTGGTAGGTGGTTTATACTCAGGACATCAGAATGACTCTCACAGGCTGGAGGCTTCTCAATCCACTAGTCTTTCAGGTGCTTTCAGTGCTTCTGGTTTTGGTTCTTTTTCTACCTGTACTTATTCTTCACTGCCAAATCAACCTGTCTCCATTTTTTCTGTGTCATTGTTTCTACTAAAATATTGTGATGTCTTAAGACTTTTCCTTATTCATTCTTTCTCTCTCTATATATATATGTATATATATATAAATAATATATGAATATATATTTTGTATTCAAAATCTCAAGAGAAATGCTCTTGCTAAGTTGCCATCTAATATAGAATCAAATCCTAGACCATTAGATGGTGGCCTTTCTCTATAGAGTCAAATAAAACAAAGAGTGAAAATGTACCCATAGGGGAAATTTCAAAAGGTAAGATCTTGGAAACTTCTCTGAAGGTTGTAAAATTGGTAGCACCTAGTAGAAGCAGACCAATACAGTGAATTTTTCCCCATAACTTTTGTTCTGATTCATATTCATGAAATAGCTGCAGGCTTATTAACTTAATCTGCCAGATGCTCTGACACTAAGGTTTCCTGGCTAGTGGACATAGATACTTTAATCATTGGGAAGAAATGCCCTAAATATAAATTGCTAAGTTGACATTTTAGTTTACATGATGGTTAACTTTATATGTCAACTTGGCTGGGCCTTAGTTCCCAGATACTTGGTCAAACATTTTTCTGGATGTTTCTGTGAGGGTGTTTTTGGATGAGACTTACACTTGAATTGGTGGACTTTGAGTGAAGCAGATTGCCCTCATAGTGGGCCTCATTTAATTAGTTGAAAGGCTGTATAGAACAAAAGACTGACCTTTCCCCAAGCGAGGAGTACGTCAGCCCACAGACCTTGGACTTGAACCACAACACTGGTTCTTCCCTGGGTTTCCAGCCTGACAACCCACCTTGCAGATTGCCTTCACCATCATGTGAGCCAATTTCTTAAAATAAATGTCTATTTACATACATATCCTATTGGTTCTGTTTCCCTGGAGAACCTTGACAAATACAGTTATGTCAAATCTCTTACGAGTTTGTTTAGCATGGGTCAGTTCTCCTGAGTATTCTGCTCTAAGGGCTCCCAAAATTCACATTTCTCAAGTAGCTGTCATCTTCAGTTAATAGCTTTCATCTTTTTGCTCTCTAACTATGTTGATCTCTTTCTGGGACATGTAATAATTTATTTAATGGTTATTGAAACTCCTTGAGATTCCTAGAGCTGCCATTGCACTGTAAAGTGAGATTCATATGAATCTCTAAATAGGTATTAAAAGACAGATAGATGCTGTAGCTCAGGGTATTAGTTAAGGTTGAACCCAGAGGGTTATATTTTGTACATGTCAGACAAAATGAATAGCAGACAGGCATCTCCCACAGTTGCGGTTATTGTATTCCTTTCCGATTGTTGCTTTAACCAAATACCACATAGTTAGTGGCTTAGAACAATGTAAATTTATTACAGTTCTGAAGGTCAGAAGTCTGAAATGGGTCTCATGGATCTAAAATCAAGGTGCCAGCCAGGCTGCATTCCTTTTGGAAACCCTAAGGGAGAATTCCTTTTCCTGCCCTTTCCAGCTGACCCCATTTCTTGGCTCATAGCCCCTTTCCGGCTAGTGACTGCATCACTCTGAACTCTGCTTCCATTGTCACATCTCCTGCTCTGGCTCTGTCTCACCTCTCTTCAGAGGACCCTTACTATTAACTTGGTCCATCCAGATAATCCAGAATAGTCTTTCCGTTTCACCTAATCTCACCTGCAAGGTCCCTTTTGTTATTTAAGGTAACATATTTATAAGTTCTTGAGGTTAGGATGTAGACTTTTGGCTGGAGGCATTATTCTGTCTACCACAGCTATATCCTTTTAATAAGGTTACATAATTTTAATAAGCATTTAGTGGTTATAGTGTGGTAGGACTCTAAAATTGAAAATAAAGAAAATAGAGTCATTAAAGCTACATTTTAGAATCGACACCTAATTTACAATAAAGGGATGCAAGATCAACTGAAGAAGACGAGATTACTTGTAGGCAAACTAGCATTCACTGTATCACTAGTAGCATTAATTCAAATTAAAGAAAAGGGAGAATAGGGTTGGTACATACTAGCAGTTTTCACTTAAACACTAACAGGGGAAAGGGAGACTCAGATACTAGACTTTGACTATTTCAGTTCTCCTGGTAAATATGCCCCCCAAGGGTGAATGATGCAGGGCTTTAGTCCTTGCATTTCAGGTACTCCAGGCCCCTTGGTGATCCCATCCTGATGCTAAGATTGTTTATCAGGCTAAGGAATTTGGATAGTGAATCCTTATCTGAGAATAATATTGTTTTATGACATATTTATGATTGATCTATACACACAAGAGTCAAATACATTCTAGAAAAGCTGCCTATCTAAGCCCTTGGAGATTCATGATATACATCTGCAGACCAAAGGAAATATGCAATTTTGAAAGCTGTTTTACTCAGTTTAATCCAGTGTTTCTGAAATTTATTTGTTACTGAACCTTTTGTTGTTGTTGAAAGATCTATTGAAATGCCTAACAGCAAGCACATAACACATTTTTGGGACTGATGCCTTAAAGATTTAATTTATCTCCCTCCCGTTGTTTTGAGTCATACAAAACCACCTTTTGATTTCCGTGTGGTTGGATCACAAGAGAAAAAAAATGTTTTGATCAGGCCAACATGATATTTTTTTGTGCGTGCGGTGTTATATTTCTCACTATAAATGAACACACCAGCCTTTTGATGTTTGCCTTTGTCTCGTGGTCCTTTTAGTTAGTTAGTGTGAGTTGATCTATTTGTCACCCAACTTCCATTTACTTTCAGCACCTGTCTACTCACTGTACTTCCAAAAGGAAGCTTAGCCAGAACTTGATCTATTACTTGAGTGACAGGGAGAAAATAATCATGAGCTCTGGAATCCCAATACTTGTCCCAGTGGCCTGATAATCAGGGGTGTTTACTGGACTGCTTAAGAGATGAGTGGATCTTGAAACTAGACATCAAAATGAAGACCTCGGATTACCTCATATTTCTGTGTCCTTAGGCAATCATTTCTCTTTTTTTTGTATCCACTAACTGATGAATAATAGCATCAATTTATTTTACTTGGTTACTATGAAGTATATTCATATTACTGATCATAAAAGAGTCCTCAAAGCTTAGAGAGAATATGAAATTAAGGAGGACCAAAAAAGATAAAACATAGCATGTAGTAGTTTTATTTAAAAAATCAACCTGTAACACAAAGATACTTTGTAAGAGCAAGTTAAGTTTAGAAACATTGGGTTTTCCTCTTCTTGTACTCAGATATAGCTAGACTTTGATATGTATTGTGATTGGTATTGAAATACTGAACTACTCCAAACAGAAAGTTCAAATAAGAGTCATCAGGTATTGTACTATGAGATTCATGGAGGAAGAAGAAAACGTATATAGAATCACTTATCCTTAACAAAATAATAAAATATAATTATCATCATAGAAAGATTTAATGAACTTCCACAATTCATGAAACATTAATGTATTTAATCAAACTAAACTTATGATAAATAAACTTTGTGGTAGCCTTGTAGGTTTCATTCTGTGAGTCTTCAATTTACTCAGAGCTTTTCTCTCTAAAGTACTATGTCTCCAGTTTCTATTTCCCAGAACCTCTCCTCCATCTTCCAATTGTTCTTAATCACCACCTTGTGGAGTAAGCCCCAGATTTGCTCTCCATCTGCTTCTTAGGACCTGACATTTAAGAATTTTCCTTCTCACAGTCTATTCTGGCTTAGGCCCATAGTTCCTTTCTGTCTAATTCTTGCTAAACTTCATCCTGCTTCTCATCCAATGAGAAAGAAGGGGTTTATCCACCCATTTTTGGAGGTTTTGGAGGTAAGGAGGAGATGAGCAGTGAATTCCATTGGCACAGTTCTCAGTAAGACCAGGATTTGCAGAAAAAATTTGCAATGGTACAAGATCTGGATTAAAGAGATTTACTCATCTCAAAAAGAAAGCCTACTTTCCTAAGAAAATTTTGTTTATATTTCCTGTCTTTTGTGCATAAAAAGTTTTATTTAATGTTGCATTAATAAGACTTTTTCTTTATTTTTAATTTTTTTAAAATATAATTAAATAAAGAAAACTAAATGTAATTTTAATAGCCCCAAATTGTAATTATTAAATATTAACATAAATTTTTCACAAAATTCAAAAATCATACAAATAGTCAAATGACTCTAAATCAATAGATATTTGGCATAAAAATAAAAAAGCTTTACTTTACAATAATTTTATTAGATTTATTTAGTAGAGTGTTTCTTACTATAATCCAGACATAGACTGAAGTTTAATCTTTGAAAGTTTGGTTATTTTAGTGTTATAGTTTTGAAAATTAGACTTTTCTTATTAATCTCAGAAGTATCTAAATATATGTTTTTAAGTGTTCCTCTTCTCCTTCTGCCTCTCCAAATAAGAAAAGAACTATGGTATCAGAGGCTATACTTAATTTCTGAGTGTTCAAGAAAATTTTACAGAGAGAGTTTGCTCCTAAATCTAAATTTCTAAAAGTCTTCCAACTCTTCCCTTCTCAAAAGCAGAAATGAGCACTGACCTTTTGGTTATGGTTATGGAATTAGTATTAAACTTTTGATTGTGGTTATCAGACATATATTAAATTCTTTCATTCTTGTGTACTGAGCTTTTGGGGAAACTCAGGAAACAGATGTGGCTTGATATCTGCATCTTCTTATAGTTCTGTATACTGGATTGGAATAATATGCTCACATATTACATTGATTTAAGTTCTTCCATAAAGCACTGCTGTGCAATATGGTAGTCATCAGCCCGAGTGTCTACTGAGTCCTTGATGTGTGGCTGGTATGAACTGAGAGGTGCCATAGTGTGAATCATACCAGATTTCATAGAGTTAGTACAAAGAAATTGTAATGATCTCATTAGTAATTAATGTGTTGATTACATATTGAAATGATAACTTACTATATTGGGTTAGATACATTTATTATTGGAATTAATTTTACTCTTTCAAAAACTTTTAACGTGTCTGCTGGAACACTTGAAATTACATATGTGGCTTCCATTTGTGGCTCAGATTTTTATTTCTAGCGGTGATCTAGAGCTATTGTGTAGTGAAGCATTTTACATGTTTATATTTTCCAGATACAGTTAAACACTAAAATGTTCACTGTGTCAATTATTTTGGTGGAAGTCTTGTCGAATGTACTATACTTCTGCATCTTCCTAACAGAGAAAGCAACTCAATATAGCATTTTCTTGATAGGTCAATGTCATCATTATGAAGCTTAATTTTTTTAGTATCATGTTTTATTGATATTCTCATGAGTTAGTGAAGCTCATAGGGCTATTGCTCTCATATAAAATGGCCCCTGGGTGGTTTGTGATTATAGCTGGGAATTTGGCTATGTTTTCCCCAGTGTTTTTAAATTGCTTCTTAAGCATACCTTTATGCCCTTTCCAATGCAACCTTTATATCCTTTATAATTTAAGAAAACCTAACAGTTTTCTAGAGAAAATGGACAAGCAGCTTATGAGGTCAGTAACGTTTTTCAGAATTGCAGGTCTTAGAGCCCATGGCAGGCTCTGCTTCTTCTGCAGATGAAGTCCATGGGCTCTGTTACAGCTGGTTCTCCTGCAAGGCAGACATCTTTTAGGCTTTTGGGTTAGTGGATATGAATGAGATATCTGTGGCTGCCCGAATCTCACTACCAGTCTGTTACCTGCACTGTGTGGCATTTTTCAATGATATTAGAATCCTTGTATACAATTGCTGGGAAAAACCACTTCAATATATATAAGGAAGTAATAGGTAATAGCTAAAATTATTCTGTTGACTTATGTTTTTTAAGGCAATGCTGTTGGTCTCAGGCACAATTGTATGTTCAAGTGTGGCTAAGCAGGCAAATGTGGAATGAACTATATACATGTGAAATGTGAACCTGGGTTAGCAGGTATAGCCTATTGTTTAGCTATTCCCCTGATGGTTTTCTTCACTTTTCTTACAGTTGCAGCTATGGCTGGCTGTGTACTGCTGCTATTTCCCAGCAGTCCAAAGCTCTGTTGCATTGCTTCATGCTCTGCTTTGATATGTTCTTATTGTATTTATCCTGCGCTCCTTGCTTGTGACTTTCCTGACATCAGCTATCTTACACAATGGCTCCTTGAGTGTCCTGCTGTTTTCCATTCTCTGCATACACACATTTCAGGGGAACATCAGTAAGAAGACTATTTCAGTGTCAACACTGACAGTATTTCTTGTGATACTGGTGAGAAATCCAATTTTTAAGTTAACATTCTTAGGTCTGGGAGGTGGTATTTTCCCTCACACATAGACATCTATTATGATCCATATAACATTGCATTATACAAATCTACTTATTGGTAAGTTCTGTCATATGAGTGAGGGATTTAGGATGCCCTGTTCTGCCTGTGTAATGTTCTCTGTAAGAGACATACTTTATATTCAAAGGCACAAGTAGTTTGAAAGTAAAAGGTTAGAAAAGCAAACAGTAACCGTTGAAGAACTGTAGTGGCTTTATTAATATAGATAAATAGACTTTGAGGCAAGAAATAAAAGAAGTATTTCAAAATGATAAAATTTTCAATATAAGAATAGCAATTACAAATGTGTAAGTATCTAACAACAGAGCCCTAAAACACACAGAGCAAAGATAGAGAGAATTAAAGGATACATAGATAATTCAATATTAGAGTGGTTGAAAATGTCAATATTTCTCTCTCAGTAATTGATAGAAGAACTAGAGAGAATATCAGTAAGGATAATCTTGACTTGAACAACACTTGAACAAGCAACTAACTTGGTATAACGTGAAATCCTCCATCCAACAACTGCAGAATATACATTCTTTTTTTTTTATTTTTGAGAGAGAGAAAGACGTTGATTTGTTGTTCCACTTCTTTATGCATTCATTGGTTGATTCTTGTCTGTGCCCTGACCAGGGATCAAACCTGCAACCTTGACATATTGGGATGATACTCTAACCAGCTGAGCAACCTGGCCAGCTGCTGCCTTGCCACGAGTCCTCTCTACCCCTGCTGCCCATTTCTGCCCCTACTATCATTCTGGATAAATGTTTCTTCTTTAACTCCTTGGTTGTTGGATTTCCATACAGTTTGGTTTTCTGGCAGTTCTGATTGTTTTTTTTGTTTTTAAATTTGTTGTTGTCCTTCTTTTGGTTGTGAGAGGAGGCAAAGTGTATCTACCTATGCCTCTATCTTGGCCAGAAGTTACTAAACTAGCTGATTTAAAATATACCATAAAGCTATATTCACCAGACAGTGTCATATAAGGATAAACATATAGATCGATGTAACAGAACAGAGTTTAGAAATAATATCTAACATTTATAGTGAACTGACTTTACAAAAGGTGTGATTCAGTCAGGGAAAGAGCATTCTTTTTAACAAATTGTGCTGAGACTATTGGATATTTGCATGTAAAACTTTAAAATGAACTCAGATCCTTACTTTACACTGTAAACAAAAATAATTCAAAATGGATCAAAGATATAAATGTAAGAGTAAAAATTATAAAATTTCTATAAGAAAACATTAAAAATCTTTGTGATCTTTGGATCAAAATATGTAACTCTTAAACTTAATAATAAAAAGACAAACAACCCATTTAAAAAGTAGGCAGAAGATTTGAACAGATGTTTCAACAAACACTGAAATGGCTAGTAGGCATAATAAAAGATGAAAATATTTGGGAAAGGTATATTAAAACTATAATAAAATATCACTAAAGACCCACTAGAATGGCTATTATTAAAAAGTCTGATAATGTCAAGTGTTGGCAAGAATATGGACAAACTGAAACCCTTATGGTGCAGCACTCATGAGAAGATAAAATGTTACACCCACTTTGGAAAATGTTTGGCTGTTTCTTGACAAGTTATACATACACTTACCACACTGGCCAGTATTTCCATTTCTCAGTGTCTACTCAAGAGAAAGGAAGATACACAAATACTTGCATGTGAATATTCATAACAGCATTATTTTTAATAGCCAAAAGTTTAAGACAATCCAAATGTTAATCAACTAGGAAATGGGTAAGCCAAATGTTTGTATATCCGTATAATGAAATACTACTCAGCAATAAAAAAAGGAACGACATGAATGAATCTCAAAACTATTGCATTTAGAGGGGGAAAAACCAGACACAACAGACTGTACATTGGGCTGGGGATGGGAGAAGGGACTGATTGCTTGCAGCCTGAGGGACATTTGAAGCCAAGGAAGTGCTCTAAAGCTGCCCTGTGGTGACAGGTTCATTACTGCATAAACTTACCAAAACTCCTTGAAACGTGTATTTACAACGGGTGAGTTTTATGGTATGCACATTACACTTCAAGAAACCTGTTAAAAACTCATATGACAAAGAGTATAAAATGTATAATTATAGACTAAGGAAGTGAAAAAAATTGGGACAATAATTCAGTCTACCACAGTAACCAAATTTCATATAAATAAAATATATTAGAGAATTTCTTGCAGCAGTCAAACTAGACTCTATCATTTACATCTGTATGGTTAACTATGGCAATTAACACAGTGCATATTGAAGATGCTTAATAAATATTTTTTAAATGACATGAAATAAGGCTGTCTTGAAACTATAATTTTTGATAGCTACTATGCAGCAAAAGCCATGCTCCATTTTTCAGTAATATCTGAAGTTGCATGCCAATTTTAAAATATTGTCTTAAATTTTATCTTTCAGTTTTGATGTTTCAGTATTCTTGCCAGGAAAAATCCTTATGTAACTCAAATTACCCTAGCTCTGGGCCACTAAGTATTTAGACCCTTATGAAGTGTTGCAGTCTCTCACGCTCTGTCACAATCCCAGCAGCCCCAAGGATATTTCACATGTGCTCCAGCACTGTTCATCCCCCTAGTATCCTCACTGCCCTTCTGGACAGAATAGTTTCCTTTCCTGTGGCTATTCTTACTCTTCCAGGTATGGCAGATAGTGCTTCTTCTCAACTGGCCCTCTGTTGCTCTGTGAGCAAGTGCCACAAATCTGTATCATCAAACAACTGGGCCTGCAGAGCGGCGACAAGGAAGTACTGCGTCAGTCCGCGCTTCTCCAGTACTGGGGAGACGGTCCTATCAGTCCTGCACTGGTGTCAGCACCAAGCTCTCAGCACGACCAAGTCTCAGGTGCTCTGATGTGGAAATGGAGAAGATGCCTTTCTACCTTCAGGGTTGCATTGTGTTAGATGTGTCCTGCGGCAGGACTGCTTGGGTCCCGAAGTGTTAGAGAGTGCAGAGAGAGAGGTTTGGTTTCACTCAGAACCTTCTTTCTCATTAGGCTCCAGATCTGCACCAAGGGAGCAGTGTTTGGAACAGATTTGCATAATCCCAATTATGCTTTTCTCAGAATCCTTATTGTCCTCTGCCTTGAGAGGCCAGTCTTATCATGCCTGTGACCTTCCTTGCCACTAAGTTCTTTAGGACCTCCTGAAAAAAAAGACTTTGATCAGTCTACTTCCTCAGTTTGACAAGCACATTCAGATATGCCGAAAACACAGGAACAGATGATGGCTCAGTAGTGATCTTTCCTGTATCTGGAACCCGACCATTGTTATTAAGAAGGCTCTAATACATCTCTCTGGACATGGACTTTTTTTTTTTTTTTTTTAACACTTGAACCTACTGTTTCTTTTTACCTTGTTAGAATTATCTTCATTTAAATATCAGAAGTTTAAAATACAATTATCTTATAAAATAATTTGTACAGTTTTGATAATGGGAGAATTTCTTCTTGTTTTCTGGATTGTGGCTGCACAAGCAAGATGATGAACGGAACATAAATTTGTTTCACTGTGAGAGGTATCTTTTCCATAATCATTGTGACGCTAAGTCTGATCTTTAGAAACTGACCGATGGCATGTATGGAAACTCTGTTGTCATAGGCTGTTATTTGCTTCCCCAAGTCTATTACCTCTTTATTCATTAGGGAGCTACTTTTTTCAATGGGCTCATCTGAGAACTTCATTACCCAGCCTCCTTTGCACATTGATGTGCCCAATGAGATGTAGGTAGAAGACTTTTCAGAAAGCTCCTTAGAAGTGAAAGGATGAGCATCCTTTTTTTCCCCTTCCTTTTTCCTGCGGATGTAATGGCTGGAATTAATCAGCCATATTGGATCTATGAATATGCCTTAAGAGTGGAAACTGTGCATTAGGAGGGTCAAGAAGAGAGAGACAATGAGTGTGCGGCTCTAGAGGGGTCACTTTGGTGGCTCTGGTCTGCCGGCATACACTTTCTTTTCTTTTTTTAAACAACACTAACCTTAGAAAAAAAATTTTGTCACAAGTATTACTTTTTGTTCTTTATTTGTATTGTTGACACTATTACAGATGTCCCCATTTCCACTACCTTTACCTCTTTTACCCAGCCCCACCCCCTTCCCTCACGCCTTCACCATACTGTTGTCCATGTCTATGAGTTATAGGTTTAAGAAAGAAACAAAGTTCTGTATTTTTAAGACAGTTTTTTTTTCTGGAATACATCGCCAAGTGTTATTTCTAAAAAAAAATACATTTGATAAGCACAAGAGGAAGATGAAATATTCCTGATAGCAGAAGAATAAAGCACCTGATTATTTTCTACTGATGCAGAAATGGTTCTCATTATGAAATAACATTTCAAAAGAGCAGCTGTTACAGCATCCAGCTTATCTGAAGCATTTCAAATATTAGTTAAAAATAAATGTTTATGTTTATGAATCACAGAGTCATAAATGGCTCTGAAATGAAGCCGGGCTAAATACCAAACCTCTCAGACTGAAGTCGGAGAGCACAGTTTTGTTTCCCATGCTGTGTCTCCTGAGGCCTTTATTAAGAACAATGCTTAATAAACTGCAATTCTGATTCACAAAATGGATCCCGTATTGCCATGTGTCAATTGTCTTAATTCTCCTGCCGCTAAGGAAGGGCTACTTATTTGTTAAAAAGTAATCCATAATAAGAAATTCAAACAGTGATCAGATAGAAGGTATTTTTTAAACTGCTAAAACCACCATCTGTTCTGTTCTACAGATCTTAATTAAGATTTTTTTCAGCTTTATTGAGGTATAATTGTCAACATCGTAATATATTTCAAGTATAAACCATGATAATTTGCTATACGTATACATTGTGAAAGGATTCTCCACATCAAGTTAATTCACATATCCATCACGTCACATACTCCCCCTCCCTTTTTTTCTGGCGAGAACAGTTAAGTTCTACTCCCTTAGCAAATTTCAACTATATAATACAGTGTTATCAATTAGAGTCACCATGTTATATATTAGTTTTTCGGACCTTATTCAAAGATTTTTTGTGCCTACCACAGTGCCTAGTGTATTTTAAGTCTTTTTATTTATTTAAAAATTATTATGACGAGCCCTAGCTGGTGTGGCTTAGTGGATTGAGTGCCAGCTTGCGAATCAAAGGGTCGCTGGTTCAGTTCCCAGTCTAGGGCACATGCCTGGGTTGTGGGCCAGGTCCCTGGTGGGGGCATGTGAGAGGCAACCCACATTGATGCTTCTCTCCCTCTCTTTCTCCCTCCCCTCCCCTCTCTAAAATAAATAAATAAAATCTTTAAAAAATTATTATGAAGATAATAAGTCAGTTATTCCAATTAGATTATTAATTCCCAGAAGACAGGAGCTATGTCTTAAGTTTATAGCCCAAGCAATTGGCCTATAAGAGTCATAGTCATAATATGTCAAAGAAATTAAAATACAATTAAATTTAGGCCCTGATAGTAATATCACAGGACATTTGGATTCAGATATTGTAGGAATTGGAGTAACCTATCCATTTATTTGGGTTTAGGGGTTCTGGCATCTGAAACTAGTGCACTCTACCCAGGTCTATTTGCATCCACAAATTTATGTAAGAGTGGAAGAGTTCTCTTAGGAGAAGATTGGCTGGTACCCTGACCACCCCATTTCTAACTGAGGTTCAAAAATATAAAACCACACCTGTTGTATGAGGGTGGCTCTGAGGCTGGTTGCAGGGTAGGAAAATGGGACTCCTAAGAATAAATCTTGCACAATGTAGAGGTGAGTCTGCAACAAGAACTGGGTTCAGTATCTAGACATAGGTTATAGGAACCTATATATCTATCTGGGTAGAGTGATGGACTGGCGTAAAATTCATCCTTGCCCCGTGTACTAGTTTCCTAGGGCTGCCATAACAAATGAACACACATTTGGTGGCTTGAAGCAACAGAAATTTATTGAAACAGAAAAGCAGACCTGGAGGCCAGCGTTCTGAACGCAAGGTGTTGGCAGGGCCCTGCTCCTTCTAAAGGCTCTAGAGGAGGTTCCTACCTTACCTCCTCCAGCACCTGTCATCAGTGGGACTCCAGTCTCTGCCTCTGCCTCAACCTAGCCTTCTTTCTTGTGTCTCCGTGTCTGTTTCTCTTATAAGAACTAGTTATTAGATTTATAACCCACACAATCCAGGATGAGCTTTAACTTAAGATCTTTAACTGTATCAGCAAAGGCCTTTTTCCATATAAGGTCACATATACAGACTCTGGGTAGTTTATCTTTGGGGGGGCTACTATTAACTGACTAGAGTCTGCCCTCTGGATCCCCAAAATTCATGTCCATCCCACCTATAAAATATTTTTACTCTATTAAGCATCTTCCGAAGTCTCAACCTATTACAGACAGCATCAACTCTTAGTCCAAAAGCTCACGTAAATATCATCAGCTCAAAGGCCTCAAGTCTCATCATCTAAACCAGTTATGGGTAAGACTGGTATCATCTATCTTGGGGCAGAATTTCCCTTCATCTAGAACCCGTAAACATAGAAAACAAATTATTTGCTTCCAAAATGCAATGGTGGAACAGGTATAATATAGACATCTGTATTACAAAAGGGAGAAATTGAAAGAAATTAGGGAGTCATCAGTACCAAGTGAGTCTAAAATCTGCCAAAGTCAACTCCACTAGGTTTCAGGGCTTGAGAATAACATCTCCCTCATCTGCGCCTGTGACTCCTTCATCCTCTCTATAATTCGAGGCAGCTCCACCGTGCTCTGTGCTGTTGGCAATGGCTCCATTGTCCTTGGCCTCCTGACCCTCACAGCTGTCCCACCTTGAGTCATCCTTCCTTATTCTTGAAAATAGCACATATTTGCAGTTGAGGAGCTCAATAAGCCTGTTTACTGCTTTTAGGAATTTCGGAGCAGACAAACTTCTTTCATTTTATCCAGTCTCTGTCCCTGTTAGTCCAAGCTGGCAATGTTTGTGCTGGTATAACATTATCAAAAACCTTGTGGGCCTTCCGTGTGTCCATCAGATAAAACGATTCTTCACAGCTTCTTTCTAGGTAACATTATCTCCATTCTTGGCTTCTGATGAGATGGTTGATTGGAAACTGAGTGACACACCTAATACTTTCAAGAAAATGTTGTCCGGCTACACTTGTATGTTTTCCTTCAGAGCAAGCTTTCTCAACAGTAAATGTCCTAATTTTAGCATCCTTTGCAATATGGATAGGCAGAGACCCTCTCAAATCACAAAGAACTGGCTCTTTTTTTCCTTGACAATTCCTTCCTCAGTTCATTTTCTTCCTCTAGCATTTTACTGTAAGCAATAAGGGCCTTCAACAACATTACCTGTAACACTTTGCCTGCAAATGTTCTCAGCTAAATAATCAAGTTCAGCCCTTATAAATTCTGCTGTCCCAAAGTAGAAAACAGTTCAGCCAAGTTCTGTCCCTTTTTTAAAAAACAAGGATCACGTTTCCCCCAGTTTCCAATAACATGCTTCTCATTTCCTTCTGACATCTCATCAGAAGTACCTTTAACATCCACATTTCCACCAATCATCTTCACAAAGCAATGTAGAGTTTTTCCCTCAAGCATCTCAGAATTCTTTCAACCTCTATCCATAACCCACTTCCAAAGCCACTGCTGCATTTTTAGGTACTGGTTCCAGCTGCATCCTACTTTGTAGTGCCAAAATCTGTATTAGTCAAAGTTCTACCAGAGAAACAGACATAGTAGGAAATACAGAAATTTTGTCATATTTCTGTATCTGTCTATCTATCATCTATCTTTAATCTATCTTCTTCATCATCATCATCATCATCTGTCTATCACCTATTTCAGGGAATTGGCTTATGCTATTGTGCTGGCTGGCAAGTCCCAAACTGTAGGGCATGTTAGCTGGCTAGACACCCTCTGACAGGGGCTGAAGCTGCAGTCCCTAGACAGAGTTTCTTCTTCCTCAAAAAAATAACAGTTTTACTCTTTTTCAGAAACAGCTTAAATGGAAAAACATGCCTTTTGTATTTAAACATAGTTTTTGTATTTTTGCACATATGTGCAACTTTCAGCAAGTCAGTTTTACAATATTTTCATCACCTCAAAAAAATCCCATATTCTTTAGCTATCACTTCCCATTTCCCCATTCCCTGAGTTTACTTTCCCTGACCTGTAGCCTTAAGGAAGCACTAATCTACTTTCTGTCTCTACAATACCTATTTTGGACATTTATACACTTAGACCCATATAATATGTAGACTTTGATGACTGGATTCTTTCACTTAGCATATACTTTTAAGGCTCATCTATGCTGTAGCATACATCAATACTCCACTCCTTTTTGTGGCTGAGTAATAATCCGTATCAGAATGGATTGTCTGACTGTCAGATGAATTACCCGTTTATCTGTTGATGGACACTTGGGCTGTTTTCATAGTCTAGTTATTATAAATCATGCTCCTGTAAACACTTGTGTACTATATTCTGTGTAGACATATGTTTTTATTTCTCTTGGGTATATACTTTGAAGTGGAATTCTAGATGATATGGTAAGTCATGTTTAATCATTTGAAGAACAGCCAGACTGTATTCCAAAGTGGGTGGGCCATTTCACATCCTCACCAGCACTGACTGAGGATTCTAGTTTCTTCACATTCTCATCACTTGCTGGTTATCTGATCTTTTTTTTATTCTAGCCATCTTAGTATATGTGAAGTGGTATCTCACTGTGGTTTTAATTTCCTGATGATGTTGAGCATCATTTCACATGGTTAGTGGCCACTGTATATCTTCTTTAAAGAAATGATTATTTGGAAACTTTGCCCATTTTTATTTGGTTATTTTGTTTGGTTATTGAGTTGTTAAAAGTTCTTTATAAGTCATATAAAGTATCTTATCAGCTATGTGATTTGCAAATATTTTCTCCCATTATATGGAGTTTTTCCACTTTCTTGAGAGTGTCCTTTGATACACAAAATTTTTCAAATTTGATAAAGTCTAATTTATCTTTTATTTTGTTTCTTGTGCCTTTGATGTCATATCTAACAATCTTTTGACAAATGCAAGGTCATACATATTTTTTTCCTACATTTTCTTTTAAGAAGTATAGTTTTTGCCCTTACATCTAGGCCTTTGATAAATTTTCAGTTAATTTTTGTAAATTGTGTGAGAGGAGGTTCCAACTTAATTCTTTGCATATAACTATCCAGTTGTCCCAGTGCCATTTGTTGAGAAAACTATTCTTTCTCATTGAATGGTCTTGGCACCCTTGTCAAAAATCAGTTTACTATGGGATATAAGCTTATTCTGGGGCATTGTTTCTTTTTTTTATTGTTGTTCAAGTACAATTGTCTCCATTTTTCATCCCACCATGCCCCCCTGCCCCACCCATTCCCACCTCCCACCCTCGAACCCACCCCCTTTGGCTTTGTTGTTGTGTTCTTCATACTACGCAGCAGAAAGAAGGAGCTCCTATCCTTTGCAACAGCATGGGTGGAACTGGAAAGCATTATGCAAAGTGAAAGAAGCCAGGCAGTGAAAGAGAAATACCATATGATCTCACCTATAAGTGGAACCTAATCAACAAAACAAGCAAGCAAAGTACAACCAGAGACATTGAAATAAAGAGCAATGTGACAGTGACCATAGAAGAGTGGGGGGAGGGATACTAGAGGATACTAGGGGGACCATCAAGGGACATCTAGGAAGGGCATTCATTTATATTCCATATATTTATATCTTTGTCCACACTGCCTTATATCCCATTATTTTGTAAATACATTTTGAAATTTGGAAGTGTGAGTTCTCTTTCATTCTTCTTCAAGATTAGTGTGCCATTCTGAGTCCTTTGTAATTACATATCAATTTTAGAATCACAATATTAGTTTGTACCAAGTCAGCTGGGATTTTTGATAGAGATTGCATGTAGTTTAATGTAGTTTAGTTTTTTTGGGGGGATACTGCCATTTTAACAATATTAAATCTTCCAATTCATAAACATGGGATGCTATTCCATTTATTTAGATCTTTACTTTCTCTCTACAATGTTTTGCAGTTCTCAGAGTATAAGTTTTGCACTTCTTTTATAAAAGTTATTTCTAAGGATTATATTCCTTTTGATGCTATGTCGAGTGGAATTTTTTCTTAATTTCATTTTCAGAGTGATCATTACAAGTATTTAGTAATGCAATTTATTTATTTATTCATTTAATTTTGTAATGCAATTTATTTTTATGTATTGATTTTGTATTCTATAACCTTGCAAATTCATTTCTTAGTTCTATTCATTTTTGCTTAGTGAATTCCTTAGAATTTTTCTACATATAAGATCATATTGTTTGTAAGTAGAGATTATTTTATTCCTTTCCAATTTGGACACTGTTTATTTTTTCCTGCCTAATTATCATGGCTAGAAGCTCAAGTAATATATTGAATAGAAGTGGTGAGAGGAGACATCCTGTTTTAGTCCTGAACTTAAAGGGATGCATATTGTCTTTTACCACTAAGCATGATGTTAGCTGTGAGGTTAGTTGTTTTATAAGGCCTTCCAACTGATTGAAGGAGCGCCTACCCCTCAATTATTGAGGATAATCCCCTTTACTTTAAAGTCAACTGATTATAGATATTAACTATGTCTACGAAATACCTTCACAGCAATATCTAGATTAATGTTTAATTTAAAAGTGGGTATTAAAGCCTAGTCAAATTGACATATTAACTATCACATCTAGGTTCTTTGAAAGGTAGGTATACTCGGAGAGCAAGTGGATATGTGTGTGAAATAAAATAGACATAATAGTAAAATCCACACTGCTTTGGATCTCCTTGGTATGAAACTCTAAGAAGATTAAAAAAGAGCACTCCCTTTCTTGTTCATGAGAGTGTGGTCAAGAACCTCAGCTCTGAGGTACAGCATTAGGACTTTGGTTTTGCTGACATCAGATTTTCTCGGTATTGTCCTAAAATCCATCCTTTCCCTGAACTCCAACTTGATGAGCATCTCAAATGCAACTTACATTTAAAATATCAAAAGAGAATTTATTTCTCCCTTTATATTCTCTGCCTCCTCCTCCCTATTTTTGCTTCTATTCTACTCTCTACCTCAGTATGTGGTGTTTATTATACAACTGATTTATTTTTTTATTATATTTTATTGATTATGCTCTTACAGTTGTCCTGATTCTTTCCCTTTCACTGCCCTCCACCTAGCAACTCCCACTCCCTCAGGCCATCTCCCCACCATTGTTCACATCCATGGATCATGTATATAAGTTCTTTGTCTACTCCATTTCCTATACTGTACTTTATATCCCCATTACTATTTGTAACTACCTATTTGAACTTCTTAATTCCCTCACCTCTTCACCCATTCCTCCACACTCCCCTCCCTAGCAGCCATCAAAACACTCTCCATATCTATAATTCTATCTCTGTTCTTGTTTGCTTTATTTTTTAGATTCAGTTGTATATATATAAATACATACATATATATATATAGCCATTTTATTGTTCATAGCTTTGATCTTCTTTTTCTTAAATAAGTCCCTTTAACATTTCACATAATAATGGTTTGGTGATGATGAACTCCTTTAGTTTGTTCTTGTCTGGGAAGCTCATTATCTGCCCTTCAATTCTAAATGATAGCCTTGCTGGGTAGAGCATCAAGGCTGTAGGTCCCTCCTTTTCATGACTTTGAACATTTCCTGCCAATTCCTTCTAGACTTCAAAGTTTCTTTTGAGAAATCAACTGACAGTCTTATGGGAACTCCCCTGTAGGTAACTAACTTCTTTTCTCTTTCTGCCTTTAAGATTTTCTCTTTATCTTTAACCTTTGGCATTTTAATTACACCATTTCTTGGTCTGGGCCTCTTTGCAGACATCATAATTGGGACTCTTCATGCTTCCCGGACTTGCATGTCTATGTCCTTCACCAAACCAGGGAAGTTTTATTTCATTATTTTCTTCAAATAGATTTCCAATTTCTTGCTTTCTCTTCTCCTCTGGCACTCCCTATGATTTGAATGTTGGATCTCTTGAAGTTGTCCCAGAGGCTGCTTATATTATTTTCCTTTTTTGTATTCTTTTTTCTTCTTGTTGTTCTAAATGATTGTTTTTTGCTTCCTCGTGTTCCAAATCACTGATTTGATATTCTTGGCTTCATCCATTCTACTGTTGTTTCCCTGTAAATTGTTTTTTTATTTCAATTAGTGTTCTGTTGTTTCTTGCTGGATCTTTTTTATACTGCTGAAGTCCTCACTAAGTTCCTTGAGCATTTTTATAACCAGTGTTTGTACTCTGCATCTGATAGATTGTGTGTCTCCATTTCATTTAGCTCTTTTCCTGGAGTTTTGATCTATTCTTTCATTTGGGCCATGTTTCTTCATCTCCTTGCTTTGGCAGCCTCCCTGTGTTTATTTCTATGTATTAGGTAGAGCTGCTTTGACTCTGTGTATTGGTAGTGTGGCCTAATGTAGTAGGTATCCTGCAGGTTCCAGTGGAATAGACTTCCCTATCACCCAGGCTGGGTACTTGAAGTTGCCCTTCATGTGGGCTGAGTACACCCTCCTCTTGTAGTTGAGCTTTGGTTGCTGATGGCACATCAATGGGAGGGATTTACCCAGGCCAGTCAGGTGCAAGAATTGGCTGTGACTACTTACCACCAACCTCCTACCTCTGTGGAAGATCAGCTGTGCAGGGGTAGGGTGATGGTGCTGTGATGTGGTCCATAACTATTCACTGGGTGCACTGGCCCTGGGGCTTCCCAGGTGGCCAAGGTCAGCCCCCACTTATGTTTTACCCTGGGTCACCTTGCCTGAGCTATAAAGCAATCTGAGATGGCTGCTACTTGTGCTGGGCTTGGAGATTCCCAGGTGAAGCCAAGCTATGAGTCTAGGCTGGCTGCTGCTAGTGCTGGGCCTGGGGCTCACTGAGGCCAGCTGTTGCTTGTTTGAGAGGATTTAGTAAGTTGTGAAGTATGAGCCAAGACCAGCCATTCATATGAAAAGCAGCTTGGGTGGGCCCATAATTTGGGTGGAGTGATGTCTCTGGGGATCTCCCAGGTGGGTCAAACAGTGTTATCCAGGTTAATGGAGTCTCAGGTATGGCACTACCTTATCAGTTCTGTGGCTCTGCGAGGGGAGGGTTTAGAAAAGGGACAATGACCTTTGTCTGCTCACCTTGGTGCCAAACACTTCAGTTTCTCCCTGTATGCCACTGGTGCCTTTCAAGCTGCTACCATGGTGCTGGAGCTCAGAGGGAGTGAGTCTGAGTAGGTGAGCCCATGTGTAGGTTCTTTCAGAGGAACTGCCTGGGGGTCCAGAAGTTTCTTCCACCAACTCAATCCCCACTAGTTTTTGCAGCCAGAAGTTGTGGGGACTTATTTTCTTGGCACTTGAATCCTGGGCTGGAGGGCCTGGTGTGGGTCTGGGACTCATGGCTCCTGAGATTTCCCTTCCAAATTTTTATCTACCACACATAGGTGTGGAACCTGCCAATTCCACATCTGTACCCCTCCTAGCAATCCGGATGGATGTGGTTTCTTTAATGTCATAGTTGTCAGACTTCCATTCAACTCAGCTTCTGATGGTTCTGAGTGGTGGTTGTTATGTATTTTAGTTGTAATTTTGATGTGGTTGTGTGAAGAGGCAAGCCATGTCTGCCTATGCCACCATCTTGACCTGAAGAAACACTTGATTTCTTAGATCAGAGCTCTCAGAGTCATCCTAGATTCTATTTTCTTATGTAATTTCTCATTCAATTAATATTAAGTTCTATAAGTCATTTCCTCTCAATTTCTTTCAGACTGACAACCTCCTTTCCACATCTGTCCATTATTACTGTAAGCTAATGTCCAAATGGCCCTTTCTGCCTCTGATCATGTTTACCCTCCAGTAAATCCTCTACACTATTGCAAAAAAATTACTTTTCTAAAATCCACATCTGATAATACACCTGGTTTGCTTAAAACTGATCATTAGCTACCCATTGCTAAAGGAGAAACTCCAAACCCAAGTACCTGCTCAAGTACTTGCATTTCCCTAAACATGTTACAGTGTTCTGCATCCCCATACTTTTGCTCTGGCACCTCCATCTACTATTAAAGCTCTCATTTTCCTACTGTGCTTCTTCACCTCCATACATGTAGAAGGGCAATTAATTATTTTTTAAGACTCAATATCTAAAGGATATGGAGAAAACGAAGAGTCTTCAAGGAAGGTTGAGGAAGAACTATACATGAGAAGAGATATAAAAAGTCCTGTGTCCTGAACAGTTTTAGGAAGTGACATAGTTACTCAAAAAAGATTGTTTCAGACTTCTGGCCAAGATGGAGGCGTAGGTAGACACACTGTGCCTCCTCTCACAACCAAAATTAAGGACAACAAAGATCTAGAAACAAGAAAACAACCAGAACTCATAGAAAATTGAACTGTATGGAAGTCCAACAACCATTCATCCAGACCGGTAAGAGGGGCGGAGTCATGGCAGGAAAATGTGGAGGTGCGGACTCGGCAGACAGGCGGCAGCAGCTGCCAGATCCTAAGCGCACAGGCGGCAGCTAGCAGACCCCGGGCACGGGGTGGCAGCTGTGCGAACCCAGTGAGGTGGCGCAAGGGGGCTGGCTGACCAGGTGGTCCCACATTCGCACACAGATAATCCAGGCAAAGGGGAAGCAACGGAAGGGACTGGAATCTGAGAGAGAGCAGAGCAAGCACCATTGTTCCCCCTTGGACCCTGGCCCCACATACAGTGTCACTACCCAGTGACTGGGCTGCCCCGCCCTGGGGAACACCTAAGGCTCCACCCCTCACTACGTAACAGCCACAACTAGATTAAAAAAAAAAAAAAGAAACAAAAATGGCTCAAACCAGAGAACAAATCAAAGCCCCAGAGCCAATTTATCTAAGCGACGAAGAGAGAGCCAACCTATCAGAGGCACAATTCAAAGCCCTGGTGATCAGGATGCTCACAGAATTGGTTGATTTTGCTCACAAATTAGAGGAACAAATGGAGGCTACAGTAAGTGAAATGAAGAAAAATGCACAGGGAACCAATAGAGATGGGAGGAAAACTGGGACTCAAATTAATGGAGTGGACCAGAAGGAAGGAAGAAACAACCAAACAGAAAAGAATGAAGAAACAAGAATTCAAAAAAATGAAGAGAGGCTTAGGAACCTCCAGGACACCTTTAAACATCCCAACATCCGAATTATGGGGGTACCAGAAGGGGAAGAGGAAGAGCAAAAAGTGGAAAACTTATTTGAACAAATAATAAAGGAGAACTTCCCCAATCTGGCAAAGGAAATAGACTTCCAGGAAGTCCAGGAAGCTCAGAGAGTCCCAAAAATGGTGGACCCAAGGAGGAACACACCAAGGCACATCATAATTACATTAGCCAAGATTAAAATGAAGGAGAGAATTCTAGAAGCAGCAAGGGATAAGGGAACAGTCATCTACAAAGGAGTTCCCATCAGACTGTCAGATAATTTCTCAAAACAGACCTTCCAGGCAAGAAGGGGCTGGAAAGAAGTGTTCCAAGTCATGAAAGTCAAGGACCTATATCCAAGATTGCTCTATCCAGCAAAGCTGTCATTTAGACTGGAAGGGAAGATAAAGTGCTTCTCAGATAAGGTCAAGTTAAAGGAGTGCATC
>PVKU01002889.1:0-203587 GCA_004027475.1 Anoura caudifer
TTTCCATAAGGCGGCGGACAATAACGGACCTTTTCTGTTGCTCAGTAACAGTTTTGGAGGCTCGTCCGGGATCTTAATTGCCTGTGGAAGACTGACCCCTCAGGTTCGAGAAAGTGAGACTTTAGAAGTGTTTTGCCAGTCTCGAGAACCCACTGTTTTGCTCTGTAACAATAGAACTCATGGAACTGCAAGGAAAAATACATGAATCCACAGTGATAGCTGGAGACCTCAACACCCCTCTATCACAAATGAACAAATCCAGCAGGCAGAAAATCAGGAAGGACACAGTTAAATTCAACAATACTATCAATCAACTGGATATAATTGATAATTATGCACTTCATGCAGCAGCAAAATACACTTTCTTCTTAAGCTTACACTGACCCTTCACCAAAGTAGACCACTTTGTGGCCATAAAAATACACCTTAACAAATTTAAAAGAATAGAAATCATACAGTGTCTACTCTGAGACTATAGTGAAATTAAATTAGAACTTAGTAATAAACATAACTAGAAAACCAAATACACAGAAATCAAAAAACAGACTTCAAAATAACACATTGGTCAAAGAAGAAATCTCAAGAGATACTGTAAAATATTTTTTAACTTAATGTAAATGCATATACAAAAAATTTATGGAATGCAATGAAAGCAGTGCTTGGAGAGAAATTTATAGCACTGAATGAATATATTAAAAAATCTCAAAATCTAAGTTTCTGCCTTACAAAACTAGAAAAAGAAGAGCAAATTAAATTCAAAGCAGAAGGATTAGTGAGAATTAAAGCAGAAATCAATGACATTTAAAATAGGAAATCAATACAGCAAGTCAATGAAACCAAAGCTGTTTCTTTGAAAAGATTAATAAAATTGATAAGCCTCCAGCAAGGCTAACTAACAAAGAGAGAGCAGACACAAATTACTAATATTAAAAATGATAGAGGGGATATCACTACAGATCCCATGGCATTAAAAGGATAATAATGGACCACTAGGAACAACTCTATGCCCACAAATTTAAAAACCTAAATGAAATTAACCAAATCCTTGAAAGATACAAGTTGCCCAAACTCACACAAAAAGAAATAGGCCTATATCTACATGAAAAATTAAATCAATTAATAATCTTCCAACACAGAAAGCACAGGGCCCCCATGGTTTCAACAATGAATTCTACCAAACATTTAGGAAGAAATTACATCGATTCCCTACAATCTCTTCAGAGGACAGAAGCAGAAGGAATACTTCCTAACTTGTTCTATGAAGCCAGCATTACCCTAATACCAAAACCAGATAAAGACATGACAAGAAAACTACTAACCAATATTTCTCATGAACATACATGCAAAAATTTTCAACAACATTAGCAAATTGACTACAACATGGTATTAAAAGAATTATATACCATAACTAAATGAAATTTATCCCAGGCAGGCAAGGCTGGTTCAACATCTCAAAATTAATGGAATCTACCACATCAACAGATTAAAAAAGAACAACTATATGATTTTATCAATAGATGCAAAAAAATAATTTGTCTGAATTCAGTGCCCATTCATGATAAAAAAAACTCTCAGTAACCTAGAAATAAAGGAGACTTTCTCAACTTGACAAAGACTATCTAGAAAAAAACCTACAACTAACATCACACTTACTATTAAAAAAAAAAAAAACCTTGAATCATTCCCATAAAGATCAAGAAGAAGGCAAGGTATCCCTTCTCACCACTGCTTTTCAACATCATACTGGAAGTCTCAGCCAATTCAATCATAAAAGAAAAGGAACCAAAAGGTATACATATCAGAAAGGAATATAGAAGACATCTTTGTTGCAGATGACATGATCATCTATATAGAAAATTTAAAAGGACAAAAAAAAAAAACCCTCCCCTGTCTAATGGCAAGATTGAAGGATACTACATTAATATTTAAAAAGTCAACTGTATTCCCACATACCAACAATGAACAAGTAAAATTTGAAACTTAAAACACAATATTGTTTGCATTAACACACCCACAAATAAAACAGATATAACAGAACATATACAATATCTATATGAGGAAAATTATAAAACTCTGATGAATAAAATCAAAGATCAACAAAATAAATGGAGAGATATTCCATGTTCACAGATAGGAAGATCAGTCCTTCCCAACTTGATCTATAAGTCAATGCAATTTGCCTGGGCTAGTGTGGCTCAGTGGATTGAGTGCCAGCCTGCAAACCAAAAGGTGGCCAGTTCGATTCCTGGTTGGGGCACATGCCTGGGTTGCAGGCCGGGTCCCCAGTATGGGGCACATATGAAGCAACCACACATTGATGCTTTTCTCCCTCTCTTTCTCCCTCCTTTCCTCTCTCTCTAAAAATAAATAAAATCCAGAGGGGAGAGGGGAGGGAATTTCACAGGAAAAGGGGAAGGGTTTACAGGAACAAGTATAAAGGACACATGGACAAAAACTAGGGAGGGGGTGGAAATGAGAGGGAGGTAGGGAGAGCTGGAGGGGTGGGCTGGGATGGGAGTAAAAGATAGAAAACTGTACTTGAACAACAATTAAAATAAAATTTAAAAATAAATAAAATTAAAATAAATAAAATCTAAAAAATCAATGCAATCAAAATCCCAGCAAATTATTTGGTGAATATCAACAAATTTATCCTAAAGTTTATAACTAGGCAAAAGACCTACAATAGCCAACACAATGTTAAAGGAGAACACAGTTGGAGCATTGATACTACTCATCATTGAGACTTACTGGAAAGCTACAATGATCCAAACACCATGGTATTGGTGAAAGAACAGACAAACAGATCAATGAAACAGAATTGAGGACCCAGAAATAGATCTCCATAAATGTAATCAACTGACCCTTCACCAAAAAGCAAAGGCAATACAATGAAGCAAAGGCAACCTTTTTAACAAACAATGCTGAAAAAACTTGACATCCATATACAAAATAAAATGAATCTAGACAAACTCTACACCCTTTACATAAAATTATTTTACAGTGGATCAAAGACTAAAACACAAAACAATAAAATTCCTAGAGAAAAACTAGATGATCTTAGGTATGGGAAGGACTTTTTAGATAAAACAACAAAGGCACAATCATGACAGATATGACTGTTATACTTTTTGTATGATCCAGCAATTACACTGCTTGGTATTTACCTAAAGGAATTGAAAACACACCTCCACACAGAAACCAGCGCACCAATGTTTATAGCAGCCTTATTTATAATTACTGAATCCTGGAAGGAACCAAGATGTCCTTCAGTAGCTGAACAGGTAAACTGTGTCATTACACTTTTATCTAAACCTACAGAAAATACAACACTCCTCCCAGGAATGAGTGTAACTTCCTCCCCGGACCAATCTAGAATTACAACTAAATTGAGGAGAAATCACCTGGAACAAACAACTAAACAATGGTGAGAGAGAAGCCTTATAACCTCAGACAGAAGAATCAGTTTTAACACAATGTAACTAGTAGGGAGTGTGGTGGACACAAGAGAGCTGTCTGGGCACCCAGAGGTGGCAGCTGAAGTGCCAGAGGGATATTACAGCAGCCAGTTGGATCCCCCTGAGAAGTGTGGGGTCTAAACCCAAGCTGGGATTTCCAGCCTAGAACACCAGACCCTGAAAAGTACACAGATAACATCCAGCTGTGAAAAGCATCAAGGTTTCTCTCTACCAGAGACTGATTGTCAGAGACACAAAGAGCTACTTAAAAAGACCAATGCAGCCTGGCTGGTATAGCTCAGTGGATTGAGCACAGGCCTGTGACCCAAAGGATCACAGTTCAATTCCCAGTCAGGGCACACGCCTGGGTTGCAGGCAAAGGATGCATGAGAGGCAGCCATACATTGATATTTCTCTCCCTCTCTCCTTCCCTTCCCTTCTAAGATAAATAAACAAAAAATGTTTTTAAAAAAAGGCCAATGCATAAATTTTCATTTGCAGCCACTTTACCCTGTGATCCAGCAAAGCGGACTAGAGATTCTTGAGGAGAGGCTGGGGATGGAGTCTTTGAGGAGAGAACTGAAAGAGAAGCCACCAAGATCCTGGTGCTAAGTCATCCCCATACTGCAGCAGCCACCTTGCTCAGGCTGATCACTTCCCTCCCAGGGGCAGCAACCTAAAGGGAAACAATAGCCATGACCACAGGAGGGACTCTGCCCCACCCTGTGGTGCTTAAGCCAGACTGCTGAGTGCAGAGTGACTAGATTAACAACTGAAGGAGTCAGCCACAGACAGTAGATCCTAGAAGTCTTGAACAGGCTGCCTAAGGCCAGATGAGGTCACCACCTGGCATCACCAGAGGCAAATCCAGAAACTAAAAAAGTAGTAAATACTAGGTGCTACTAGGATGAAATCCACCGTGGTCTTCTCCATGGTTTGTAATATTTTCTTTCCCGCATACCTTTTTAACATTCATTTCTTATCCCTCAAGTTTGTGCATGTTAAGTCACTAGATTTTATACTATAGTCTATTCAATTCACATATTTTGTTCCTCTGTTCTCTTATCCCATTTTACCTTCTTCTTTCCTCTTCTTATTTTTGTTTTAAATTTTGTTTTCTCTCTTGCTATAATTTGTTTCTATTCTGCAGTCTTACTATTTCTCCCACATCCAGCCTCTCAAAACCAATTTTCTAGTCAATGATTATCTCACATCCCTTTTCCCACTCTGAAAATACCCACACTCTTTCTCACCTTTAGCAATCTTTGATTGTTGATTGTGGATAGGGTAGTTGTCTTTTTTCAATTTTATCCCTAGATCTTCACTATTTTTAGATTTCAAATCTCAAATTTTACCATTCTCCTCTTCTATTCTTTTTTCATCTTAAATTTTAATATTTCCCTGTTACTCTTTTCTCGTTTTTCTATTTCATCCTGCCTTTTCTTTTCTTTCTTTCCTTTTTTCTTTTACTTTTTGTCTCAAATTTTAATTTTTCCCTATCTTAACCAGGCTTTCATTCCTCACTCTTAGTACTCCCTCTCCCTCTATCATCTCAAAATCAATTCCCTTTCCTCTAGACATCTCTTAAGATTTCCTTTCTTTCTTGTTCCCCTCTTATTCCCATCCCACCTACATTTTAGCTCATTTGCTGTAAATAGTGTTGTGATGGATCTTCTTCTTCAATTTGATTCCTATTTTTTATTATTTATTTACCTTTTTTTTCTTTTTCTTTCTCTCTCACTATCTTATATTTTATTTTTTAAATGTCTGTTTAACCTAATACTATAAGCTTCACTTCTGTTATTTCATTCCACCTTATTCAAACCCTTTTATATTAATGATGTTAACTTTATCTTCTCTCTTCGAATGGCTCTGATTCCCACCTCTTATCAGTGCTCCTCCTTCTACCTCTCAGTATAATTTTCCTTTCACTAAGTCAGGTCCTGTTTTCTCTCCTTTCTTATCATCTTAATCTATTAATCTCCTTTCTTATTGTCTTAATCTCTTTACACCCCTATTAATAATGGTTCCTTTGCTGTTGATAGTGGATTGTTGGTGGGAGTTTTTTTGTGGGTGTGGTTTTGGTTCCTGGGCTTTATGGTTTTGTTCTGGCAATACATGCACAACAGCATACAAGATGGGGTGGGCAGAGTGACCCTTGGTCAACCAGCTGGAGGGAAGGACCCACCAAAGAAAGACCCAACAACAATAAAAACACAATTACATCCAGAGAGCGAACATAAATGGCATAAAGGGCATCCCAGGAGCATCAAGTTCAGGAGAACAAGGAGACTGCACCACTGAATCACACAGGTCTCCTACCACAGAAGTTCACATCACAAAGACAGCAAGTCAAAGCAGATCAATTTAAGAAGCGGAATCTCCCAACAAATGGGAGACAAAGAAACAACCCTCCATCAAAAGGAAAGGAGGAATCCCCAGAAAGAGTGCTGAATGAAATAGAGGCAAGTAAACTATAACATACTGAGTTCAAAACAATGGTTATAAAGAAGGTCAATGAGCTCAGTGAGAATTACCAAAACTACAAGGAACTTACTGTGAACCGCATCAGCATGAAAAAGGACATAGAAACTATCAACAAGAGCCAGGAGGACATGAAGAATACAATTTCTAAATTGAAGAATACAGTAAAAAGAAGGCTACTGCCTTCATCAAGGCAGGCTAGATGAAGCAGAGGACTGAATCTGTGAGCTGGAGGACAAGGTAGAAGAAAATGCCCAGAAAGAGCAAGAAAAGAAAAAAAAGACTCAAAAAGAACAAACAGGGGTTAAGGAAACTGCAGGACAACATAAAATGTGACAAAATCCATATAATAGGAATACCAGAAGGAGAGGAAGAGAAACAAGGAATAGAAGACCTGTTTGAAAAAGTAATAATGGAACACTTCCCTAATTTGATGAGAGAAAAAGTCACACAGGCCCAAGAAGCACAAAGGGTCCTAATCAAGATGAAGCCTAAGAAGCCCACTCCAAGAAACATCACAATTAAAATGGCAAAATTCAGAGACAGAGAATCTTAAAGGAACCAAAGGAGAAACAGGAAGTAACATACAAGGGAGCCCTGATAAGGCTAGCATCTGACTTCTCAACAAAAACACTACAACCCAGAAGGGAATAGCAAGAAATATTCCAAGCAATGAAAACCAAAAGCCTGCAACCAAGACTCTTCTACCCAGCAAGGCTGTTAATTAAAATGGAAGGTGAAATAGATTCCCAGACAAAGAAGACAAAAAGAATACAGGTACACCAAATCAGCATTGCAAGATATGCTAAAGGGACTGCTTTAAGAACATAAAGAAGGTAAAGAAAAAGAGAGAGAGAGGAACACAGGAACAAAGGGAGGAAATGGCAATGAATAAGTATTTATCAATAATAACCTTAAATGTAAATGGATTAAAAGCTCCAATCAAAAGACATAGGATAGCTGAATGGATAAGAAAACATGACCCGCACATATGCTGCCTACAAGAGACCCATCTCAGAAAAAAGACCTACACAGACTGAAAGTGAAGGGCTGGGAAAAAATATTCCAATCAAATGGACAGGAAAAAAAGCTGGGGTAGCAGTACTTATATCAGACAGACAAGACAGACTTCAAAACAAAGGCCATAAAAAGAGACAAAGAAGGACACTTGATAATATTCAAGTGAAGAATCAATCAAGAAGGCATAAACATTGTAAACCTATATGCACCCAACATAGGAGCACCCAAATATATAAGAAAAATCTTGAACAACTTCAAGAAAGGCATCTACAGTAACACACTTATATTAGAGGTTTTTAACACCCGATTGTCAACAATGGATACATCTTCCAAACAATACCAATAAAGATAGTGAGGCACTGAACAACACACTAGATCAAATGGACTTAACTGATATATATAGAAACTTTCACTGCAAAGCAGCAAATACACATTCTTTTCAAATGCATGTAGAACATTTTCAAATACAGACCACACAACAGGACACAAAACAAGTCTCAGCAAATTCAAGAAAACTGAAATCAAATCAAGCATTTTCTCAGACAACAAGGACCTGAAACTAGCAACCAACTTCAAGGAAAAATCTCAAAACCACTCAAATTTGTGGAGATTGAATACCATGCTATTAAACAATTAATAGGTTAATAATGAGATCAAAGAAGAAGTCAAAAAGTTTCTGGAAACAAATTACAATGAACTCACAGCAGTACAAAACTTCTAGGACACAACAAAGGGAGTCCTGAGAGGGAAGTACATAGCTATACAGGCCCACCTAAAAAGGATAGAAACATTTCAAATAAACAACCTAACCCTACATCTACAAGAACTAGAGGATCAACAACAAACAAAGCCCAGAGCATGTTGAAGGAAGGAAATAACCAAAATCAGAGCAGGATTAAATGACATAGAGACTAAAAGAACAATACAAAGGATCAAAGAATCCAGGAGCTGGTTCTTTGAAAAGATAGACAAAACCGACAGGCCTTTAAGCAGACTCATCAAGAAAAAAAGAGAGAGCACCCAAATAAACACAATCAGAAATGAAAGAGGAGAGATTATAACTGATAGCACATAAATACAAAGGATTGTAAGAAATTACTATGAACAACTATATGCCAACAAATTTGAAAACCTGGGTGAAATGGAGAAATGTCTAGAAAACTGTAATCTTCCAAAACTGAATGAAGAAGAATCAGAATGACTGAACAGACATAACAGCTAGTGAAATCGAAGCAGTAATCAAAAAACTCCTGACACACAAAAGCCCTGGACCAGGCAGTTTCACAGGAGAATCTTACAAAACATTTAGGAAGAACTAACCCCTATCCTTCACAGACTATTCGAAAAAATGCAAAATGATGGAAGACTCCCAAACTCTTTTTACGAAGCCAGCATCATCCTTAATCCCAAAACCAGATAAAGACACAACAAAGAAAGAAAACTTCAAGCCAATATTGCTGATGAACATAGACACTAAAATCCTCAACAAAACATTGGCAAACCGCATCCAGCAATACAATAAAGGTCATACACCATGATCTTTCCCATGAAGTTGGATTCATCCCAGGAATGCAAGGATGGTGCAGTATTTGCAAATCAATAAATGTAATATATCACGTAAAGAAAACGAAAGAAAAAAATCACATGATTATCATCAATAGATGGTGAAAAAGCATTTGATAAGGTACAGCACCAATTTATGATAAAAACACTCATCAAAATAGGAGTAAAGGGAGCATACCTCAACATAATAAAGGCCATATACAAGAAATCTACAGCCAATGTCATATTCAATGGGCAAAAACCAAAAGTTTTCCCACTGAGTTCAGGAACACGACAAGGGTGTCCACTTTTACCACTTCTACTCAACTTAGTATTGGAAGTTTTAGCCACAGAAATCAGTCAAGAAAAAGAAATATAAAGCCTCCAAATTGGAAAGGAGGAAATAAAACTATCATTGTTTGCAGATGACATGATAGTGTACACAGAAAACCCTATTAACTCCACCAAAAAATTACTTGACCTAATAAGTGAATTGGACAAAACAGCTAAATACAAAGTCAATATTAAGAAACTGAAGGCATTTTTGAACACCAACAACAAAATATCAGAAACAGAAATCAGGGGGGAAAAAATCCCATTCGCTATAGCAACAAGAAAAATAAAGTACCTAGGTATAAACTTTACCAAGCAAAAGACCTGTACTCAGAAAACTACACAACACTGAAAAAAGAAATTAAGGAAGACACAGATAAATGGAAGCATATACCATGTTCATAGATTGGAAGAATTAACATCATCAAAATGTCCATATTACCCAAAGCAATTTACAGATTCAATGCAAACCCTATTAAAATACCAATAACATATTTCACAGATATAGAACAAACATTTCAAAAATTTATATGACACCATATGCAACCCTGGATAGCCTCAACAATTTTCAGGAAAAAGAACAAAGTAGGAGGGGTAACAATACCTGATACCAAACTATATTCCAAGGCCACTATAATCAAAACAGTCTGGTACTGGCATAAGACCAGACACACAGGTAAATGGAACAGAAAAAAAGAACCCAGAAATAAAACCAAGTCTCTATGGACAATTAATATTCAACAAAGGGAACAGGAGCATAAAATGGAGTAAAACTAGCCTCTTCAACAAATGGTGTTGAGAGATCTGGACAGCTACATGGGAAAAAATGAAACTCAACCATACACAACTTATACCATACATCAAAATAAACTTAAGATAGTAAAAGATAAATATAAGTCGCAACACCATAAAAGTCCTAGAGCAGAACATAGGAAGGAAAATTTCAGATATTCCACACAGCAATACTTTCATTGACATGACCCCTAAAGCAAGGGACATAAAGAAAACAATAAACAAATGGGATCTCATCGAAATAAAAAGCTTCTGCACAGCTAAAGAAAACAGCATTAAAATGAAAAGAGAACCAACTGTATAGGAAAACATATTTGCCAATGATACCTCAGACAAGGGTTTGATCTCCAAAACATATAAAGAACTCACACAACTCCACACCACGAAGACAAACAATCCAATTTAAAAAAGGGCAGAGGACCTGAACAGACACTTCGCCAAGGAGGACATACACAAGGCCCAGAGACATCTGAAAGGATGCTTATCATCACTAGCCATCAGAGAGATACAAATTAAAACCACTTGAGATACCACTTCACACTAGTCAGAATGGCCATCATAAATCAACAAACAAAAAGTGCTGGTGAGTTTGTGGAGAAAAGGGAACCCTAGTGCACTGTTGGTGGGAATGCAGACTGGTGCAGCCACTGTGGAAAACAGTATGGAATTTCCTCAAAAAGCTAAAAATGAAACTGCCTTTTGACCTAGCAATCCCACTGCTGGGACTATACCCTAGAATCCTGAAACACCAATCTAAAGAACCTATGCACTCCAATGTTCATAGCAGCGTTATTTGTCATAGCCAAGTGCTAGAAACAGCCTAAGTGCCCATCAGTAAATTAGTGGATCAAAAAACTCTCATACATTTAAACAATAGAATACTACACAACAGAAAGAATGTACTCCTACCCTTCGAAACAGCATGGGTGGAACTGGAGAGTATTATGCTAAGTGAAATAAGCCAGACAGTGAAAGACAGATATGTATTACCCCACCTACAAGTGGAACCTAATCAACAAAACAAAGAGACATGGAAACAAAAAACAAACTAACAGTGACCTGAGGGGAAAGAGGAGGGGGATAACGGAGAAAGGAGAGGAAGGGTCAAGTCAAGGAATATGTATAAAGGACACATGGACAAAGACAACAGGAGGAGGGAGGACTGAATGTGGGAGGTGGTGGTGGGTAGGGCAGGGGGAGAGTAATGGGGGAAAAATGGAGACAACTGTAATTGAATAACAATAAAAAAACAGTGAACTCTAATGTAAACTATGGACTTTGGGTAATTATGAGGTGTCAGCATAGGTTCATCAACTCCAACAAACATACCATGATAATTGGTGTTGATAATGGGGAGTCTATGCACATTATAGAGACAGGAGTTATAGGAAAAAATCTCTGTAGCTTCCTCTCAATTCTGCCATGAACTTAAAAGCACCCCCCAAAAAATCTACTTAGAAAAAATAAACAAAAATGTGGAGACATTTCTTATTAAGAGGAAAAATTACTGTACATGAAACCCTTTACAAATAGGTTTTTTTGTTTTGAAATAGTTCCCCCCTATGTAAAACATCCTCATTGAGTTTTATCAGTGTAGCCTAGGGATCTATAATACTTAATTGGAATAGTTCACTGAAGTTACTTTGCTATATTTAATTACTAATTCCCATGTACTATAATATCTAATATCCACTTGGGAAATACATTATAGACTTGGAAACTAAAGTAATATGTGATTAATTTACAGGAAAACTTAGAAACCACCAAAGAGTTGTTTACAACATTAGACATTTTAAAGTACTATTTCTTTGCAGTTTTATCTGGACTTAACACTTTCCTACATAGAAAGACAAAGGTCCTGCCCTTTGCCCCAAGCCTACAAATTCTCCACTGTACAGACCATACTCTACTCTCTAGATAGTGCTGTTTAATAAACATATTGAACATATTAAACCTGACTGAAGATGGCAATAACAGACTTATATATAGCTGATGTATTTACCTGAGTTGGAGTCTTTCTTTAGAATAGGCTGCAACTAAAATGAATACATAAGATATAAATCCACTACTGCCACCTTCCTTCTTCAGACAGCTTTTTATCTTCCTGATGATGCCTACTAGATTCTCCCCTCTGCTACTCCTACTTGGTAGTTGCCATTGTCACCTCTGAGAAGTAGCAGCAGCCACAGCAAAAGAAATTGTCTCAAGTAGGGTTCACACGCTGGCTAGAGATAGAGATAGAGAGCTAGCAAATGAGTGACTAGAACCCTGGCTGGTGTGGCTCAGTGGCTGAGTGCTAGCTGGTGAACTAAAGGGTCGCCAGTTCAATTCCCAGTCAGGGCACATGCCTGGGTTGTGGGCCAGGTCCCCAGTGAGGGGCATGTGAGAGGCAACCACACATTGATGTTTCTCTCCCTCTCTTTCTCCCTCCCTTCCCCTCTCTCTGAAAATAAATAAAATCTTAAAACAAAAATGAGTGACTAGAGAAGCTAAGCAATGCTGATTCACAGATTAGGTGCCAATCTCCTGGACTGGCTCAGGACCCTTGCACATGCTGTCCCATCTGCCCAGCTGACTACCTAGCTAAGAGCTAATTCTCACTTAGCAGTTCTCAGCCTACATTTCGCCAACTCAAAGAGAATTTCATTCAGCACCTTATTAATGAAGAGTCACCCATTATTCTTTCTCAGCAACTGTTTTTTTCCCTCCATAACACTACAATCTGCAATTACTTATTTGTATGTTTTCTTATTTTATATCTGTCTCTGCTACTGGAATGTAGGTGCGACGCGAGCAGAAATCATGTCACTACTAGTCACTATTCTAATTTCATCATGTAGCATAGAATCTGGCCCACAACAGTCACTAACAAACACCCAGACTTCAAAGCAATAAACTTCACTTTCTTTGGGGAAGAAAGGAGACTGTTCCATATAACTAGCATGGGATGCAATATGCTACAATGGAAAGAGTACAACTTGGGAATCACACAATTTGAGTATCACCTCCACTGCTTACCTACCTAAAAGACCTTTGGCAACTTATGTTGTATCTTGAAGTCCCAAGTTTCTCAATTTAAAATGATAATAATACTTCTCTCACATAATTACTCTGATTTTCTAGTAGATAGTAGATACTCATAAGTGGTAATTATTACTTGAATGATCATTTCTTTTCCTCCACTAAGAGGCCTTGAGTGCAGCTGTAACATATAGGAGTTAAGCTGTGGCCTTATAAACCTTGTAATATCAAAAATACTATTATTTATAAAGATAAGTTGTATTTTAAAAACTTTCATTTAATATATGCTTCCTCAGTAAAACTACAGAACTTCTAAATCTTCTTAAATAGATGCTTAGAAAAAATTAATCCATGCAGGTATTTTTCATTACATGGTACTAATTACACTGAAGCACAAAGTTCCTTTTCAAACTGTGTTGTTTAAATTCAACAGAAATTTTAAAATATACAAAAGCAAAATGATATATTTATGTTTTATTGTTAAACTGAATTTTCAGTATAAGTAAAAACAAAGTTTTTATTATTGTAAAAAACTGAAGTTTGGGGATTTTATAAAGGAATTTTCACAAGTCACTTTCCACAGATTAAAAGAGGTTGAAATGTTTCCATTTAAGATAAATAACAAGGTACACAGCCCTGACTGGTGTGGCTCAGTTGGTTGGGTGTCATCCCACAAAGCAAATGGTTCCCTATTGGATTCCCAGTCATGGCATATGCCTGGGTAGAGATAAATAACGGATGTTTCTCTCTCACATCAATATCTGCCTCCCTCTTTTTCTCACTCCCTTCCCCTATCTCTAAAAAATACAGTGGTACCTTGGTACTCATTGTTAATTCACTCCAGAACTCCTGATGAGTGCTGGAGCTGATGAGTACCAAACTGTTCTTTAGCAAGCTACCGTGGGACTGCCCTGTAGACCTCTGTTCCATCGCAAGAGATGGGCCCCAAGAGGCAAGCAAGCACAAGCGCTGAAACATTTTTTTCTTGTTAAAATGAGGTGAGTACAGGATTTGACTTAAGCCCACAAGTCCCAAGGTTTGACTATAAATAAAATCTTTAAAAAGAAGATAGCAGCATACACAAACACCTATGTGAACAAAATAATTTGTACATGAAGATACTGTTATAGGCTGCTGTGGCTCAGTGGACTGAGCACTGGCCTGTGAACCACAGCGTTGCTGGTTCCATTACCAGCTCAGGGCACAGGCCTGGGTTGTGGGCCGAGTTCCCCAGTCGGGGAGGGTTTGCAGGAGGCAACTACACATTGATGTTTCTCTCTTTCTCCCTCCCTTCCACTTTCTCTAGAAATGTATAAATAAAATCTTTTTTTTTAATTTTTTAAAAACATACTGCTATAAATCCTTTTTTCCCTGTCCAAATGCAATTTTTTTCTTGCTGCTAAATAAAGTTAGAGTCCTTCCTGACTGGAATGACTATTTACTTTAACTCCAGGGGGCTTAAATTATCAGTCTTTTAAGAAGCTTTAACTGTTTTTGACAATTTAACCTGCTTAGCTCACAGCACCCAAGGGAGGGCCTTGGTTGCAAGTTTTATTTCTGATGCAGCTGACCACTAATACTGACTCCATAGATAATGGATTTCAATAACAACCACCCACAGGTTAGCACTTTGAGTAGTACCCATAATATTGCTTTAATTAAGTTAATGCGTGAAGGTCATTGTTTGGTAGAAAGTTTTATTAAATTTGACAGTGTTTACAATAATAGTAATAATAAAAAAGAAACTGTGTTCATCTGTACAGTAACCATATAAGTCTGCCTATAGATATAATCCAGTTTGCTCATTAATTTATGCTGCATTTCAATTTATTTTCAAAAAAGAATTCAATTTTTTAGTCCCATTTCCCAAAAGTAGGTACATTTCTAGCATTTCTGATAGTTTCATGACAGATGGCTCTAACCATGCTGGGCACAGAATGGGTCTACCTGGCACAAAGAGTCCACCCACTAGAGCAAAGGAGGTATCTACCATCACCACATACACCCCTGATATTGGAGCATTTTGATTGTGGAAAAGAGTAATGTTTTGATTTGTGTGTAGCTCCATGTGTTTAATATTCATGTCTTTCTGATATATTACAATTATTTTTACAATGAAAAATACACAAATTTTGTTTTTGAACCCAAACATTTTATGTAGTATTTCAAATAAATATATAAAAGTACAACACAAAATTTTTAAATGAATCAAAAATTAGAGTTTCATTCTAAAGCATCAAAAAAAAACTATAATATGCAAATCATAACAGGATTTATACATTTTTCCATTGTTATAACTATTAGGTAACTTGAAATTATTTTATTGAAAAGCAAAAAATAGTGGCTAAATTTTTATATATTGAATTTAGCAATAATTGTATTTTTTTAAATACACAACCTGACAGCCACTATTGTACATAATAATGAATCAGCATGGGAGCCACTTAATACACTTCTTGATTAACTCATTGCCTGTCCAGTTCACACACAGACATGCTTACATGTCATAATCGCCATAATTCCCATCATCCCCACTGCTAACACTCAAGCTCCTTGATTAGTGCACAACTCCCAGACGAGCCATTGCTAATGCTAAATAATTCTCTTCAGCCTCCTGCTACTATTCTGCAGGATCTCCAATTAAATATAATGTCCCTGATGAGCCATAGTAATGTGAACAAATTCCTACCAGGAATCCTATCTTATTCCATTTTACCCAAAAATGTAGAGAAAGCAATTTAGCCAAGTCAAAGACAATCAAAATATTTTAAAGCAATATAGTATAATATTTCTGCAAACTGTTATTCCAAAGATAAAAACAAAAAAAGAATAGAAGAAAAAGAAATGTCTAAACATCATAAATATGCTTTGTTTTCCTGGTTAATTAGCTCTTTATTGAAAAGTTCAGTGTTTTAAGTAGGTACGCTACATTCTTAATCCCAAAAAAAGTTACTAAATGCTAAGTTTTATGAGAAAAGTAAGCAACAGCAAGTTTTAAAGCAAGTATACCATTTAAAATCCTTTTAATTACCTAATTACCAGAACACCAAGGTCCAAAACAACATTAATGAAACCAATTCCTTCCTTCCAATTAAATGCAGTATCATTAGGTCACTATCAGAGGCTTTGCTCATGTAACTTCATGTTGCTGGTAAGGAAACTTCATGTTGGACAATAACAACTATTAGTATTTTTTGCAAGAATATATTAAGAATCCTATATATTTCCTACTGCAGTCTAAATGACTGGAAATCTAAATTTCTGGTGTAATTAAAACCAACTGGGTAGCAAGGACCATGATGGCCATCTTAAAATATTCTGTACAAGAAAAAGCCATTTAAGTGAATGTATTTAAATAGACCATCTCAACTGCACACACATGTGTAAGAAGGTCTGATTTTTCAGTTATGATCCCAAAAAAGTTTTACAAAGCTGACTCTACTCATTTATTCCTATTTGAGGAGCAATGAGTGCAATCACTGCAAATGAGTCCATTAACAGATTTTGCAAAATAATTTTTCAAAACAAAGAACTTTAACTTCTTTCCAAATAGAAAAAGATTTTAGAATACCCTGAGAAATCAAATCACATAAATGAGAAAAATAAACACATAAGTTTTTTAATTTTAAATTTCTTTAATCTCTACACACATCTATAATAAAACTGAAGATATTATAACAAAGATATAACTAGATAAATATGCAAAGATGTATATATAAATATGAAAAGATATAAAGACATTCTGACAACCCCATAAAATTTTGATAAGTTTTTCCCTAAGGTCTTTTATACCTCAGTCCACATTAATGTATTCCATCTCCATTTACCTGATCATTACCCTCCAGTTTGTTCAGCTGGAATCAACATACACTAATTACATAGACATCACGAAGTCCTATTTGTCCTCAGTACCTCCCCAGACAGCAGGGAAATACTATCAAGGGTAGGCATGCTAAGTGATGATTCCCCTCACCTTACTGTCAATCATCCCAGAGTGCTCACAGGAAACCCCACTCAATCTCATTACTGAATCCTAAGGCTAAGACCATAATACCCACCAGGAATCATACTTCAAACAGCAGGCTGCCTGGCTAAGATGTGAGTCACAATGACAACTTCACTGATTTTAGGTTTTGGATTTAACATAATAAATATCAGGTATTTATCACTTAAATACAACCTTATTGTACACCGACAAAGCAACAAAGTCATGTAAGTTCAATTTAAGAATCTAGATAGGGTACATAGTCAAAAGTTAAAGTATGGAATCAATTCATTTCATTTTTAAAAATTCAAAACTATAACTTCACAGGTTTAATAGATATAGCAATACTTTGCTATTTCTCGTGGACTTACTAGTCTTTTTACTTGAAAAGACAGAGAAAGAGACAGACAGATAACTATTTGATTTTATGATAACTCTATCTAACATGCATTATGAGTACAGCAATCTGTAAATTCTCAAACTCTTTGCTCCCACTATTGACTAAACCAATGAAGTAGTACCCACCTTCTAATTTAGAAAGTCTTAAGTCACTAAAATCAAACATTTCTCTTTTTTTTATTTAACTTTTCTAGGACTACCAAAAATCACAGTACATTAATGGGATAAAACTCTAGAATCCATCTCTCCTGCCTTCTAAGCCAATATTAACAAGGCCCTGTTCCACAAATTAAGAAATTCTCCCAAATTAGTCCTCTGCCTAAAATCTAGTGAATTTTTTCAATAGACCTAACTCTACCAGCCTCAAAATCTTATGTAAAGGGCCCTGGCTGGTGTGGCTCAGTGGATTGAGTGCCAGCCTGCAAACCAAAGGGGCAGTTACAATTCCCAGTCAGGGCACATGCCTGGGTTGAGGACCAGGTACCCAGTTGGGGGCTTGTGAGAAGCCACTGATTTATGTTTCTCTCACACATGTTTTTCTCCCTCTCTTTCTCCTTCCTTCCCCCTCTCTCTAAAATAAGTAAGTGAAATCTTTTTTAAAAAAACTGTCAGAACTAATAAGCAAGTTCATCAAGGTTGCATGATACAAAATCACTATATAAAAATCAATTGTATTTTTATACATTTCCAATCAATAAACATTGAAATAAAAATATAACTATAATTCCAGTAGCATCAAAAAGAACAGTCATATATTTAGGAGTAAATATAATAAAATAAGTACAAAATTCATACCCTGAAAACTGCAAAACATTGTTGAAAGAAATTAAAGCAACCTAGCAACCTAAATGAGTTGACCAACATCAAAGAAAATATCCATGTTCACGGATAGGAGGGCTTAAAAGTGTTCAGACAATAACACTTCCCAAATTGATCTACAGATGCAATACAATCCCTTTCAAAATCCTAACAGGATATAACCTTTCACTAGGACTATCTTTCCTTCATAAGCCACCCTCTACAATCTTTGAAAAGAATAATAAGGGCCTGGAGAATGACACATAAAAGATAATTCATGACTTGATAAGAGCCCTAACTCCCATTTTGCTCCCTCGTGCCCTAACCATTTCCCAGGGGAGTACCTTCACTGCTTGTTGACTCTGGCCTCTTGCCCTGGATGTAGCTGTACTATTCTCATCAACATATGTGAACTGTTTTCCTGGGTAACATCTGGCTTTGAGACTTTTCTAGATCACTCTTTACTTCTCAAAGAAAGTAAAAGAACTTTCTCAACAGAGAAAAAGATGCCATACTATTTTAAGACAATCCAACAATAAGATAACTAGTTAAGCTACAAACCCTCCCTGGAAGCACCTCAAATCCTAAATTAAATATACCAAACATCCTTTAAATAAATAGCTTTGGCCAAAAGCTAGACAGTATCCACTAGAGCCAATACTACAGCTAACCTTGGGGAGCAGCCATGGGGATCTCAATGAGAACTGAATTTTAACCCTCAGAGAAAGGAGCCATACACAAGTTGGAGATTAGAAGGAAAACTACATAAGGTCAGGGTTCTTAAAGATTACATCCTCTGTAACAGAGGGATGTGGGATTATCCATTTAACTAACCGGGTAAAAGACAAATTCTTAACATTATCTACTATGGTTCACAGTAAAAAAGAAAGTCTCCTCTGGAAATTAGAAACTATGGGTCTATTCAGAGAGAAGAATGTGTGTGTAGTTTCATTTTGTTTTTTTCCACCATCCTCATAATTCAGCAGCCTTGATATCAAGATATTAGTACAAAAATTAGTCCAAGATTAGTGGTATCCTGGAGAACCCAGTAAAAACAAACACAGTACCCACACACATGGACATATCTGTAACCTAAATCATGTTGGAATTCAACAAGAAGATTGCTAAAATGAGGTCATAAGCCAAAACCTACACACATGATCAAGCAATTCACTGTGAAGAAGAGTCAGAAATAAAATAGACACCTAGAAACTTGAAATAATATTATCATAGAACCTTTCAAATAAGTGTACTAAATATGAATAAGACATGAAAGAAGAACTCAGATACATAAGAAAAAAACAATACACAAAAACCAAAACAAAAAGGAGATTCAAAAAGGAAAGCAGACTGACAGATTTCTCAACAGACAGCAAAATGGACAGCAAAGGCAACATATGCAGCCAAAGTAACCATGTGTCAGGCAATTTTCATCATTGCATTTAAAAATATTAGATGTGAGGTTGTTGGGAAACAAAGTGTTCACATGGATTCAAAGATTAACCTCCAAAAACTAATTTTTAAAGAGGGGGAAATACAGCATTACAATGGAGAGATCTGCAAAAGCTATCTGAACCAAGCAATCAAGCTTAGCATAACCAGTAGAAGCACCCAACATTATGAACCTCTTTATATGGTATAGTAATAGCATCATTTATGGTGTATTTGTGTCAATATTTACTCCGAATCTATTTATAAGGAAAGAAATCAGACAAATCCAGAATATCTATAAGCCAATTGGCTTGACATCAAAACATCAACATCATGAAAATAAAAAATAAAAAAAAAAAGGAGAAAGGGTAGAAAGACCATTTTAGATTAAGTGATTAATGAGCCATAATAACCAAGTGTAGTTCATGAACCTTGATTGAACTGTATAAAAGACATTTGGAGACAACTAGGTAAATTTGAACATGGTTTGCATATTAGATTATATTATAGAATTGGTAATTTTCTTAGCTATGATAGGTATTATAGATATTAAAGAGAATGTCCTTAACCCTCAGAAATAAATACTGAAATATTCGGAGGTAAAATGCCACAGTGTCTGGAATTTATTTAGTATATAAGTTATAGAAATGTTATTTAGCAAATTCTTTAGGAAAGAAAGAGTGAGAGAAAAGGAAGGAAGGAAGAGAGAAAGAAAGAAAATGTTTATACACAGATATATGTGGATAGAAATATAAAAAATGTGCTAAAATGTTAATAATTGGTAAATCCACATTATGGGTATGTAGGTATTCATTGTATTACTCTTCAAGTTTTCATGATGTTGAACAAACACCTAAGAATATAAATGAAGCCCTGGCTGGTATAGCTCAGTGGATTGAGCACAGATTGGGAACCAAAGGGTCGCCAGTTTGATTCCCAGTCAGGGCACATGCCTGGGTTCCGGAGCAGGTCCCCAGTGAAGGCCACATGAGAGGCAACCATACATTGATATTTCTCCCCCTCTCTTTCTCCCTACCTTCCTCTCTCTCTAAAAATAAATAAAATCTTTTTTAAAAAAGAATATAAATGAATGGCCAGTAACATGAAAAAATACTCAAAATCAGTATTCATCAGGGAATCTAAATTAAAACCACAATGAGATAACATAATGGCCACTAGCATGGCAAAAATCAAAAGGACTGATATCACCAAGTACAGGCAAAGATGTTGAGCAACCTGAACGCTCATACATAACAGTGGGAGTATTGTATTTCACAAGCATGTCAGAAAACTGTAGCAGCTTCCTATAAAGTTAAGCATTTGTTTATGGCAAGGGTCAACAAAATGCCAGCGACTCATAGGCCAAATCCAATATAAGGACTGTTTGTATGACCCTCAAGCTAAAATAGTCTTTACATTTTTAAAAGGTTGTAGACACACGCACACACGCACACAAAGAATAAGCAAAGGAGACCATATGCAAAGACTCTCTGGATATATTTACTATCCAGACAGATAATATATCTATTATCCAAACAAAAAAAGGTTGCTCGCCCATCATCCATTTTATAACATGACCCAATAACTCCACTTCTCCATATTAACCCAAGAAAAATATAAGCATATGTTCACAAAAAAACTTTCACAAGAGTGTTTATAGAAGCGTTGTTCATAGTAGCTAAAAATTGGTGGTGGTATGTGTCTAATTTGACAAGCTGATCCTAAAATTTACATGTAAGAGCAAAGAGACAAGAATGCTGAAAGACAATTCTAAATAAGAAGATGGGGGGAAGGGGACCAATAGAAAAACCTGCATAATCATCTTTAAAAGCCAACTTTTTCCATTAAATATTGTTTGCAAGTTATTTGGCTCTTCTTTTTTGTGTGACTTATCACTTAATAGTTGTAGTAACTGTCAGTCTTTTTCCCCTGCTTAACTGTTTAAAAAACTAGCTGTTTTTAACATAAAATTAATAGCATTTAGAATCAACTGTTGCAGTATTTTTTCACTATAGTAGTATTTACATTTTAATTTGTAAAATTAACATAAAAAGTATATACGATTTTGACTCCATGTTATATTGCAAATGCTCACTTCCTGAAAAAATAAACATTGAAACATTAACAATTCATCTGATTAGCACGCCTTGTTCCTATAACCAATATTGTAAAGCTGATCAGATATAACGGTAACCTTTGTGATTACATGTTAAGGAAGCAAAATATGCTGTTGGAGTAATTCACCTTTTTACTTTCTTGAGACTGAAGCAAAAACCAAATAGCAGATTTAGCCCTGTGGCTGAGGCTTAAATTAAACTTTGGCCATTCTAACCATCATTATTCTCCTACTTTTCTTAATAGTATCATTCTAAAAACTGACTTAAAATAGGTCATACTAAGAGGAAGTTTTGACAGCATGAATTGCTTCTGTTTTGGGTCCTGGCAAATCTTATCCTAAATTATGTATTATAATTTCTGGTATACTCACTTCCACTTTCAGACAAAAGTGGCTGAAGGTCTTTAAAATATAAAACTACCCCCTCTGCTTTAGGAAGGATATAAATGACAAAGACTTAAAACTTAGAGCAACTGTTTTGAAACTGGTTTTTTCAAAAGTCTGAAAAGTGACAGTCTACCTCAGAATACAAAGCTAGGAATGTAAGAATGGGGAAAGTTGGTCATGCTATTTGGGGCCAAAATTTATAGAAGTACATTATTCTATACTACCAGCATTGAAATGTAAATATATAGAAATAATAAAAATATAATTTTGTTAGTATCCATACCAATAGTCACCTCCATGACAGCACAACGTAGAGAATTAACTATATTTTGGTATGAAAAAAATAGTAAGTGAAAGGTTACTGTCAGAGTTGAAATAAAAACCGCAATTTTCCACAATTCAAATATTTTTCTCTCTCAATTTGTCCATAAATAAAAATGCCTCCAGAGCTAATACCTTCAAAATAAACACAGGATGAGAAGAGTGAATTTTAAATCTATTAACTAGCTTACTGGTGACACAAACTTTTTTTCTGGAGAATTTTGCTGTTAATAAAATACCTTAGTTTACTAATCAAAAAAGATTAAATATTAACAATTTCCTCATTATTCCATAAATATCCTGTGAAGAATATAAGCTACTATTGAAACTATCACAGTTAAAACTAATTAGTAAAGAAGCCAGAAACCAATATTTTTTAAAAAATCAAATTATATATACAAAGCAAGTTTATTTAATTGCTTAACTTAATTTCTTTTATGTAAATCTGAATTTTTTTTAAGTTCCTGTCAAATAAACTAGATAAATTAATCTTTATATTAGGAAAATTAGAGTGGCTTGTACTTCTTTCCATTTTGTTTTTTTTTAAAGTAAGATTAACAATAAGGCAAAATGAACATACTTTAATATAAAATAAGAAAACACAAAATTAATAATTCTTGTGTTTAATTATTATACAATAAAAGCTAATGACATCACCAATAGATTTCATCATCAAAAGTACTATGAAAGAATGAAAAAAACAGTAACTTACATTAAAATACAACTACCTATATTTCATTCAATAAAATTCCAATAATATTACATTATTTTCTCATGAGAGTTTTTTCTACTCATTTAGTCCATTGGCGCTTAAAAACAAAGCCTGCTGCACTAAAAAATCTCCAATAAAATTATGCACCATTCACTGCTTTATGCTATACCTTCTTTTGTTCATATCCAATTAGCATTAGCCTATCTTTCATTTATCAAACTTTCAGCTGAACTCAATAAAGCATTTAAGAAAGTTAAACAATTACAGCAGTCCCTTAGTGATACTAGAATTATGCTACGGGGCAATGTGCTCTCATAAGACAGCATTGCATAAACATTGCATTAATCTTTGATTCTAACTTTCTCATGCTTTACTTATACCTTCTTAGTGAACAGCAATCAGTCTAGCAATTTAATTCTCTTCTAGGTTTTTTTTTAAGATTTTATTTATTTCATTTTTAGAGAGAGGGAAAAGGAGGGAGAGACAGAGGAAGACAAACATCAATGTGCAAGAGATACATCAATTGGTTGCTCTAGCTCACCCCCAACTGGGGACCTGGCCTACAACCCAGGCCTGTTGCCCTGACTGGGAATCAAATCTGTGACCTTGTGATTCATAGGTCAGCACTCAATCCACTGATCCACACCAGTCAGGGAACTTCTAGGTTTTTTAAACACTGAAAAACATACTTAAGACATACATTGAAGATATAATGCCCCCCTTTTGCTTAAAAAGAGAGTGAATAGTTAAGTAAATGTTTTTTTAATTGTGTGTATATTCTTTTCAGGCCAAGGGAGACAAAAAAAACTACATCTCTTTTTTTATTATTTGACCAAAATAAGGTCTTGATTCAAATAAAGCACAAATATACTTACAGAACTAGCATCAACATCACTGTGGATGGCAACTGTCTTAATGCCCATCTTCTTGCAAGTTTTAATAACCTATTTTAAAATATAATTAATGTTATCTATTAATAATGATTCATATGTAAAGGGATTATAGTAATAATAAAATTCATCGAGTAAAAACAAAAAATAAGATTAAAATTCTACTCACCCTACATGCAATTTCTCCTCTATTAGCAACAAGAATTTTATCAAAAGTCTGAAGAGAGAAAACACACATTAAAAAAATGTTATTCTCACTTTGGGACCAGAAAACACCAAGTTCTTCTGCAGTTAAAACTGGACATGATTCTAATAAACATTACTTCCTAGATTAGTACTAAATACTATACATATGTTCATTTACAACCAGGTTGCTACTAAACTGGTAGGATATGGCCCTATAATTATTCTGTTAAAGCATTGATTGATTAGGTTCAATAATTCAGAAGTGAACTAAGGGGATATTCATAAATTCTCTTGCCAAAAGATAACCTTCAAATGATATTTCAGGATACTAAAAACCTTTAGACAAAATTATTTGACAATTTACTTAATTTATTTTCTAAATTCAGGGAAATTCTAAGTGTCATGAGTTGTTTATCAAAGGAAAGATAGGTATCATTCATATACCACCTCTACTGGGTTGAGGCACATCATTAAACAATATTTTTAATAATTCAGAACAGGTACAAATTATGCTTATATCCAAAGATTCCCAGACCAAGTGGGTTATGCCATTTGAATACAATGTTAAGTTTGAATAGCCATCAAATTTTGAAGCAGCTGAGGCCACATAATAGAAAGCACACTACCATTCTGTAGTTCCATTTCTAAATTCTAAGCCCAGTTTTGCCACTAATAATCTATTTGACTTTAAGAAGTCACTCTCTAGAACTTCCAGCCAAGATGGAGGCATAGGTAGACACACTGTGCCTCTTCACACAACCAAAAGGACAACAACAATTTGAAAACAAACAGAATGGACAGAAAACTGAACTGTATGGAAGTCCAACAACCAAGGAGTTAAAGACACATTCATCCAGACCCAGAGGAGGGACAGAGATGGGTAGCCAGGCAGAGAGGACTTGCAGCGCAGAGAGGACTTGCAGCACAGAGAGAACCTGCAGCGAGGCAGCAGCTGGAGGACCAGGGTAGGCAGGGCCACGGCTCTGGCAGACCCAGTGAAGCAGAGGATTGTGGACTGGATGTACCCACATTCACACGCAGATAAACTGGGAGAAACAACACAGACTGGGTTACACAGTCCGTGGACGGACTACGTAACCCAGAGCCCCAACACGGGGAAATAAAGCCTCAAACCACTGATTGAAAACACCTGTGGGGCTTGAGGCAGCAGGAGAAACTCCCAGCCTCACAGGAGAGTTCCTTGGAAAGATCCACAAGGTCCCAGAATGTGGGCAAACCCACCCACATGAGAATCAGCACCAGAAATGCCCAATTTGCTTGTGGAAAGTGGGGAAAGTGACTAAAATCCAGTAGAGAGTGGAACAAGCACTAATGTTCCCTCTTGGACCCCTTCCCCACATACAGTGTCACAACACAGCAAGGTGGGTTACCCCACCCAGGTGAACACCTAAGGCTCCGCCCCTCACTATGTAACAGGCACATCAAGACAAAAAAAAAACAAAAAAACAAAAATGGCCCAAACGAAAGAACAGATCAAAGCTCCAGAAAAAATATAGCTGAGCGACAAAGAGCTAGCCAACCTATCAGATGCACAGTTCAAAACATTGGTAATCAGGATGCTCACAGATTTGGTTGATTTTGGTCTCAAATTAGATGAAAAAAATGAAGGCTATGCTAAGTGAAATAAAGGAAAATGTACAGGGAACCAATAGTGATGGGAAGGAAACTGGGACTCAAATCAATGGAGTGGACCAGAAAGAAAAAAGAAACATCCAACCAGAAAAAAATGAAGAAACAAGAATTCAAAAAAATGAGGAGAAGCTTAGGAACCTCCAGGACAGCTTTAAACGTCCCAATATCCAAATTATAGGGGTACCAGAAAGGGAAGAGGAAGAGAAACAAGTGGAAAACTTATTTGAACAAATAATAAAGGAGAACTTCCCCAATCTGGCAAAGCAAATAGACTTCCAGGAAGTACAGGAAGCTCAGAGAGTCCCAAAGAAGGTGGACCCAAGGAGGAAGACACCAAGGCACATCATAATTACATTAGCCAGTATTAAAGACAAGGACAGAATCTTAAAAGCAGCAAGAGAAATGGAGACAGTTAACTACAAAGGAGTTCCCACAATTCTGTCAGCTGATTTCCCAAAAGAGACCTTCCAGGCAAGAAGGGGCTGGAAAGAAGTATTCCAAGTCATGAAAGTCAAGGGCCTACATCCAAGATTGCTCTATCCAGCAAAGCTTTCATTTAGAATGAAAGGGCAGATAAAATGGTTCCCACATAAGGTCAAGTTAAAGGAGTTCATCATCACCAAGCCCTTACTACATAAAATGTTAAAGGGATTTATCTAAGAAAAAGAAGAAAAATATGAACAGTAAAATAACAGCAAACTCACAATCATTAACAACCACACCTAAAACAAAAGCAAACTAAGCAAACAAGTAGAACGGGAACAGAACCACAGAAATGGAGATCACATGGAGGGTTAGCAAGAGGGGAGTGGGAAGAGGAAAGGGGGGAAAAGGTACAGAGAATAAGTAGCATAGACAGTAGAGAGAAAATAGGGGGAGGGCAAGAATAGTGTGGGAAATGTAGAAGCTAAAGAACTTATTACACATGAACATGAACTAAAGGGGGGAATGTAGGTGGGAGGGTGTGTGCATGGTGGAGGGGAATGAAGGGGGTAAATGGTACAACTGTAATAACATAATCAATAAAATATATTAAAATAGGGTAAAAAAAGTATTTGAGATATTTTACAATTATTAAAAGATTTATTAACTAGCCTGGTCTGATATAGCATTGTCCTAATGAATAGAACAAAATAGAATTTCCCTAACATTCTTATTTATAACAAACTATAATAAATGCATTAGGTTCAGAAGGCCATCTCTTGAAGCTTTTCACTAAGACCAACTAGAACAACTCTGCCAACTTTATTTACTTCTGAGTCCTCTCCTCTACTTATCCCACATTGTTCTTTTTTTATTTAAATATTATATTGTTTATACTATTAAAGTTGTCCCAATTTTTCCCCTTTTGCCCCCTCCATCCAACCAGCCCCCCACTCCCACAGTCAGTCTCCACATTGCTGTCCATGTCCATGAGTCATTCATGTATGTTCTCTGACTAATCCCTTCTCCTTCTTTCAGTCAGTCACCACCTATGGCAGGCATACCACAGTACAATACTGGCCCCACTAACTTAAGGCCTACAACTTCCTTGTCTTTTTCTGAGTAAATTGCTATTAAGTCAAATCTTCCCTATTCTCATGAACAAACATGACACAAGATGACTTGTTAAAACTCAAGCCAAAAAAATAATATTTTTAGTAATGATTAAATTTCACCTGGCTTAATTTTGACTTGATGTAAGTCACTGATAAAATGTGGATTAAGAAAATAGTCAATGGCAAGTTTAGATAAGAATCAGTTTATTTAACCAACATGTATTACCAAAGATGAGGTCTACCTACCTGAACTTAAAACAGTAACAATAAATAAACCAGTATAGTATTTAATGAATGGCTACAAGAAAGCAAGAGTCCCTGGAAGTAGAAAGGCCCAATTAAATGCAGCCCTCAAGTGAAGAGCAAGTCTATCAACTTGGTCTGAATATTCACCTACACAAATAGGTGCCCAAAAATATTACAGGTTTTATCATGGCTGAAAATGCTACACAGTTTCTCCATGATGACCTTAGGCAAAGGCACAGCAAAGGAGAAGGCAAAAATAACTGGCAACAGATTTTATTTTAAACATTTAAGAAAAAAATTGTACCTGCTTAGCAGATTTTAAGGGGGAAGCAAAGGATGAGGACTCTTTAAATGTCCTAAACCAAGATAGTTATATGTATGTATGTATGTATGTATGTATTTTTAGTAATTATTAATGGCCACCAATGTGGTAGGCAAGTTAGCTATTCCTGTAACGCTCACTATGAGGTTGTAACAAAAACAAGTCTCAAACCAAACTCTGCCACATATGGACATTTACTAGCAAGCATATAAACAGTCTTCAAATGTGCTGGATAAGCTCAGGGAAGTCTCGAGTTCCTGCAGTTTGTAATGCTCCAAAAACCTGCATGAAAGCTTCATGTGAGGCAAATGCATCAATATTCTGATTTGGTCAACCATATTGTCAGACTCAGAGCCATCCAGAATCACCCAACCCAGTGGCTGAATACAGGATTACTTCATCAAGCATAGGTTCTATCCTTAAAGGTAAAGAATAAAAGGCCAACCAGATCATTACTCTTCTCATTTGGGGGCTGAGAATTTCTGTAACAGCCAAAACACATCTTGAATAGCACTAATTTCATCAATAAGGGCCCTTTTTTAACACCTATTATCTAATAAGGAAGGCTATCAGTGTTTATAAGAAGAAATATGGCTGCACCACTTTCATTTCCCTCCCCTCTGGAATATAGCCTCTTGAATAAATGCTAGCTAAGCACTCACATAGTGTCCCTAATTAGGACAGCTGATTACCTCTAGATGAGAACTCAACACGTGTGCAGAAATATATGTATACACATACTCGCCAAGCCATACTGTCTATGCTGAAGTTTTTATATTAATGTATAAATTTTATAACAAAGTTTATCATAACTAACTAGACCTATGCTGTCCAATAAAGTACCATATTTTGCCATGTATAATGTGACTATTTTGACCACATTTTTGAGGGAAAAATAAGGATGCACATTATACATGGGTTGTCCTAATTCAGCAGCTATATAAATCTTTTTAAATCTTTTATTTATGCTTATGTATTAAAACTGTAACTATAGAAAGCAATAACAATATTGGTATGCAAAATAATACTCTGGAATACAATAATCAGTTTTGTTTCCAAATACAAATAAATAATTGAATTTAAAAATTAAAATGAAAAACTTTTTCCCCTAAAAGTTTGGGTCAAAAACATGGGTGCTTATGTACATAGCAAAGTGCAATATTAAGTAAATGAAAAAATGAATACTTTAAAATTCCTCAACTGCTCATTCTAATAAAAAGGGTTGTATTAGTTATTCTTCTGAAAACAAGGTAAACGCATTATAATTTTTTTCAATTTGTGGAATAGATAAAATATAAAATTAAAGACTCAGGTTATGGCCCACAATGTAAAAGGAACAAATATTGAACACACATGAAACCTATGATGTTAGAACAAGAAATCATAACACAGCATTAATAAAATTTAATCTGTCCACTGAACACAATGTGAAAACAAGAAAATAGAACCATTACAACTTAGTTGTTGAAAAATATTTTTTGGACTTCCTGCCAAGATAGAGGCATAGGTAGTTACACTGTTCCTCCTTGCACAACCAAAAGAAGGACAACAACAAATTTAAAACCAAAAAAACCCACCAGAACTTCCAGAAAATTAAACTGTATGGAAGTCCAACAACCACGGAGTTAAAGAAGAAACATTCATTCAAACAGGTAGGAGGGGTGGAGACTGGCAGCGGGGTGGAGAGGACTCGCAGCAAGGTGGCAGCTGGAGGACTGGGGCAGGCAAGGCGGTGGCTGGTGGACAGGGCGGCCCCACATTTGCTTGCAGATAAACTGGGAGGAAGAACTGGGAAGCAAGACAGACTGCACAACCCAGGGCTCCGGTGCAGGGAAATAAAGCCTCAAAGCCTCTGACTGAAAAAACCTGTGGGGGTTGAGGCTGAGGGAGAAACTCCCAGCCTCACAGGAGAGTTGGTTGGAAAGACCCACAGGGTCCTAGAATGCACACAAACCCACCCACCTGGGAATGAGCACCAGAAGGGCCTGATTTGATTGTGAGTAGCAGGGGAAGTGATTGAAAGACAGCAGAGAGTGAAACAAGTGCCATTGTTCCCTCTCAGAGCCCTCCCCCACATACAGCATCAGCAACACGAGTTGCCCTGCTCTGGTGAACACCTAAGGCTCCACCCCTTACTACATAACAGACCCACGAGACCAAAAAAAAAAAAAAAAAGGCCGAAATGAAAGAACAGATCAAAGTTCCAGAAAAAATACAACTAAGTAACGAAGAAATAGCCAATCTATCAGATGCATAGTTCAAAACACTGGTAATCAAGATGCTCACAGAATTGGTTGAATATGGTTGCAAATTAGAGGAAAAAATGAAGGCTATGAAAAGTGAAATAAAGGGAAATGTACAGGGCACCAACAGTGGTGGGAAGGAAACCAGGACTCAAATCAACAGTTTGGAGAAGGAAGAAAGAAACATTCAACCAGAACAGAATGAAGAAACAAGAATTCAAAAAAATGAGAGCCTTAGGAACCTCCCAGACAACTTTAAACGCTCCGATATCTGAGTCATAGGGGTGCCAGAAGAAGAAGAGGAAGAGCAAGAAATTGAAAACTTATTTGAAAAAATGATGAAGGGGAACTTCCCCAATCCGGCAAAGGAAACAGACTTTCAGGAAGTCCAGGAAGCCCAGAGAGTCCCAAAGATGTTGGACCCAAGGTGGAACACACCAAGGCACCCCATAATTACATTAGCCAAGATGAAAGATAAGGAGAGAATCTTAAAAGCAGCAAGGGAAAAGGAGACAGTCACCTACAAAGGAGTTTCCATAAGACTATCAGCTGCTTTCTCAAAAGAAACCTTACAGGCAAGAAGGGGATGGAAAGAAGTATTCCAAGTCATGAAAGGCAAGGACCTACATCCAAGATTCCTCTATCCAGCAAAGCTGTCATTTAGAATGGAAGGGCAGATAAAGTGCTTCCCACATAAGGTGAAGTTCAATGAGTTCATCATCACCCAGCCCTTATGATGTGAAATTTTAAAGGGACTTATCTAAGGAAAAGATCAAAAATACAAACAGTAAAATGACAACAAAATCATAAATATCAACAACGGAACCTAAACAAAAGAAAAACAAAAACAAACTAAGCAAACAACTACAACAGGAACAAATTCACAGAAATAGAGATCCCATGGAGTGTTATCAGTGGGGGAGGGAAAGGGGGCAGTTGGGGGAAAAGGTACAGGGAACAAGAAGCATAAATGGTAGGTACAAAACAGACAGTGGGAGGTTAAGAATAGTGTGGGAAATGGAGAAGCCAAAGAACTTATATGTACGACCCAGGGACATGAACTAAGTTGGGGGAATGCTGGTGGGAGGGGGAGTACATGGGGGAGGGGAATGAAAGGGAGAAACAAATGGGACAACTGTAATAGCATAATCAATAAAATATATTAAGATTATTTTAAAAAGAAAATATTTTTTGAATACTTACTTTTTCATCAGAATAATAGTCCGCTGAACAGCGACTACGGGTCACCATTAAGTGGTGTCTTGAATAGTGTGAAGCATGCTACAAAAAGAAAATGAAATAAATTACCGATATTTGAATGGGCTTCAAAAAATACTTTTCCAGGGTAATTCTTGCAGTATGCTTCTGGATAAAATGTTTTATTAATCTATATAGATCGTTCTAAGCACTATGTCATAACTATGAAAGTTAAATCATAACTACAAACAAATCCCCTTGGCACACAAGAGAAACCAAAGGCATCAAAACAATCTCCAGAAAAGTATAAGAGTCAATGGATCAAATAAAATTTGAAGAAAGGGGCCTGACCAGTGTTGTTCAGTTGGCTGGAACATTGTCCTACAAAGCAAGAGAACACTGGTTCAATTCCCAGTTGCAGGCTCATGTATGAGAGGCAAGTGATCGATGTTTCTCTCTCACATCAAAGTTTCTCTCCCTCTATTTCTCCCTCCCTTCACCTCTCTCTAAAAATAAATAAAATCTTTTTTAAAAAGTGAAAAGGTATACTAATAGTCAAGTTCACTTCTAATTCATTATTTGTAAATGTTTATGGGAAGAAAACATTTCTTAAGGACTTAAAACATTAAGCATAATTACTAATAAAAATTATAGGCCAGGTTTAAGAAAACAATTTACCCAATAGCCACTGACAGAACTAGACCCAAAAAGGAAGGAAGGAGGGAGGGAGCAAAGATATAAAACTTTCTAAAAGGGTAACAAGTCAAATAAGAAGCAAAATGTTTTTATAACATTTTAAAATGAACCCAAAGATTTATACAATTATGTTGCAAAGTATCAGTCACCAAATTCCAAATTCTAAAATGTAATCTCTATACAAAAGTGAAAGTAATAAATATAAAAGATACACTACAAATAAAAGACTAGTGAAGAAATAAAAGACTAGTGAAGAAAATGAACTGAAAATGAGAAGAAAATTGACTTTATTATTGTGTCACTTTTATTTTTGTATTGTGGTTTTATTACCATTTAGTCCCCTTATAACTCCCTTTCCCACCACCACATTGTGTCCCTTTTAAAGACCAAAACTTACTCTCATATTCCTCCAAGCACCCTCATAAATTCAAGAGTGTTAGCCTCAATTTAAAAAAATGAGAAAACTGAGTCTGGAGAATTTTAATTTTTCTAAAGTCATTGGGCTAGGCTGTAATGGTTACAAGATATAAGCATAGGGCTGTTAAAAGCATTGTGAAATTTTTTATTCTGAGATAATAAAAATTGTGGCACCTCCCACTGTAACACTAATGTCTACGTAAAGGCATGATTGTAGTGAAAAAACAACAATTCACCAAGAGGGTCTCACCACTCCCTCTGTGTTCAAATAAAAATTCAGTCTTTCATTGCCTTCAGCACAAGAGTTATAATTCAGCAACTTTTCTCTTACACCAAATTTAATAGGCTGAAGGACATTCCTTTCCCTAAAAATCATATCTTGTGTTTACAGCCTCTGCCAATGCAGAAAATAAACTTGAGGAATGAGAAGTGAAAACTACCTGGGAATTTCTCGCATTTATTTTGCTGCAAGGTGGTACTAGGATATTTACACAAGAAAGTAAACAGCACACCAGCTTCCTATCAATTTTATAAAATGATACACAAAGTAGTTTACACTTTTACAAATTCTCACTAATACCGTAAGGTACATAATGGTCTGTTGCAGGAACACGTCAAAAGGCAAAAATCAGCCCTGGCTCATGTGGCTCCATGGATTGAGTGCCGGCCTGCAAACCAAGGGGATGACAGATTGATTCCCAGTCAGGCCACATGCTTGGGTTGCAGGGCAGGTCTCCAATTGGGGGCATTTGAGAGGCAACCGATAGATGAATCTCTCACACATCGATATTTCTCTTCCTTCCTTTCTCCCTCCCTTTCCCTCTCTCCAAAGATAAATAAATAAAATCTTTTTTAAAAAATCATACGTGTGTATTTAATCTTTAACAAATAAAGGGTGTTATTGATCCCTGGTGGCAAAAATGAAATGAAAGTCCTCCAGAGACAAAGCACAATCTGAGATGAACATTTTAGGTATTTTAATTAGCTTTAGAGAGTGAGAATCAACAGTGATATTTTACCTCTGAGGAAGAGAACATTTAGAAAAGCAGCAGCATGCCACCTGGGAAAGAAGTGTGGGAGAAAAAGTCAAGAACCTCAGTTCTAATCCTAGCTGAGCTTGACACAATTTCTATGATTTGAGCAAACTACTTTAACCCCTTTGCTCTCTGCTAAAAAATTCAAGATGAGATTACTTTTCTCTAAGGTCCATTACTAACCTAAACCACTTACTCAAAAAAACAAAAGCTTAGTACAGGGGTATTTAACATGAGCAAGCATTTGACAACTGAAGGATGCAGTTATTCCAGTCTCAACATTTGGGCCAAGTAAATGGTGACACAGATCTCACCTATCGCTCAATTACTCTGAGGGTAACAAACAAATAAAAACCCAAAGCTACCTGGTGAAAATAACACTAATTACAGTTAACCATTGAACAATGTGCACCCATCCTGCACAGTCAAATATCCATGGTTAACTTTTGACTCGAGAGTCTGTGCTTGGCATCCAGAGAGCCAACCTTCCTCAGATGTTTTCCATCTGCGGTTGGGGATGCAAAAACACTGTTTCCCATCTGCAGCTGGTTGACTATTCGGACTCAAAACCCCTGTACACAGGGCCAACTGTGAATCTTGAAAATAATCAAAGCATAAGTGGACCCACACAGTTCAAACCCACATTGCTCAAGGGACAACTGTACATAGAGTCTAATAAATGTGTGTCATGCATTAAGTTCCTCGGATAAAAACCTCAGGACTCTATCTCATTAAATGAACTCATGAAGAATGGGCTAAGCTAAATTTGGCCTAACAGGAGACAGTTTCTATTGCACAAAGACTCAGAAATATCTAAGTGGCCAACCTCTAAGAAATGTTTGGGTGAGCCATCTCTGTATTTACTTTCAGAAAACTACAAATAACATATAACATTTGTACCACAAACTTCTTAAAACTAAATCAACTCTAAGATAAGTTACAACTGGCCAAAATGTACATGATTTAAAATTATACCTAATTGCTCAAAACTGGTTTTCTTGGAATCTTTTTATTAGTATTTAAAAATACTTGGTTCCGAAGATCTAACAAACTACCGTATTTTGCCACCATTATAAAAAAAACATATAGTTTGTACACATATGAATTTATGATAATGTGGCCCCAAATTTTATAAAACATGGACGCCCGTGGTTAGCCAAGTAACTAGAAGGAGAAATGGTACAAGCAGACAAAACTATAACAGCAGGACAACTACTATGGAGAAACAAGGGTTTGGGGCTTTCCCACAGTGAGCCTGAACTGGTTTGTAGTTGGCCCATAAAACTTCCTTGTTCCTGTTTACTCCTATTGCACTTTCATGGAAATTCGAAGTTATAAAGAACACAGTTCAAAAATCAGACAATTTTGTAGAGCTATAACAATTTTTTTAATGCATGGGACAAGTTAGCACAAATCTGCTAATTTGGACTTATACACAGAATTTCAATGTTTATTGTTTTTGTTAAGCATGCAAGAAACTGGCTACAAGCCCCATCCAAAATGCTTTTAAAATACTTCCAAGCAACAGTAGTTTTAGGAAAGACTTTAATGAACTCCATTTATTTTTAAAGACTGTATAGCCTGTCACAACCAAAAGAAGACACAAGGGTCAGACTTCCGGCCAAGATACAGGCGTACGTGGACACACAGTGCCTCCTTGCACAACAAAATTAAGGACAACAAGGATATAGAAACAAGAAAACAACCAGAACTGAGAGAAAATTGAACTATACAGAGGTCCGGCAACCATTCATCCAGACAGGTGAGAGGGGTGGAGTCCCGGCAGGAGGAAGCGGAGGTTGGCAGACCCGGGAGCAGGTAGCTGCTGGCAGACCCAGGCCTGCAGGCAGCGGCTAGCTGAACCCAGGCGCAAGGCGGGTGGCTGACTAGGCAGTCCCACATTCGCGCACAGACAATCCAGGCGAAAACTGGGAACAAGACAGAACTCGCAACCCAGGGACCCAGCACCAGAAATAAAACCTAAAAACCACGCCCCCACATACAACGTCACAACCCAGCGACTGGACTGCCCCGCCCTGGTGAACACCTAAGGCTCCACCCCTCACTACGGGGACAGCTGCCACCAGACCGAAAAAAAAAAAATGGCTCAAACAGGTGAACAGATCAAAGCCCCAGAGCCAATTCATCTAAGTGACCAAGAGACAGCCAACCTAACAGATGCACAATTCAAAGCACTGGCAATCAGGATGCTCACAGAATTAGCTGATTTTGGTCGCAAATTAGATGAACAAATGAAGGCTACACTAAGTGAAATAAAGGAAAATGCACAGGGAACCAATAGTGATGGGAGGAAAACTGGGACTCAAATCAATGGAGTGGACCAGAAGGAAGAAAGAAACAACCAAACAGAAAAGAAGGAAACAAGAATTCAAAAAAATGAGGAGAAGCTTAGGAACCTCCAGGACATCGTTAAACATTCCAACATCCGAATTATAGGGGTACCAGAAGGGGAAGAAGAAGAGCAACAAGTGGAAAAGTTATTTGAACAAATAATAAAGGAGAATTTCCCCAATCTGGCAAAGCAAATAGACTTCCAGGAAGTCCAGGAAGCTCAGAGAGTCCCAAAGAAGGACCCAAGGAGGAACACACCAAGGCACACCATAATTCCATTAGCCAAGATTCAAATGAAGGAGACAATTCTAGAAACAGCAAGGGATAAGGGCACAGTCACCTACAAAAGAGTTCCCATCAGGCTGTCAGCTGATTTCTCAAAAGAGACCTTAAAGGCAAGAAGGGGCTGGAAAGAAGTATTTCAAGTCATGAAAGTCAAGGATCTACATCCAAGATTGCTCTATCCAGCGAAGCTGTCATTTAGAATGGAAGGGAAGATAAAGTTCTTCTCAGATAAGGTCAAGTTCAAGGAGTTCATCATCACCAAGCCCTTATTACATGAAATGTTAAAGGGACTTATCTAAGAAAAAGAAGATAAAAAATAGAACAGTAAAAAGACAGCAAACTCACAGTTATTAACAAGCACACCTAAAACAAAAGCAAACTAAGCAAACAATAGAACAGGAGCAGAAACATAGAAATGGAGATCACATGGAGGGTTAGCAACAGGGGAGTGGGAGGAGGAGAGAGGGGGAAAAGGTACAGAGAATAAGTAGCATAGACGGTGGGTGGAAAATAGACAGGGGGAGGGCAAGAATAGTGTGGGAAATGTAGAAGCTAAAGAACTGATGACACATGGACATGAACTAAAGGGGGGAATGTGGGTGGGAGGTGTGTGAAGGGTGGAGGGGAATAATGGGGGAGAAATGGGACAACTGTAATAGCATAATCAATGAAATATAATTTAAAAAGAAAAAAGGAAGAATGGTCAGCATATACAGAATTACTTCCCCATAGCATGTTTCATTGTTTTCTCCTGCAAGAACAAAGATTTCCCATGTTTTCCACACTTAGAAAAGAAATGCCTGCTAACACATGGGAAGTAAGTAGCATGACCTTCAGAGTCACAAGACCTGTATCAACTCTTTGCTCCACTACTTTATAGCTATGCAACATTGAGTAAATAATTTCTCTAGACTCCACCTGCTTTCCGACACCTCCCCTGCCTCCCTACAGAGTTGTTAAAAAGATCAAATGATCTTCGTAAACTGTAAAGCACCAAGGAAATGTAAGGTATTACACAAACTAAATCCAATTGTGCAGGAAAAATGTCCTTCTTTCTTAAAATTATACCAGACCATTTGGAAGTTAACATTAAAGGAATAATACATGAATTAATAGATTTGGTCTAGACCAGACAGATTCTGACTTGGGTTCGAATATTGACTCTAACATTTGTTTAATATAAAGGAAATTTCCTCAGACATAAACTGGGAATGATAACAGTACTTATCTAGGATAACTAGGATAGGCTACTACAAGGATTAAATGAAAATGTGTAAAATGCCTATCACAGTTCCGCATATATTACAGTAAGCGTATAATAACTGCTAACCAAAAAGAGGAGGGTGAATGTACACCTTCTGGCCAAATCAGATGCATGACTTCCAGCCACTGCAAACAGGGAAATGAATATCCTTTTCTAAACTAAGGTACACCTACTTTCACATTCTAGACATGACCTCATGTGACAGCCCCAACTGATAAATTCAGTAGCAATTATCTTTTCTTAAAATATATTTTATTGATTATGCTATTACAGTTGTCCCATTTGTTTCTCCCCTTTATTCCCCTCCACCCTGTAACCCCCTCCCACCATCATTCCCCCATGCCCATGGGTCCTACATATAAATTCTTTGGCTTCTCCATTTCCCACACTATTCTTAACCTCCCACTGTCTGTTTTGTACCTACCATTTATGCTTCTTGTTCCCTGTACCTTTTCTCCCAACTGCCCCCTTTCCCTCCCCCGCTGATAACCCTCCATGGGATCTCTATTTCTGTGAATTTGTTCCTGTTGTAGTTGTTTGCTTAGTTTTTGTTTTTGTTTTGTTTTGTTTTTTTAGGTTCGGTTGTTGATATTTGTGATTTTGTTGTCATTTTACTGTTTGTATTTTTGATCTTTTCCTTAGATAAGTCCCTTTAAAATTTCACATCATAAGGGCTGGGTGATGATGAACTCATTGAACTTTACCTTATGTGGGAAGCACTTTATCTGCCCTTCCATTCTAAATGATAGCTTTGCTGGATAGAGGAATCTTGGACGTAGGTCCTTGCCTTTCATGACTTGGAATACTTCTCTGCAGCCCCTTCTTGCCTGCAAGGTTTCTTTTAAGAAATCAGCTGATAGTCTTATGGGAACTCCTTTGTAGAAAACTGTCTCCTTTTCTCTTGCTGGTTTTAAGATTCTCTCCTTATCTTTCATCTTGGCTAATGTAATTATGGGGTGCCTTGGTGTGTTCCACCTTGGGTCCAACATCTTTGGGACTCTCTGGACTTCCTGAAAGTCTGTTTCTTTTGCCAGATTGGGAAGTTCCCCTTCATCATCTTTTCAAATAAGTTTTCAATTTCTTGCTCTTCCTCTTCTTCTTCTGGCACCCCTATGATTCAGATGTTGAAACGTTTAATGTTGTCCCGGAGGTTCCTAAGGCTCTCATTTTTTTTGAATTCTTGTTTCTTCATTCTGTTCTGGTTGAATGTTTCTTTCTTCCTTCTCCAACCATTGATTTGAGTCCTGGTTTCCTTCTCAACACTTTTGGTACCCTGTACATTTTCCTTTATTTCACTTTTCATAGCCTTCATTTTTTCCTCTAATTTGCAACCACATTCAACCAATTCTGTGAGCATCCTGATTACCAGTGTTTTGAACTGTGCATCTGTTGGCTATTTCTTCGTTGCTTAGTTGTATTTTTTCTGGAACTTTGATCTGTTCTTTCATTTCGGCCTTTTTTTTTTTTTTTTTTGGTCTCGTGGGTCTGTTATGTAGTAAGGGGTGGAGCCTTAGGTGTTCACCAGAGCAGGGCAACTCGTGTTGCTGATGCTGTATGTGGGGGAGGGCTCTGAGAGGGAAAAATGGCACTTGTTCCACTCTCTGCCAGCTTTCAGTCACTTCCCCTGCTACTCACCACCAAATCGGGACCTTCTGGTGCTCATTCCCAGGTGGGTGGGTTTGTGTGCATTCTAGGACCCTGTGGGTCTTTCCAACCAACTCTCCTGTGAGGCTGGGAGTTTCTCCCTCAGCCTCAACGCCCACAGGTTTTTTCAGTCAGAGGCTTTGAGGCTTTATTTTCCTGCACTGGAACCCTGGGTTGTGCAGTCTGTCCTGCTTCCCAGTTCTTCCTCCTGGTTTATCTGCAAGCAAATGTGGGGCCACCCTGTCCACCAGCCACCGCCTTGCCTGCCCCAGTCCTCCAGCTGCCACCTTGCTGCGAGTCCTCTCCACCCCGCTGCCAGTCTCCACCCCTCCTACCTGCCTGAATGAATGTTTTTTTCTTTAACTCCGTGGTTGTTGGACTTCCATACAGTTTAATTTTCTGGAAGTTCTGGTTGTTGGGGTTTTTTTGTTGTTTTTAAATTTGTTGTTTTCCTTCTTTTGGTTGTGCAAGGAGGCACAGTGTGTCTACCTATGCCTCTCCATCTTGGCCCAGTAGCAATTATCTTAACAAATAATGCAAACACTAGTTCTGCAAAAAACTACTGTTGCTCTTACCATACCCACAGTGGCATTCAAATTAATATACTAAAGCAATTCTGTTAATAGTTTAACTCCTTATCAAGATGCATTCTGCTTCAAAGAAGAAACTATCCCCAAAACTGTGAGTTGAAGGAGCCGTAAATTGATCTCACCAAGGTAAAAGTTCAATAAACTCTAGCAATTACCGAAAACCCAATATCCTGTGCATACTGAAAAATGTAGACAGAAGAAAAAACTGGGTGTTTAAATAGAATGTTTTGTAAATGCTGATACACAAAACAAATAAGACCAAATTGTGAACTCTACAGCCCTGGCTGGGTCCCTCAGTTGGTTGGAGTGTCTTCATGTGCACCAAAAAAAAAAAAAAAAAGGTATGCAGGTTCAGTTCCCTGGTCAGGGAACGCAGTTAGATTGCCGGTTCGATCCCTGGTCAGTGTGCATATGGGAGGCAATGAATCAATGTTTCTCTCTCACCTGGATGTTTCTTTCTCTCTCTCTCTCTCTCCCCCCTCCCCTCTCACCCACTCTTTCTCTCTCTCTCTAAAAATCAATAAACGTATCCTCGGGTGAAGATAATAAATAAATAAACAAACAAACAAATAAATAAGACAAATACTGCATATAGCCTAGAAGCAAGCCAATTCTGCCAACTGGCTGAAAGAATGGTTAGAATTCTCTTGACTAGAGTGTAGAGTTAGCAGTTGCTTTCTACAATAACCAACCAAATGGCTTGCTTGGAGGTGGAGGGACAAATGGGAGGCATAAAATCTGCATAAAGTTCTGCTTCAAACATAGACTCAGTGGGGCATATTTCAAGTTCACATATAAGAAACATGGAGAGAAACTAAGTAGCAGTGCAATTTCCCCTAATGCAATAAGGAACTTCAGAGATTGTTCCCACCCCCAGGAGGAATTCTTTACCAGCAAAAGTAACTCCCCACTCTAGTCAGTACTGTCACACATTCAGCAGCACTGACTGTGTCAAACTAAGCACACAGAAATAGACAAGATGCAGTCTCTGGCAACACGCTGAAAGGAAGAAACAGGGTAAGAAAAATCAAAGCTTAGACATCTTACAGCAGGGTTGTCAAACTCATTTTCACCGAGGGCCACATCAGCCTCGCAGTTGGGTTCAAAGGGCCGAATGTAATTTTAGGGCTGTATAAATGTAACTACTCCTTAACAGTTCATCGAGAGCTTGGCGCTGCCACGGGTAGAAACAAGGTGCCAGGCCAGATAAAATAAGATGGAGGGCCGGATTCGGCCCTCAGTCCTTGTGTTTGCCACCTGTGTCTTACTGTAAGTGCATAACAAGTGTACAGCAGTAAGTACAGTAACAACTTTCCTCTCTCTTGGCTTTTCCAATCTAAAATATATTACATGGCTTCCCACTGCTATAACATAAACACCAAACCTAACAGCATGGTCTACAAGGCCCAACATGGTCTGACTCATACCTCTCCAGCACCATCTAGTCTCTGTACCTGAGTCTCAGATTTTTCTCAGTTCTATCTTGTCATTCCTTCTGGCCACAGGTAATATTCTTTCACATATAACACTCATCTCTTCTCTCTTTGACTAGAAAAGTCATTTTCTCCTTCAAAATTTGTTTCACTTCCAAAGGAGAATACTCCCTTACCTTGGGTAGTACAGTATGATTAAGAGCACAGATCCTGGAGTTCTACATCCCAGCTCTGCCATTTACTAGTTCTGTAGTTTTGAGCAAGTTGCATAATACTGTGTGCTTCCATTTCTTCATCTGTATATGGGGTTATGTGCCTGTTGTGAGGACTGAATAAATTAATTCAAGTAAAACGTGGTAACAGTATCTAGGACGTAGAGCTCAAAATATTGACTTGGTCAAGTCCCTGTCTTCTATTTTCTTATAGCACCAGGACTTCTCCATAGAACCAAAGAGGAAGTGTTCCATAAAAATTTATTGGGGGGGGGGGGAATAGCTGAAGCAAAGTGACTTATATAATTAACGTTGTACAAAACTTTATCTATGTGAGCCCAAAGCCCATACTTTTCCACTACACCATGCTGCCTACTGTATAAATGCATAAAAGTCTTGCAACTGCTATTGATGTAGTCAAGAAAGATTAAAAGGTTAAAAACAACAAAAATTCCAGCCCTGGCTAGGTGGGTCAGTTGGTTGGAGCATCGTTCCTTGCACCAAAAGTTTGCAGGTTCAGTCTCTGATGAGGGCACATACCTAGGATGCAGGTTCCATCCCTGGTTAGGGCACATATGGGGAAGCAGGGAGGGGGGCAACCAATCAATGTTTCCATCTTCCTTTCTCTCTAAAATCAATAAATACATCCTCAGATGAAGATTTAAAAAATTTAAACAATAAAAATTACAAAACAATAAATTGTGTGCCAACACAAAAACATTGTGTTCTTTGAGAGGGAATTCTGAAGTTGACACTGAGCTAATGCAAGTCAGAAAGCAAACACAGGTGCAGGCTTCCAAGTCATGAGCAGCTCCAGCTCTCACTTGCTCACCTGGGTTCCCTCCTCTTTAACAAAGTAGGATGGACCACATAATCTCTAAAATCTCTTCCAATTCCAAATTTCAATGACAATAAATCAAGTTATATGTCAATTTTTTAAATATTTATTAAAGGAAGTGTAACAAGCAGACTGAACTGGGTAGCAGGTGGTTTTCAGGGAGACCTTCATTTTAAAGAATTTGTTCAAGTGACTTAAGAAACCCTATTAACAAAGTAAGTTAGGAAGTCTTTGATCAGAAATTTTGAGTCTACATGTTGAGAAAAGTGTTAACAGCTGCACACAAACACTCCAATATATGAGTCAAGGCTGCCACTATGAAACCCTAGGACATAGAGAACAGCGACAAAAATGCGTTTAAAATGTGTTTTAGAAAAGTACAAAAATCAGGCTGACCACTACATAAAAAAGGAAATTTAATTCACAAGATACATACGCTGTATACTGTGATGTAATACAATTAAAAAAGGCTTTCAACTCAAACTTAAAAGCAGTAACAATCTTGACATCGTATGATACTTTTTAAAAGTTCAGATAAACTCACAACTCTAACTGTATGTCAGCAGCAATCCACAGTGTCCCTTCAAAGAAAAAATGAAGCAAAAGAAAAAGGAAACCTGTAAGGACCATTAAAAATACACCCTGGAAAGCTCAAGACAAGTCAAAACCTTAAGGCGCAAAGGAAATGCAGGTACATTACTGCCGAGATCTGTCAGCCACCCCTGCGAAAGGGCAGGAGAAAATACCAGCTGGCTCCCTGAGCCCGTCTGCCCTCCACTGTCCTCCGAGCACCAGCTGCGGCGACGGACTCTTGCTGTGCCCCGCTCCAACGCGAACTCCGGAGGGAAAGGGAGTTACCCGCCCCGACCACCGAGGAATCAGGGCCACGGGTGCCACCGGCTGCCACCCGGGCGCTCTCCCCGGCCCTGGCCACTGCAAGGCAGAGCGGGGCCGGACGCCCAGCGAAGCGCAGGCCTCTGGGGAGCCCCGTCGCTCCTCACCTTCAGGGTCCACAGCTCCACTCTCCGCATCAACTGCTGCGGCAATCGCTGCCCACGCCGTCCCGCCGCGATCAGCGATGCTACGCTCACCCAAAGCCCCGCCATTGTCGCTCCCACCGACTGGTGCTGGGATGACCTCTCACCTCGCCGAAAGGGGCGGAAAAGGGGAGCGCCTCTGCCTCGGCCAATCAGGGGCCAGGATCTGCGGCCCCGCCTCCTGCCGCGCGGGAGGGGAAGGAGCAGGACTGGACCAACCCCTGGAGGCTGGAGCACAACTGCTGGGAGAACGTGCGCTGGGACGGCGAGGAAGGTGGGAGGGCTGGCAGCGTGGCAGGCCGGTGGGGACCCAGCCGTCGTCTGCCCTCCCTACCGCACCCCGGGAGTGAGCGAGGCCGGGTAGACGCGTGAGTTCAGTCCGCCCTGCTTGGGATCCAGCCGGCACTGTACCAGCGTTCACTTAACCAACACCAGCAGCCAGGCCACTTACAGTCAGTGAGTCACCTCCGCCCAAGACCACCCTGCAGTCCCGAGTGTTCTAAATTACAGACATGTACCCAAACTATGTTCCTGTGTGTTTGAAGGCATACATTGCAAAGCGCCAAACTAAGGTAAGGTTTTGGACAGTTGCGGTAAGGTAGAGAATACTTTAGGTCTAGAAATAGGAGATCTGAGATCAGGTCCTACTTCTGCCTCGTAGTATCTGCATGTAGGGGATTAGCTATAACCAGAGTGCATTTCTGTTGCTTGCAAGCAGGCGCCCTTATTAGTTAAACTACTAAGGGCCAGACCTGCGCTAGATGTCTCACATTCTGTCTCATTTAATCTGTACAAGAACCCTAATGGCCCATACATTATTCCCACTCCGAGAAACTGAACTTAATAGAGAGGTAGTGTCACTCAGCTAGTAAATGGTGAAACTAGGGTTTGAACCCCAGTCTTCAGGACTAGGCTTTTGTTTTGTTTTATTATCGAAAATTTTAAACATACACCAGAGAGAAAACTGTATTATGATCACCCAGGTATCCATCATACAGCTTCAATAAATCAACATTTTGTCAATCTTGTTTCATCTCTCCCCCGCTTTTATTTTGTGTTGTAGTATTTTAAAGCAATCTCAAACATCAGGCAATCCTACCTATAAATAGGCTAGAATCAGGGGCTCTGCTCTTAACTATTTTGCTACTACTACAGACTCACCTTGAATGACTTACAAAGATAGGAATGACCTTGAATGTGTGACAGCGTGGCAAGTGCCTGAGGAGACATAAACAAAATATTTGGGGATATCAAAGCAGCGGCATTCAATGGGTTTTAAAATGTAAGTAGGAACTTTTATGATAGACAAAGTAAAAAGAAATATCAGTTCCACAGGATTTCTCACTTTTGTATCTAAGGCTGGAATCATTTCCTACACTGGAAACCTGATTTTCTTTTTTTCTTTTTCTTCCTCCCATTTTTACCTTTTGGAATTGGTTCTCCTTAGCTTCTACCTGTTTTGTCTTACAGAAGTTCTTTTCTTGAAAGACACTTGTGACGCAAAGTACTTATTCCATAATACCTATTTTCCACATACTCCTTCAGTGGGAGTTCTTGAATTTTAGCTGAGCACATAGCCACCAGACTAAAGGCTGCAATATCCAGCCTCCCTTACAAGGGGTGTGGCAATGTGACTGAGGGCTGGGTTATGGAATGTGCAGATTGTACCCTTAAAGAGTAGAAGCATGCACTTGATTTCTGCTTTTCTCCTTTCTGAAAGAAGATCTGCTGGTTGGTGCTGGAGCAGCCACCTTTACCTACAAGACAGGGAGGGGCCCTATGTTGAAGATAGTATAGCAATAAGATGGGAGGAGCCCAGGTTCCGGACACCATATAGCATTCTCATCAGTTTTTATTGCTTAATAGAAACATGATGATTAAGTAAATGTTTACCTTGTTTAAATCACTGTTATTTCTACCTTTACTATAACAGCCAAAACTGTATGTTACAACTCATAATTTAGTATTCACAGGTGAGGTGCTGACACAATAAAACCTGAAATATGTGGTGATAATGGTGACAGCCCCAAAATAGCAAACCAGAAGTTGGAAGCTAATGACCCTTGTCATGCCATAGCTCCTGTTTGGTGAAATGGTTGGTTACTTTCAAAATCTGAGACAATGTTGCTGTCACTATCACTGATAGAACCTTTAATACTAATACAGTGATTTCAAGGGAGAATAATTGGCATTTTGAACTGAACAGTTCTTGTCTGAGCTTTGTCACACATTTGGAGATGTTTATCATCTCCAAAACCGTGCTTCTCATTATCAATGTCTGAAAACAGTTTTCATGTATTTTGTCCAATTTCCTGTTTATCCATAGTGGAAGGGAACCAGTTATTTTATCTGGAAGCGGTGTGGAGCCAGTTACTATGTCATGGCCAGAAGCATAAATCTTCTTTCAGACTTCTGAAAGCATCTTTACATCATGTTCTAGCTTCCAGAGTTCCTCTTGAGAAGTCAAATGCCAACCTTATTCTTGATCCATTGTGTCTTATTACAGTTAGCTGTCTACTGTACTGCTGTATGGTGGCATTGGATCAGAGTGAACGTGGGGGTGTAAATTCAGAAATCATGACCAGCCACATGCACAACAAATAGTAAGAGTACATTCTACCCAGGGATCCTGACCTTTGAGCTACACATATTTGGCTCTCTTCAAGTGGGAGTAAGTGCAGACTAAATATGCTGGTTTGGAAACTATTTCTCCAAATCCTCTTCCTTATGTGGCACCTAGTCAGAGTTAACCAAAAATTGGAATTTATGAGACATTTAGGCAGGAGTGAAGTGGTAGCCATTATTCTCAGAAGGCTGTTACCATAAGATGGGTAACATAGTTTCCTAGAAGGTCTCAGTTTGTCCTCGGTCTCCACCAACATCTAGCTTATTTTGCCCAACTGCTAGCCCTGCTGACTACCAACAACCGCAGGTCCTCAACTAGATGTCTGATTGCAGACCCACAGAGGCAGTAAGTATCCAGAAGTAACTGCTCCTCATTGAACCCTCCGTGAAATCATCACATTCTCATTTGTCAGGCAGACATACTTGGTTTCTCATCTACCCCTTAAATTCTAACTTGTCCACCGCTGCCAATGCTTCGGGAAACTTGTTTTTAATGCTCTTTTTCTGATCCTCTGAAAGGAGCCTATAAGCACTGACTAAATGAGTGTGCACTGAGGAAGAGAAAATAAACAGATTTTCCAGGGATTACTGTGACCTTGGCTCTGAACTGGTAATAATTCTTAGAGACTCAAAAATGTCATTTTGTTCTAGTGAAAGAAAGTAGAGTCTTATGCAGGTGCTTTGTGGAGTTTTCACTTGGGTCTGTGGCAAAGTGAGCCTAATGTATTCCTGAGCCCACATCCAGATTATATCTCCAGTTCAAGAATGCATAGTAGGAATAGACATCCTCCTCTTTTATTCATAACAGTTCTACTTCATTGACTGAACCCTGACTAATACGTGGGGTAAGAATGGGAGAAGTTGTGCATAACTCTATGAATGATGAAGGGATGGACTATGGCAGAAAATACTAGTTGTCCCCTAAAATCTATCTATCTTCCTCTTGCTTATTTAGTAAAAGAACTCTCACAATTCAGTTGGGTACATGACCCTCAGGTAAGAACTATGTTTACCAACATCCATCACAGCCAGGTTATTAAGCTTTGACCAATTGAGTGCAAGCCAAAGTGGCACAGGGAACTTTGGGGCTGTGTTCTTAAAGGGAATGGACATGCCTTCCACTCTCTCTACTCCTGTCCCCAGCTTGTCAGAATGTGGGCACAAAGGGTGGGGAGGAGCAAAGTTGTCATCTTAGATGATAAGGAACACAGACAGTTGTTGAGGAAAGCAAAACAAGGTGCAGGGAGCTTCTAGGTACCTGACGTTGTGGAACTGCCATATCAGCCCTGGAATGTTTTGCTCATATTATTATGCAAAAACTTTGTATCTTGTTAAAGCGACCATGGTTTGGTTTGGTTTGTCTTTGTTACAGTAGCCAAATATGTGTCCTAAATAATAGAGCATTACTATGTATCTTTGCCCTCTCCATTTAAAGTTATAGACTGTAAGAAAAATGTCTAAAATAGTTGTGGACGTAAAGGACTAGATAACTGGTCTCCAGACATGTTAATCTTCCTTCTGTGCACACTGCCAGGCAACGTTTCCTAGCCTCCTTTACAGTTAGATGTGGTAATATACCTGCATCCTAGTCAATGGAATGTGACTGGAAGTTAAAATACATCAGCCTCTAGGCTTGACTCATAAAGGTATCCATGCAGCCCTTCACCCTCTTTCTCCTCTGTTCATCTGCCAAGACTTCTGTAGGCACTAATGGAAGAAGCCTCAGTATCTCAATGATTTTTTTTAAGAGAGGGAGGGAAGGGAGGGAGAAAGAGAGGAGAGAAACATCAATGTGAGAGAGAAACATCAATCGGCTACCTCTCACATGTCCCCAGCATGCCCATCCAGGGACCCACCACACAGGCATGGGCATCTGCAAGAGGAGGTCCAACCCACTGACCCACACCAGTCAGGGCAATGCTGTACTTCTTAAAAACATTTCTGATTTGCAAAATAAAAGTAAAAAGGTATAAATAAATAACAACTATTTCTTGTGTATTCTAAGAAAGCTTATTTCTACACCCCATTTCAGGGGATAGGCTAGGAAGAGTTTTGCTACTAAAGATATACCAAATTCTTTGCTAATAAAAAGCAAAGAGCATGTACCCAAAACCTAGGTACTGAAAGGAAGTTAACAAGTAACCTTAGCCTCCTGAATGAATCAGTATTTCACCCAAGTACAATATCCAAAAAATAAGCAAAGTAATTGCTGCCTATGCCTATACATTATACATATTCTACTCAACACCAAAATGCCTCAAGCAGTGCTAAATCCACAAGGTCTGCTTTTATGTATCAATAACAATACAGCAGTTTGACTTACCATATTTGAACAACATGACTAACTAGAGCGTACATACACATACTTTACAATATATGTAAACTTGTTCTTCAAGGCTTTGAGGATAAATCATATAAATCGCTGTTGTACATACTGTGCCTTGTCCGGTATGAAAAAAGATACACATGCTCTTTCACCAATATAATATAAAAGCTGACAAGATAAAAAAGATTTTGATTTTTAAAAAGTTGGATAAGGTAAAAAATTTTAATAACCCAGTGATTAGACATTGTCATAAGAGGCAAATTTATAGTATTATAGGCCTATCTCCAAAACAAGAAAAAGCTCAAATAAACAACCTGACTTTACACTTAAAGGAACTGGAAAAAGAACAACAAACAAAGCCCAAAATAAGTAGAAGGAAGGAAATAATAAAGATCAGGGCAGAAATAAGTGAAATAGAGTCTAAAAAAATAATACAAAGGATAAATATATCCATGACTTGGTTCTTTGAAAAGACAAACAAGGCTGATAAACCTTTAACCAGGATCAAGAAAAGAAGAGAGAGGACCCAAATAAATAAAATTAGAAATAAAAGATAAGTAACAACCAACACCAAAGAAATACAAAGAAATGTAAGAAAATATTACGAACAACTACCGGTATATGCCAACAAATTGGACAATCTGAACGAAATGAATAAATTCCTAGAAGCATACAATCTTCCCAAATTCAATCAGGAAGAATCAGAGAATCTGAATAGACAGATTACAAGTAGCAAAATTGAAGCAGTAATCAAAAAAAACCCCACAAACAAAAGTCCTCCAGTGGATAACTTCAGAGGTGAATTTCACCAAACATTCTGAGAAGAACTAATACCTCTCCTCAAACTATTTCAAAAAAAATTCAAGAAGAGGGAAGTCTCTCAAGCTCATTTCATGAGGCCAGCATTATCCTAATTCCAAAACCAGAAAAAGACAGAAGCAAATAAAGAAACTTATAGGCCAACATAGATGCTAAAATCCTCAACAAAATATTAGCAAACTGCATATAGCAATACATTAAAAAATCATACATCATAATCAAGTGGGATTTACTCATATCCCACTCATATCTGGTTGAACATTATCAGAGATGCAACGTTGGTTCAATATCCACAAATCAATAAATGTGAAAGATAAAGACAACATGATCAGTCCTGGCTGGTGTAGCTCAGTGGATTGAGTGCCAGCCTGTAAACCAAAAGGTCTCCAGTTCAATTACCGGTTGGGCACATGCCTGAGTTGCAGGCCAGGTCCCCAGCTGAGGGCATACAATAGGCATCTGATTGATATTTCTCTCACACATCAGTGTTTCTCTTCATCTCTTTTTCTCTCCTTTCCCCTCTCACTAAAAAATAAATAAAATATTTTATTTTTAAGTATATTTTATTGATTATGCTATTGCAGTTGTCCCATTTCACTCCTCCCCTTTATTCCCCTCTACCTTGCATCCCTCCTCAGCCAGCGTTCCCCACTTTCATTCATACACATGGGTTGGTTGCACATATAAGTTCCTTGGCTTCTCCATTTCCTATACTATTCTTAACCTCCCCTGTCTGTTTTATACCTACCAATTATGCTTCTTATTTCTTACGCCCTTTTCCCCATTCTCCTCCCTCACCCTCCCCGTTGATAACCCTCCATGTGATCTCCATTTCTGTGATTCGGTTCCTATTGTAGTTGTTTGCTTAGTTCATTGTTTTTGTTTTTTTAGGTTCAGTTGTTGATAGTTGTGTTTGTTGTCATTTTATTGTTCATAGTTTTGATCTTCTTTTTCTTAGATAAGTCCCTTTAACATTTCATGTCATAAGGGCTGGGTGATGATGAACACCTTCAACTCGACCTTATCTGGGAAGCACTTTATCTACCCTTCCATTCTAAATTATAGCTTTGCTGGATAGAGGAATCTTGGATGTAGATCCTTGCCTTTCATGACTTGGAATACTTCTTCCCAGCCCCTTCTTGCCTGTAAGGTTTCTTTTGAGAAATCAGCTGATACTCTTATGGGAACTCCTTTGTAGATAACTGCCTCCTTTTCTCTTGCTGCTTTTAAGATTCTCTCCTTATCTTTCATCTTGGCTAATGTAATTATGGGGTGCCTTGGTGTGTTCCACCTTGGGTCCAACATCTTTGGTACTCTCTGGGCTTCCTGGACTTCCTGACAGTTTGTTTCCTTTGCCAGATTGGTTAAGTCCCTCTTCATTATTTTTTAGAAGGGAAGGGAAAGACAGAGAGAGGAGGAGAAGTATCAGTGTGTGGTTTCCTCCAGTATGCCCCTTATTGGGGCCCTGGCCCATAACCCAGGCACGTGCACTGACTGGGAATCGAACCAGTGACACGTTGGTTTGCAGGCTGGTGCTCTATCCACTAAGCCACACCCACCAGGGCCATCTGTTATATTTTAAGGGACAGAACCCTAGGTATTTGCCAGGGTGTGGCAACCAACTTCTCTGCTGTGTTGTGGGGCTGTATATGAGGGAGGGGTCAGAGAGGGAACAATGCCACTTGCCTGGCTCTCAGCTGGCTTTCAATCACTTCCCCCACTACCCACAAGCAAATTGGGCCCTTCTGCTGCTGATTCCCAGGAGGGTAGGTTTGTGTACATTCTAGGACCCTGTGGGTCTCTCCAGTGAACTCTCCAGCGAGGCTGGGAGTCTCTCACTGCCACAACCGCCACATGATTTTACAGTCATAGGTTTTGAGGCTTTCTTTTCCCATGCTGGAACCCTGGATTGAGCAGTGTTTCTCCCTCCCTAGTTGTTCCTCCCAGTTTATCTGCACACAAATGTGGGACTGCCAGTCGCTGCCTCACCCACCTGGTTCTCCAGTCACCACCTTACTTCCAGTCCTCTCCAACCCTACTGTCAATCTCTGCCCCTCCTACTAGTCTGAATGGATGTTTCTCCTTTAACTCCTTGATTGTCAGACTTCCATACAGTTCAATTTTCTGGCAGTTCTGGTTGTTTTTTTGTTTTTATACTTGTTGTTGTCCTTTTGTTTGTGCAAGGAGGCAAAGTATATCTACCTATGCCTCCAGTTTGGCTGGAAGTCTAAATAAAATCTTTTAAAAATGCCCTGGCTGATGTGGCTCAGTGGGTTGAGTGCCGGTCTGCAAATCAAAGGGTCACTGGTTCGATTCCCGATCAGGGCACATGCCTGGATTGCAGGTTGTGCTGGGTCTCTGGTTGGGGGCATGCAAGAGGCAATTGATTGATGTTTCTCTCCACATCAGTGTTTCCCTCCCTCCTTCTTCCTGCCTCTCTTCCCTTCTCTCTAAAAGGCAAATAAATAAAATCTTTTTTTAAAAAATAAACTAGTCCCATTCACAATTGCTTCAAAAAGAATAAAATACCTTGGAATAAATTTAACCAAGAATGTAAAAGACCTGTACTTAGAAAATTATAAGACACACTGAAGAAAAAATTGAAGAAGATAAAAATAAGTGGAAGCACATACTATGTTCATAGATAAGAAGAAATAACATCATTAAAATGTCCATAGTACTCAAAGCAATCTATAGATTCAGCACAATTCCTATTAAAATACCAAGGGCATATTTCACAGAACTGGAAAAAATATTCCAAAAATTTATGTGGACCCCAAATAACAACAACAATTTTTTAAAAAGAAAAAAGTTGGAGGAATCATGCTACCTAATATCAAACTATACTACAAAATCATAGTAATTAAAACAGCATGGTACTGGCATTTAAAAAAGGAAAAACATATAGATCATTGGATCAGAAAAGAGAGCCCAGAAATAAACCCATGCCTTTAAAGTCAATTAATATTTGACAAAGGAGGCAAAAACATACAATCAGCTAAAGATAGTTTATGCAATGGAAGGTGCTGGGAAAATTGGACAGATGTGTTTTAAAAAGTGAAACTAGACCACCTTCTAATGCCACACACAAGAATAAATTCAAAATCAATTTAAGACTTAAATGTTAGACCTGAAACCATAAAAACCCTAGATGAAAAGATAGGCAATAAAATCTTAGACATTTCTCATAGCAACATTTTTTCTGAATAGCTTCTCAGGTAAGAAGAAAAAAAGAAAAAATAAATAAATGGGACTATGTCAAACTGAAAAGTTTTTGCACAGCAAAAGAAACCATCAACAAAATGAAAAGGCAACCCACTGAGTGGGTGAACATTTTCACCGATATACCTGATAAGGGGTCAACATCTAAAATTTATAAAGAATTTATACAACTCACCACCAAAAAAAAAGCAAACAATCCAATTTAAAAATGGGCAAAGGATATGAATAGAAATTTCTCCAAGAGGACACACAGATGGCCAATAGGTATATGAAAAGATGGTGAATGTCACTAGTCATCAGAGAAATGCAAATATAACCAATGAGATATCACTTCACACCTGTCAGAATGGTTATTATCAATAAGTTAACAAACAACACAGGTTGACAAAGATATGGAGAAAGGGGAACACTTGTGCACTGATGGTGGGAATGTAGATTGTGCAGCCACTGTGGAAGCTAGTATGGAGTTACTTCAAAATATTAAAAAATGGAACTAGCTTATGACCCAGCAGTTCCACTTCTGGGAATTTACCTCAAGAAACCTGAAGCACTCATTCAAAAGAATATATGTACCACTATGTTCATTTCAGCATTATTTACAATAGCCAAGATTTGGAAGCAGCACAAGTGTCCATCAGTAAATGAGTGTATAAAACAGCGATGGTGCATTTACATAATGTGATACTACTCAGACATAAAAAAGGAGAAAATTTTACACTTTGTGACAGCATGGATGGACCTGGAGAACATTATGCTGAGTGAAATAAGCCAGTCACAGAAAGATGAGAACCATATGATTTCAGTCATATATGGAATCTAATGAACAAACTGACCTAACAAACAAAGTAGAGACAGACTCATAGAGTGCAGGCTGACAGCTCTGGGGAGGACTGAGGGAGTGGACAGATTGAGCAAAGAGGGAAAAAAGAGAAAGAACTCATGGACATGGGTAACAGTGTGGTATTTGCAGGGTGGAGGTGGAAGAGAGTATAGAGGGATAATTGATAATGGAAAAAATACAATAAAAATTTAAAAACAAAATAAAATTTTAATTTAAAAAAGTTGGGTAAGATAAAAAATTTAATAACCCAGTGATTAGACATTTATATAACTTACAAAGTGTTCACAATGATAAATCTTGTACCCACCTTACAAAATTATTACAATATTACTGACTATATTCCTTGTACTGTACTCTACATTTCCATGACTATCCTGTAACTACCAATTTGTACTTCTTAATTCCTTCACCTTTTTTACCCATACCCCAAACTTCTCCCATTTGACAACCTTCAAAAGTTTTTTTTTAATGTATGAGTCTTCTTCTGTTCTGCTTGTTTACTTATTCTGTTTTTAGATTCCACATACAAGTGAAATCATATGGAATCTCTTTCCCTAACTTATTTCATGCGGTACAGTACCCTCTCAGTCAATCCATGTTATTGCAGACAGCAAGATTTCATTCTTTTTTATTTTTTTATGGCTGAGGCCTATTTCTCATTGTATATGTGCGCCAATTCTTCTTTATTCATTCATCTATAGATTGACACCTAGGTTGCTTCCCTATCTTAGCTATTGTAAATAATGCTGCAATATGAATCATAGGTCTTTTTGACTAAGTGTTGTTTGTTTCTTTGGGTAAATACCCAGAAGCAGAATTTCTGGGTCCTTCATTTTCTCTAGTTATAGGCATTGTTTTAAATTCTATTTTGTCTGGTATAAGTATTGCTATCTCAGCTTTTATCTTCCATTTCCATTTTCATGTAATATCTTGTCATCCTTTTACTGAATTTCAGTCTTTGTGTGTCTTTTGATCTAAAGTGAGTCTCTTGTAGATATTATGTGTAAGGGTCTAGTGTTATCCATTCAGCTGCCATGTCTTTTGATTAGAACATTTAATCCATTTGCATTTAAAGTAATTGTGGTTTTTTGTTGTTTTTATTTTTTATTTTTATTTTTTTATTGTTGTTCAAGTACAGTTTTCTGCCTTTTGCTCCCACCCCTCCCCACGACCCCAGCCCTCCCAACCTCCCTCCCCCCTTTCCACCCCACCTTTGTTATTGTCCATGTGTCCTTTATAATTGTTCCTGTAAACCCTTCACCCTTTTCCCCCTTTGCCCCCTCCCCTCTCCCCTCTGATCACTGTCAGCCTGTTCTCAGATTTCAATGTCTTTGGCTATATACTTTGCTTTCTTGTTCATTTTGTTGATTAGGTTCCTGTTAATGGTGAGATCATAAAGTAATTGTTGATAGATATGTATTTATTCCTTTTATTCATTTTTTATCTCTCCCTCCTTCTCCTTTTCCTCTTCTTCTTCTTCTTCTTCTTCTTCTTCTTCTTCTTCTTCTTCTTCTTCCTCCTCCTCCTCCTCCTCCTTCTCCTCCTCCTCCTCCTCCTCCTTCTTCTTCATCTTCTCCTTCTCCTTCTCCTCCTCCTCCTTCTCCTTCATCTTCTCCTTCTCCTTTTTCTCCTTCTCCTTTTTCTCCTTCTTCTTCTTCAAGAAGAACCTTTAACATTTCTTGTAACACTGATTTGATGGTGATAAACTCCTTTAGCTTTTTCTTGCCTGGGAAGCTTCCCACTTGTGGAGGGGGTTGAGTGGTTCTTTGGTGTAGTCTGAAGCTATCTACCAATTGTGCTGGCTTTGTGGCCTCCCCAGAGGTGTAGGCCAAGTTTGGCTGCTTCCTGTACCCTGTCTGGAGCCACTCCTCATGAACTATGAGTGATCTGCAGGTGGCTGCTACTTGTGCTGGGCTTGGATGTGCCCACAGGAGGCCAAGCTGCTAACCAAGACTGACTGCTGTGAGCACTGAGCCTGGGGACACTTAGCAAGAGGTACAAAGCATGCTGAGGCTACATGCTGCTTGTTTTGGGTTTGCGAACCTTTGTGAGAATTTAGTAAAGTCCACACCATGAGCCAAGACAGGCTGATTGTATGGAAATATCACTTGAAGCACAGGTAGGCCCACAAATTGGGTTGAGGCAGGGTGTCAGGGAATCACCAGGGCTGGGCAAAAGGGTGTTAGTCAGGTTGATGAAGAATCAGATATGGCACTCATCTACTGACTCTGTTGGGGGGGGGGGGGCAGGGGATTCAGCAAAGGGATAGTGGCCTCTATCAGCACTTCTGCCTGGGAAAAAGTTGTCCCTCTAACCTTCACCCTGAAGCCAGACAATTCAGTTTCTCCCTGTTTTTCCCTAGTACCTTTCAAGCTACTGCCCCACTACTAGAGCACAGAGTAAACCCATCAGTGAGTAAGTCTGTGTGCGATTCCTTTAAGAGGAACACATGGGTCCTGGCTAGTGTGGCTCAGTGGATGGAGCACTGGTGTGCAAACCAAAGGGTCTCTGGTTTGATTCAAAGTCTGGGGCACATGCCTGGGTTGCAAGCAGGTCCCCAATAGGGGCCATGGAAGAGGCAACCACACATTGATGCTTCTCTCCCTGTCTTTTTACCTCCCTTCCCCTCTCTCTAAAAATAAATAAATAAAATCTCTAAAAAAAAATGAGGAACACATGGGACTCCAGGAGTTCTCTCTCTCACTCAGCCATAATCCCTGCTGGTTTTCACAGCCAAAAGTTATGGGGACTTCTCTTCCTTGTGCTGGATCCATGGGCTATGCAACCTGGTGTGGGTGTGGGATTCCTCATTCCTTAGGGCGCTTCTCCACAGTGGAAATATCCCTCTTGATTTTTAACCACAACATCAGGATGTGTGACCATGACTTTCTACCTTTCCACCCCTCATACCAGTCTCAACATGGCTTTTTTGTATCCTCTGTTGTAGGACCTCTGCTCAGTTAGATTTCAGGAGGTTCTCAATGATAGATGCTCATAGTTTAGTTGTGATTTTGATGTGGTTGTGGGAGGATGTGAGTATTAAATTTAACTGCTCTGCCATCTTGACTGGAAGCCTAAAAAAATTGTTTAGGGCTGGGTTGGGAAGATGACAGCAAAGTAGGAGACAGCAGATTCCACTCCCCCCTACACACAGGGTAAAAACCTAGCCAATCTATGGAGGAACAGAGCAAACAGCCAACAGTACCCCAGCATATATGAAAATAAGAGACCAAAATTGTAGCAGACACTGAAAAACCAGACGGTAAGGAGAGTGCTTCAGGACAATAAGGTCCCAGAGACCAGCATGGGGACCAGGGCAGCTGCAGCCCCAGGCCTGGTGCCCACTGCCAGGTCTACCCTGAGGTCCTTGGGAGAGAGTGGGGTCAACTGCTCCCTCCCCAGCCAAACAAGGTTGGAGCAGCACCAAGAGAGACCTGGCTGCTTGAAGTCACAGAGAGGGGAGTAAAGACAAAGTGGCAAACACACATGGGATGTGAGCACCCATGGAGCCTGTGGACACTGGTTGGGAAGAGTTGAGAGTCACACAGTGATGGGCCCTGACCCCGAAAGTCACTGGTCTGGCTGCAGAATTGGGCTGTGCCAGAGGCCAGGCCGCTGTATGGAGCAGCAGGCTTGAGTAGGAGGAATTTCTCAAAAAGAAAAAGTGAAAAGAGATACACTGTTTGGGGAATTCTGCAGCAGCCGCTCAGACTACCTCCCCACCCAGCCAGGCAGCGATCCTGAGGTTGCACAGAAGGCCTTGTGCATCCCCATAGCACTGGGAAGGGTGCGCACCCAAACCCATGGGATCGACGCAGCCTGGCCCAGCACACATGCGCCCGCACCCCAGCCCACAGCAGTAACCCCGGGGAAAGAGCACTTCTGAGGAAGACCTGGATCCCACACCCAAGGCACCCGGGAGGCGCCAGGCTAGCTCTGGGGAGAGTGCACGAAGCTGACTGAGTGGAGATCAGGAAGAGAGAAAAGACATACCAATTGCCCCTCAGCCTGCTGCAGCCAGCAAAACCAGAAAAACCGGTTTGGCCAGTTGGAAAACAATAAGAGGCTCTTTTCGATTTCTTTTTTTTTTAGTAATTTTTTATTTTTTTACTTTTTATTATTTTTTTATCCTTCAATTCCTTTTTCCTCTCTTTCCTTCTTTCTTGTTTTATTCCTTCTTCCTTTCTTTCCAATTTTATCTCTTCTTCCTTCCTTTTCCTGCCTTTCTTTTTTTAAATACCCACAACCAAGACAAAAAAACCTGGAACTGTGAAAAGACCAGAGTTGGACCCAAAGAGGGGGCATCCCAACAGCTGAGACAGTGAGAAAAATTTCACTTTGCTATTACAGAGAACCTGCAAGTTATTGCATGTTAGTATTATTTTTTTCATTATTCTTACATCTTTTATTTGAATAGTATTTTTGTATTCCTCTTCTTTCTGTTATAGTCTTCTTTACTTGGCAGGTCATATTGTATCATTTGACAGGTTTCCCCTGTTCTCTCTTTCATAGTGTATTGCTAATTTACTGTCCTTCACTTCACTTGTTTTCCAGTAGCACACTACTCAAGGTCCTATACTCCCTATTATTGTTATCCAGATCACAGAGATTCTACCATATGATTGTTCCTCTAATATTATTGTAAATAATAGCTGTTCCATACAATTGTAAATACTCCACAACACCCCGCCCCCCTCCATAACTTAGACCACTTCACAGTTTCCTGAACTCTATTACTATAGTGGTTAACTCTATTCTCTCACACACTATGCTTATTTTCTATCCTTTACACTCACCTTACCTCAGATTCTGACCTCCCACAATCTCACTGCTTTCTAGATCCAACTCACAACCTTCCCTCCCCAAAGAGGTTTTATCCTCTTTCCATCTATTCTAAAAAGTGGCTAGTTGGGTGGAAGATCACAGTTAACACTATACGTAGTCAAAGGATCTCCTATCTCTTCTCTACCAGCTGCTACTGTGAATATCATAGAATACTCTTTTGCTGTCTTAAAACATTTTGCCTTCCCCCTCCAACTGATCACAAAAAAGAGTAAGTGGAAGCAGTGAACACCAGGACACCCACTGGAAGTGGAAACCCAACAACAAAGGAACCACCAACAGATAACAACAGAAGAAGGTGAAGGAGGGAATGGAAACCACACAAACTTCAATCCAGGACCTATCTGGAAATACAACTAAATAGTGAAGAAATTACCTAGTACAAACAACTGAACAAGAGCAAGAGAGAATCCTCAAAACCTTGTACACACAGAAGAACTAGCTTCAACACAACCTGCCCACACCTGCACAACAAAATACAAGGGGTGGTGGACAGAGTGACCCTCAGTTAATCAGCTGGTGAGAAGGACCCACCAAAGAAAGACCCAACAACAATCAAAACTTAAGACAAACACAGAGCGAACTTAAATGACAGCCCAAGACCAGCAAGCTCAGGAGACCAAGGAGACTGCACCACTGAATCTCACAGGTATTCTATCACAGAAGTTCACACCATAAACCCAGGGAGCCAGAACAGATCAATTTAAGAAGCTGAGGCTAACAAGAAGTCTCACAAACAATGGGAAGACAAGGAAACAATCCCCAAGTGAAAGGAAAGGAAGAAGCATCAGAAAGAATGCTAAATGAAATAGAGGCAATTAAACTATCAGATAGTAAGTTCAAAGCAATCATTATCAGGAAGCTCAATGAGCTCACAATGAATTACCAGAAACTACAGGGAAACTACAATGAACTCACTGCAAACTGTATCAACATGAAAAAGGAAGTAGAAACTATCAACAAGGGCCAAGAGGAAATGAAGAATACAATTTCTGAACTGAAGAACACAGTAGAAGGAATCAAAAGCAGACTAGATGAAGCAAAAGATCAGATCAGCTAGTTGGAGGACAAAGTAGGAAAAAACACCCAGAAAGAGCAAGAAAGGGAAAAGAGGCTCAGAAAAAAATGAAGAGGGATTAAGAGAAATGCAGGACAATACGAAATGTAATAATATCCGTATAATAGGGATACCAGAAGGAGAAGAAGAAGAGCAAGGGATAGAAAACTTATTTGAAAAAGTAATGATGGCAAACTTCCCTAATTTGATGAGAGAAAAAGTCACACAAATCCAGGAAACACAGAGTCCCAATCAAGAGGAACCCAAAGAGGCCCACTTCAAGACTCACCATAATTAAAATGGCAAAATTCCAAGACAAAGAGAATCTTAAAGGCAACAAGGGAGAAATCAGAAGTGACATGAAAGGGAGCCCCAATAAGGTTAGCAGCTGACTTCTCAGTGGAAATGCTCCAAGCCAGAAGAGAATGGCAAGAAATATTCCAAGTAATGAGAACCAAAGACCTGCAACCAAGACTACTTTACCCAACCAGGGCTCTCAATCAAGATAGAAGGCCAAGATAGAGAACAGGCTGACAGTCACCAGAGGGGAGAGGGGAGGGAATTTCAGGGGAAAAGGGGAAGGTTTTACAGGAACAAGTATAAAGGACACATGGACAAAAACTGGGGGGTGGGGTGGAAACAGGAGGGAGGTGGGGAGGGCTGGGGGTGGGCTGGGATAGGAGTAAAAGACAAAACTGTACATGAACAACAATTAAAATAAAATTTAAAAACAATTGTTTAAGCTGGACAGGATGTACCAATCTGGGCCTCATTATGACTGGATACAGTCCTTTGTTTAATATAAATACAATTTAGCCCTGGCTTATGTGGCTCAGTGGATTGAGTGTGGCCTGTGAACCAAAGGGTTGCTGGTTCGATTCCCAGTCAGGGCACATGCCTGGGTTGCAGGCTTGGTCCCCAGTGGGGGCACACACGAGACAACCACATGTTGATGTTTGTCTCCCTCTCTTTCTCCTTCCCTTCCCCTCTGTCTAAAAATAAAATAGTCTTTAAGAAAAAAATATATATAGATAGATACAATTTATTCTGTGACATTCATTTACTCATTACCTCAAATCTACTACCTTGTCCAAGTCATACAACCACTGAGGAGTAAAATTATAACTCAGCCATTAAAAGTGCAGGTCTCAATATGAAGCTTTAGAAAGGCTGTGACAATGAAACATTTTCCTCCCATACCTCAGGCCCACCCCTCCACCACCAAACATTAGTCTTCCAGCATTTCAGCTACTATTTCCCTTAGAATAAGCAAATGAATAAATATTGTCCCTTACAACTCATGCTCCCTTAAGATTAAAAGAGGTTTCTTGTCCATGCTAATTTTTCATTTTATAAGAATGAAAAGTAAAAAAAAAAAAAAGATTGTATGTCCCTCATCTGACTGCTGATGCCTGTGTAAAACTTCATTCTACCATAAGACAAATGGGAACTTCTAGCTCTGGCCATAGTCAAGTATTTGATATTGGATTAACCCAATAATAACAAAATAACAAATATAAACTATACAAAATATTTAAAACAACTCTGTGGCAAAACCATTGGTAACATACCCACATCCCCTTGGATCCCTTTTCCCAGTCCTGTGCACCAAATTGCCACCAACTAAATACATTGTTGCTAACAGCTCACAAACTTTATAGTACGCATTTTCAGTGAGAGCACTAATTGGTTCTTGAGTGAAAAATATCTTACTCATTTACATATAAAGCACAGACAAAAATACGGTACATAAACAGGTGTACAATATATTTACAATAATAAAATTTCATGGGGGGGATGATTAGGGAAAATGCTGAGAAGCCTAAGGGTGTGATAATGAGCAAAAAGTTGAGAAACAACGTTTCGAAAGATAGTGCATGGATGAGAGAGTTGATTTTACCTTAAACAGAGACAGAAATGCTTGGAAATTTGATTCCATAGGATGAACCATAGCCAATGAGTGACTACTATAGGAATGCAAAAGTTCACTGTAAGGTGGTATGGTCCAGAATATTCTAAAGATGAGGCTGAGTCTCAGCCTTCACATGAATGATACCCTCCTTTGGTTTCTTCCCCTTCCATATTCTGCCTCTTCCCTTAATGGTTTATCTAGAAAGCACTTATTAATTAATCATTTTATCCAAATCTTTGATTCATTGTCTACTTCTGGAACAATCCAACTTAAGACAACTGTTTGAAGCCACTAGAAATCCATAAACACCAGTAGAACTTAAAGTTTATGAACAATTATTGAAGGGTAGCACATGAGGATGAAGATGATACACTGGCATTCTATCTGTCTGCCAGAAAAATAAATATAATTTGTCATCCATAATGTCCAAATCCACATAAAGCATGCTTTAAAAAAAAGAACCAAATTATCAAAAACCAAGAGAGAAACTCAGACACTGGGAAAAATTCACAGTTGAACTAGATGTTAGAATTATCAAGCAAAGATACTAAAATATCTATGTTCTATATCCAAGAAGAAAAAGTCAAAAATTTCACAAAGGGGTATTTATAAATTTTTTAAATTTAAATGGAAGTACCATAGCAGAAAGTAATCGTATCTAAAATTAATAACTCAATGGGTTTGATATCAGATTAGACACAACAGAACAGAGAATTAGTGAATTAGAGAACAGGTCAGGTTATCAAACTGCAGCACAGAGAACAAAACAAATGGAAGACAAAAAAAGAGCATAAGAGACACAAGGAACATGATAGAAAGGTGTAACATCCATGTAATTGGAGGTGAAGAAGCAATAGAGAAAATGAATGGGACACAATCAGTAATGTCAAAAAATAGTAGACAGCCCTGATTGGTGTGCCTCAGTTGGTTGGGCATCTTCCCACAAAGTGAAAGTTCTCCAGGTCCACTCCCAGTCAGTATACATGCCTGGGTTGCAGCCAGAACCTGGTTAGGGTGCAATCAATCAATGTTTCTCTCACACATCAATGTTTCTCTCCCTCTCTTTCTGCCTCCCTTCCCCTTTCTCTAAAAATAAATAAAATAATAGTTTAAAATAGTAGACAAAAATTTTCCAAAACTGATGAAAGTTATTAGGCCATACATTCAACATGTTCTACAAGCCCTGAATGGGTAGCTCAGTTGCCTGGAGCATTGTCCCAATACACAAAAGTTGTGGGTTCAATTCTCAGTCAGAACACATAAATAAGTGGAACAACAACTCTCTCTCTCAAAAATAAAAAAAGTTCTACAAATCACAAATGAAATACAGGGAAAACCACATTTAGACATATATACTCAAACTGAAGAAAACCAAATATAAAGAGAAAAACCTTAGAAACAAGATTAAAATGACACAGTATCTTATGGGCAACAATAAGTTTGAAAGTTAACTTTTCAAAAGAAATTATGAAAGTCAGATGACAATGATGTGACATTTTTAATACATTTTATTGATAATGCTATTACAGTTGTCAAATTTTCCCCCTTTGCCACATCCACCTATTAGTTCCATTCCCTCCAACAATCCCCCCCTTAGTTCATGTCCATGGGTCATGCATGTAAGTTCTTTGGCTACTCCATTTCTTAATGCTGTTCTTATTATCCCCCTGTCTATTTTGTACCTACCAATTTGTACTTCTTAATCCCTAAACCTTTCCTCCCCTTCTCCCTCTTCCCCCTCCCAGCTGATAACCATCCAAATGATCTCCATATCTGCGATTCTGTTTCTGTTCTGCTTGTTTGCTTAAATTTGTTTAATTTCAATTGTTTATAGTGGGGAATTTATTGCCATTTTAATGTTCATAGTTTTGATCTTCTTTTTCTTAAATATGTCTGTTTAACAGTTCATATAATAATGTCTTGGTGATGATGAACTAGTTTCATTTTTTCTTGTCTGGGAAGCACTTTATCTGCCCTTCAATTTCAAATGACAGCTTTTTTGGATAGAGTAATCTTGGTTGTAGGTCCTTGCTTTTCATCACTTTGAATTCTCCTTGCCAGTTCCTTCTAGCCTGCAAAGTTTCTTTTGAGAAACCAGCTGACAACCTTATGGGAAAGCCTTTGTAGGTAACTCTTTGCTTTTCTCTTGCTGCTTTTAAGATTCTCTCGTTGGCATTTTAATTATGATGTGTCTTGCTGTGGTTCTCTTTGGGTCCCACTTTTTGGGGACTCTCTGTGCTTCCTGTACTTGTATGTCTACTTCCTTCAGCAAATTAGGGAAGGTTTGTTTCAGTTTTTCAAATAAGTTTTCAATTTCTTGCTCTTCCCCTTCTCATTCTGGTACTTCTATGATTCAGATATTGGTACCTTTGAAGATGTCCCAGAGGTTCCTAAGCCTGTCCTTGATTTTTTAAATTTTTTTTCTTCCTGCTGTTTTGATTGAATGTTTTTTTTTCTTCCTTGTATTCTTAATCATTGATTTGATTCTCAGCTTCATCCCCTCCACTGTTGGTTCCCTGTAGATTTTTTTAATTTCACATAACGTAACTTTCATTTCTTCCTGAGTCTTTTTTATTTTTTTTAATTTTTATTCACGTACAGTTGTCTTCATTTTCACCCCACAGCCCCCCACCCCAGCCACCTCTGCCACCCTTGAACCTACCCCCTTTGGCTTTGTCCATATGTCCTTGACGGCCCTTTCCCTATTATCCCCTATTATCCTTCTCCCCACTCCTCTCTGGTTACTATCAGTTTGTTCTTTATTTTAATGTCTCTGGTTTTATTTTGCTTGCTTGTTTGTTTTGTTGATTAGTTTCCACTTATAGGTGAGATCATATGGTATTTGTCTTTCACCACCTGGCTTGTTTCACTGCCTGAGTCTTTTTTATGCCGTTGAAGTACCTAATGAGTTACTGGAGCATCTTGAAAACCAGTGTTTTGAACTGTGCATCTAATGGATTGCTTATCTCCATTTCATTTAGTTCTTTTTCTGGGCTTTGTTCTGCTGTTTCATTTGGATGATATTTCTTTGTCTCCTCATTTTCGCAGCCTCCTTGTGTTTGTTTCTGTGTATTAGGTAGAGCTGCTTTGACTCCCTGGCTTCCTAGCATGGCCTATTGTAGAAGAGTGCACCTATAAGTTGTATGGGGCAGACAGAGCTTTAGATAATTGCCAGGGCAGGGGAACCCATGTCACTACTCTGTGGCTCTGTGTGGGGGAGGGCTCACAGAAGGGACAATGCTGCTTCTTGGCCTCTGGAGTTTTGCCCGGGAAGAGGCTGTCTCTCAGCACTCACACTTCACTTTCTCCCCATGTGCCACTGGTGCCCTTCCCCTGGTGCCCTGGTGCTGAATCCCAGAGGGGGTGGGTCTGCATGAGTCCTAAGTCCATTGCAGGCCTTTTAAGAGGAGTCTCTTAAGAATCCACAGTTTATTCCACCCCCACTGGTTTTTAGAGCCAGAATTTATGGGGATTTATCTTCCTGGAGCTGGAAACCTGTGGTAGGTGGTGTGGACTGAGGCTGGTATCATTTGCTCCTAAGGTATCTTTCCTATTTTTTTATCTACCACACATCAATGTGAGACCACTCGTGCCTGTCTCCATGCCTCTCCAGCCACTCCATGTCTTCATGCATCTCCACCCTTCCACTTTCTCTGGCCTCTCTATGCCTCTGCATGTCTTGGCCCCTCCTGTCCATCTGGATGAATGTGGCTTCTTTAAATCCCTGTTTGTAGACTTTCACACATCTCATTTTTCTAACAATTCTGGGTGATATTTGTTTTGTAGTCTAGTTGTATTTTTTGCTAGTTGTGCACAGACACAAGGCATGTTTACCTATGCCTCCATCTTGACAGGAAGTCTGAATGACATTTTTGAAGTTGAAAGAATAAATAGAATTCTGTATCAGCAAAAATAATAATGTTTCCAGTTCAAATGGACTAAAAACCGAAGTGGAAGAGCCAAAACTATTAAACTCCTACATAAAAACAAATTGGAAATGATTTATGACACTGAATTCAGCAATGATTTCTTGGATACAACACAAAAGGCATGGTAACAAAAAACTTGACAAATGGGACTACAGCAAACTTAAAAACTGTGTAACTGTGTACCAATAGACATATCAACAGAGTAAAAAGACAGCCTAAAGACCATGAGAAAATATTTGACAATCATATATTATAGTTGAAAATAGGTTAATATCCAGAATATATAAAGAACTCTTACAAGTCAATAACAAAATAATAACCCAATTTAAAATAGGCAAAGAACATAACTTAAATAAACACTTATCCAAAGATGATATACAAATGGCCAACAAGCATATGAAGAGATGCTCACCACTACATTGTAGAGAAATGCAAACCAAAACCAATGAGATGTCACTTCCCTGCCAGTAGGATGGTTTTTATCAAAAAAAAACAAAACAGAAAATAAGTATTGTCAAGGATGTGGAGAAATTGGAACCCTTGTGCACTAATGGTTATATAGACTCAACTCAGATCCTGGTTAGATTCTCCTCATGGAAATAGCTGTGGGTGTGTGTCCTTGGTGTGTCCTGGAGAAGACTCCAGTCCCCTTCAACCTCCCATCTTCCCAGTGCTGCCACCCCCATGTTGCTTAAGATTCTTAAGTATGCTTTCCTGGGATATTCATGCTACCAGAAAAGTAGGCAAACTAAGTTACTTATTCTTTATAATGGTTATTATTTAAAATAGGATTTACACACAACACTTTAAAAACTGCTGAAAATAGCCTTTGCTGAGTGAATCAGTTGGTTAGTGTGTCATGCTGAAATGCCAAGGTTGTATCTCTGGTCAGGGCATATACAAGAATCAACCAATGAATGCATAAATAAGTGGAACACCAAACTAATGTTTCTCTCTCTCTCCCCCCCTCTCTTCCCCTTCTCTCTATCTAATAAAATCAATAAATTAAAAAAAATTTTAGCCCTGGCTGGTGTGGCTCAGCGGATTAAGGTCCAGCCAACCCTTTTGGTTTGGAGAACCAAAGGGTTGCTGGTTCGATTTCCAGTCAGGGCATGTTCCTGGGTTGCGGGCCAGGTCCCCATTAGGGGACACATGAGAAGCAACCACACATTGATGTTTCCCTGTCTTCCTCCCTTCCCCTCTCTAAAAATAAATAAAATCTTTTAAAAGTTTTTTAAACAGCTGAAAATAAAATAGTAGCTATAATCCAAACCATACAGTAAGCCATATAACTCAAAAGGCCTAGAAAACTAAAGGTAAGTGGCGAGTTTAAGAATCCTGAATATTTGTGTAGTTGGAGCTTTATTAAAACCTATTGGAACTTACCACCTAGAATAATTACTGAGTCTTTCCTCAAAGCCATTAAAAGGAAAGGATGGGGAAAACTCAGAAACACCATCCAATTCAAGTCCTGCAGCACCCTTACATATATTCTACAGTATTCATGCTGTTTTAAAAAAAAGTTTCTCATACCCTATTTCTTCAATTGCCTTTCCTTTCTCATCTCCGGCTTGTTTTCCCCTATGAAGCAGTAACAAATTGCAGCTCCCAGTGATAACTTTTGCAACTGAAATATAACCACTACATTGAACAAACAACATTTAGAGATGCAACTAGAAGGTAATTTTATTTGTGTTCATTGTGTCCTCTTAAACTTTTTCCAGAAATAATCCTTAAGTATACGAAAAGATACACACCCTCACTCATAATAAGAAAGATAAAAATTAAAATTACACTGAGATGTCATTTCTTACTTACCAAATTGGCAAAATTCCAAAAGTTTAAAATACATTGTTATTGAAACTTTGGGAAAACAGGCACTCTCAGACATCTCTGGTGGTATTTATAAGGGTACAACATCTAAGGAGGGTCTTTTAGCAGTATTTACCCAAACTGCGAATATATTTACCCTTCACTCAGCAATTCCACTTTTATAAATGAGTCCCATTGATACATTTGTGTATGTAACCTGTACATGTACAAATTTACATACACATGATTTTTCATTACATCACTGTTTATAATAGTGAAAGATTGGATAAAACCCATGTATTCAGCCATAGGGTACAGGTTGAATAAACCCTGGCATATCCATACTACAGAATGTTATGTAGCTACTAAAGACAGTGAGGAAAATTTATATGTAGTGATATACAGAAAGATCTCCAGGATATAATGTCAAGTTAAAAAAACACACACACACAAAGGGACTTCACAAAAGATATCCAGGAATCCATCCCTCTACCTAATTAGCCATTGAACCAGCAGAAACTACATAAAATTGTGAAATAACTATTTTGGAACTCTGGAGTTTAGTCAAACACTTGCAACATCAAGACAGAGCTTGATAAAGAAGTCGGTAAATCTTGGTAAATTTTAACTTTTGCATAGTGGCTACCATCTCTTAGCCCCACAGCAGGCAGCCTTGGGCAGAGCAGCCCACATTCATGGGAAAATCTTCATGATATTAGATGTGGTTTCTTGGATATGATACCAAAAGCACAGCTGGCAACAACAAAATATAGATGAATAGGATTTCACCAAAATTAAACTTTTGTACATCAAAGTACACTACTGAAAAAATGAAAAGACAACACACCAGAATGTGAGAAAATGTTTATAAATCATATAGCTGATAAAGGGTTAATATCTAGAATACAGGGTGGGACAAAAGTAGATTTACAATTGTTTGTATGGAAAATAATACAATAATTAATAGATAATAATATAAGAATAAACTATGTTTCATATGCTCATAACTGTATATGAGTATGTAAAGAACTCCTACAACTCAACAAAACAACACAACCAACCCCATTCAAAAATGAACAAAGACCTTGAATAGACATTTCACATGAGAAAACATGCAAATGACCTATAGGTACATGAAAAAGCACATCATCAGTCATTAGGGAAATGCAAATCAAAACCATAATAATATACTACTTCATACACATTAGGAAAACTACTACCAAAAACACAGAAAAAAAGTGTTGGATGTGGAGAAACTGGAACTCCCCTGCATTGCTAGTTGAAATGTAAAGTGGTACGGCTACTATGAAAAAGTTTGACAGTTCCTCAAAAAGGTAAATATAGAATCACTATATGAACAAGGAATTCCACTGCTAGGTATATACTCCAAAGAACTGAAAAACAGGAGCTACAACAGATATTTGTACACCTGTGTTCATGGAAGCATTATTCACAATAGCCAAAAAGTAGAAAACCCAAATGCCCATCAACAAATGGACAAACAAAATATGATATATACATACAAGGGAATATTATTCAGCCTTAAAAATGAAGGCATTTCTGACATATCCTATCACATAGATGAATCTCGAGGGCATTAAGCTAAGTGAAATAAACCAATTATAAAAGGGCAAATATTGTATGATTCATTCTGTGGTACCTAGACTACTTAAATTCATAGAGACAGAAAGTCCCTGGTGGCCAGGGACTAGGGAAGAAGAGAATAGGGATGTATTGTTTAATGGGCACAGAGTTTTAGTTTTGAAAAGGTTGAAAAAATTATGCACTATTAATATTTTTATTTTAAATCATTCAATGTATTACCTATTCAAAATGAATAGATTTTTTCAGACAGGAAAATAAATAAAATTTATTCAGAAGTGTTCTTCCCTCTTCCTCAATGAAAACTAAAGCAGTCATAAGAATTTGGTTTATCATTCTTAGATAATTGAAGGCCCTATAGTTAATTTAAATCACAGACATAGTTTCAATTCCATTTTAAATAAAAATGTTTGATCCCCTAAAATAATAAGAGCTTCAAAGTTAATTTGATGTTAAGTCTTGTCCTGTCCCACAGATGGGCTTGGCAGTGGGTTAGCCCCTTTAAATGGTAGAAGGGAACATGGCCCTGTTTCCGCTCTTCAAGTTTCTACCTTCCTCATTGAAATTTTACAAACCCTCCTTTCTAACCTACCCCACTCCACCTAGAGGAGAGAAATGTTCACATTTACAGGTAAGGTCATAAAATGGTTTCACACTTTCTATGTTTGTAGATATTTCTTTTTTTAATATTTCATTATTTATTTTTAGAGAGAGGGGAAGGGAGGAAGAAAGAAAGGGAGAGAAACATTGATGTGTCAGAGAAGCATCAATCTGTTCCCTCTCACACACCCTCAGCTGGGGACCTGGCCTGCAACCCAGGCATGTGCCCTGACTGGGAATCAAACCAGCAATCTTTTGGTTCATAGGTTGGCACTCAATCCATTGAGCCACACCAGCCAGGCTTGCTTATAGATATTTAAAGCTGATTCTTTTTTAGGGCTCTTTGTGGGTTATTTAAAAATACACCCCACAGCTCTGGCTGGTGTGGTTCAGTGGTCTGAGCACTGGCCTGTGAACCAAAGGGTTGCTGGTTCAATTCCCAGCCAGGGCATATGCCTGGGTTGCAGGCCAGGTCCTCATTTGGGGGTGCACAAGAGGCAATCAAACATTGATGTTTCTCTCCCCTTCTTTCTCCCTCCCTTCCCCTCTGTCTAAAAATAAATAAAAGAAATCTTTAAAAAAATTAAACTTTAAAAAAATACCCCCCACAAATCATTGTTGGAATTTCATCTGTGATATCCTTGACTTGAAAAGATGTGCTCTATTACTAGTATTTTATTCACACCTAATTACAAGGAATTCATTGGGACTCTGCCAGCTTCTCCTCTATAAGCCTGTTCACCCTTGTGTGGCCTTTGACTCACATCATGCAGTGACCTCAAACAAGCTCTCTTTCACTTCTGGTTCATGGGAAATACTCATGTACTAATTGCCTAACAAACTCTGGAAGGACAGGCTCATTCCAATCTACTAGGAACTCTCCTTTGCTACACCTCCAAGCAGCAAGCTAGCCCTTCTGTTGACCTCTAGATTTCCTGAAAAGGATTCAGCTATCGGTGACCTATGACCTGATAAATTTGGAGGACACATTAACTTTTCCAAGTGGTCTCATTGAAGCCTCTTTTTAGACTTGAGGTGTGGGAGAAAACACAAGCTTACATCTTCCCTTTTAGAGGGGAACAGGATTCAAAGCCCACCACCAGATGCCTCCAAGAAATCCTTTTAAAAATGCCTCTTCCTTATAGTGGAGAAATTGCAGCACCTTAGCCAAATTATCAAAAATAATATAATCAATGAGAGGCAGATAGATATTATGCACCTGAAGATACAACACTCTGAAAAAAGGACATCATTTCTTTTGACCAGGGAATATAAGCTGAATATAATCATGAGAAAACAGCTAACAAACTCAAATAAGAATTTTTCTCTGAATTTTTTTCAGCATTATTCAAGACTGTCAATGCCGTGAAAGGTTCAGGAACTTTTTCAGATGAGAGAAATTAAAGGAACAACTAAATAAGATACATATACTGCAACCTCTAGTGGAGGAAAAAACAAATGCTATAAAAGGTATTATTTGGTTGACAAATTGGAATATGGATGGCAAATTATTTAAAAGTGTTGTTTTGATGTTAAAATCCCTTGAAGTAAATAAATGTGCTGAGGTTATATATCAGAAAGTCCTTTTTCTTTGGAAATACACAATGAAGTATCTGGTAAGAGAAGGAACATGATGTATGCAACTCATTCTCAAATAGTTGAGAAAAAAACTACGTATGAAGGTATGGTAAATCCCTTGTAAACAAAAAAAGCAGGTAAGATAAAATGTTAACAATAAGTGAATTTGGCCCAGTTGATTAGAGCATTGTCCCATGGACTGAAAGGCTGTACTTTTGATTCCTGATCAGGGCACATACCCAGGTTGCAGAATCAATCTCTGTTCTGGGTGCGGACAAGAAGGCAACCAATTGATGTTTCTCTCTCATGCCAATGTTTCTGTTTCTTCCTCTCTCTCCTTTACCCTCTCTCTCTAAAAGTAATGAAAAAAAAATGTCCTAGGGTAAGGATTAAAAAAAAAACAATAAATGAATCTGTATAAAAGAGGAACAGGTGTTTTTAAGCCAACTTGCAACTTTTCTGAGTTTGAAATTATTTCCAGATAAGAAGGTTTTTATCTGAAAAAAATCTCTCTCCCTCTTAAAAATCTTCAGGAACATGACTCATTTGTATCCTCATTAAAGGTAAAGGGACAAAGAGTCATATGTTTATTTGTTTTTTATCAAATACTTCATTTTTTAAATCATTTTAATGTGAAAATAGTACACAAATAGAAAAGTGTATATTGTGAACACACAGTTTGAAAAATAGTAACATGAATACCTCTGTGTTAGGCTGTAGCTCATGAAACAGAGCCATCTCAATATTTCAGAAGCACCCATACCCATTCTGTGCCTTTTCCCAATCCTGTTCCCATTATTTTTACCCTAGGTAATCACTGTCCTGAATTTTGTGATAATTGTTCAATCCCTTTCTTCATGTTTTAATCACATATACATGTAGAGCTTAACAAGGTATAATTTAAATGTGGCTCTTTTACATTTTAAACAGATACAATGTACTATTGTCTAAATGTTTGTGTTCCCCTAAAATTCATATGTTAAAACCTAACTTCAAAAGTGATTGTATTAGGAGGTGGAGCCTTTGAGAGGTGATTAGGTCCATGAGAGTAGAGGTCCTGTCAATGGAAATAGTACTGTTACGAAAGAGCCCCCAGAGAGCTCTTTAGCTCCTTCTATCATGTAAGGACACAAAGAGAAGTCTGCAACCCAAAAGAGGACCCTCTATGGACCACCATACATGCACCCTGATCTTGAAGTTCCAGCCTCTGGAACTATGAGCAACAAATTTCTGCTGTTTATAAGCCACCCAGTCTATGGTATTTTGTTACAGCAGCTTCAACCACCTAAAACAAAATGATATAATATTCACTTTTCTATGACTTGCTTTTTTCACTCAATACTACATTTTTGAGATTCATTCATACTAGTGAGTATAGCTAAGTTTCATTAATTTGCATTGCTATAAGATAGATCAATATATGATTGGTTTATCCAGCTTACTATTGATGTTGCTTCTATGTTGGTGTCATTAAGTAGTGTTGAGTGGCATTGCTTATGTGCCCAGTATTCAACTTTACTGTTGGCTAGTGCTGTCAACTATCACCGTAAAGTGACAAAAGATTCTTCTTTTTTTAATTTTTAAATCATTTTCTTCAATTACAGTTAACCTACATTATTATATTAGTTTCATTATTATATTAGTTATGTTAGATGTACACAACAGTGATTGGACATTATATAACTTACTAAATGATCATCCTGATAAATCTCGCACCCATCTGATACCATACATAGTAATTAGAATATTATTGATTATATTTACCTATGCTGCACTTACATCCCCATGACTATTTAGTAGCAATCAATTTGTGCTTATTCATCCCTTTACCTTTTTCACCTATCCCACCAACCCCTCTCCCATTTGGCAACCATCAAATGTTCCATTATCTATGAATCTATTTCTGTTCTGCTTGTTCATTTATTTCATTTTTCGATTCAAATGTTGATAGATACGTATTAAGGCCATTGTATTGTTCATATTTATCTTCTTCTCCTCCTCCTCCTCCACTTCCTCTTACTTCTTCTTCATGAAGACCCTTTAGCATTTCTTGAAATACTGGTTTTGCGATGATGAACTCCTTATCTTTTGTCTGGGAAGCTCTTTTACATCCTTTGATTCTGAATGATAGCTTTGCTGGGTAGAGCACTCATGGCTGTGCGTCTTTGCTTTCCATTACTTTGAATTATTTTTTGCCAATCCTTTCTGGCCTACAAAGTTTCTGTTGAGAAAATCAGCTGACAGTTTTATGGGAGCATCCTTGTAATTGTTTTTCTCTTGCTGCTTTTGAGATTTTTCTCTTTGTCTTTAACCTTTGGCATTTTAATTATGATGTGTCTTGGCGTGGACCTCTTTGGGTTCATCTTGTTTAGGAATCTCTGCACTTTCTGGACTCATATGAATATTTCCTTCACCAGATTAGAGAAGTTTCCCATCATTATTTTCTCAAATAGGTTTTCAATTTCTTGCTGTCTCATTTCTCCTTTTTGCACCCTCATGATGCAAATGTTGATGTGTTTGCAGTTGTCCCAGAGGCTCCTTACACTATCCTCATGTTTTTGGATATTTTCCTTGATGTTCTGATTGGGTGTTTTTTGCTTCCTTATATTCCAAATCACTGATTTGATCCTCTACTCCATCTACTCAACTATTGATTCCCTATAAATTTTTCTTCATTTCAGTTACTGTATCCTTCATTTCTGATTGGTCCTTTTTTATGCTGTTGAAGTTTCCACTAAGTTCATTGAGCATCCTTATAACCAGTGTTTTGAATTGTGCATCTAGTAGACTGATTGCTTCCATTTTATTTAGTTCTCTTTATGGAGTTCTTTTCTTTCATTTGGGACATTTGTCTCCTTATTTAGGCAGCCGCTCTTGTTTCTATGTATTAGGTAGAGCTGCCATGTCTCCCAAGCTTGGTAGAGTAGCCTAATGTAGTAGGTATTCTGTAGGATCTAGTGGCATAGCCTCCCAGATCCCTCAAAGCAGGACAGTTGAGGTGTGCCCTCTTGTGAGTTGTGTACACACTCCTCTTCTAGTTGAGCCTTTATTGCTATTGGCACATCAATGAGAGAGATTTACCCCCAGAACAATCAGCTGTAAGCACTGGCTATGGTCACCAATCACCGCCCTCTGACCACTGTAGAGGATCAGTTGTGCAGGGACCCACCCCACAGAGCAGAACTTACTTCAGTGGGGCTCTGGCACCTGCTGAGTCCACCCATTGAGTGTCTCTTGTGGAGGTGGTTGGGTTTTGGTGTTTTGACATGGTCTATAGCTGTTCGTTCACTGGGTGTGCAGACTCTGGTATCTCCTGGGAGGTGTAGGCCAAGGTCAGCCACTGCCTGTTTTTTTTCCTGGGACCATCCAGCATGAGCTACAAAGTGATCTTAGATGGCTGCTACTTTTGCTGGGCTTGGAGGTCATGCTGCAACCCAAGGTAGTCTTGGGGCTGGTTAGTGAGAGGTACAGAGCACACTGAGGTTAGATGCTTCTCTTTTGAGCAATTTTAGGAAAATTTGAAGCATGAGCTAAGACAGACCATTTGTGTGAAAAAGTCACTGGAGACAGCTTGGGTGGGTCTGAAAGTTGGGTGGGGTGGTGCCTCAGACTCACTGGGGCAGGGCAAACAGTGTGAACCTTGTTGATAGAGTCTCAGATATGGCATCTGCCTGCCTGCTCTGTTGGGGCAGGGCTCATCAAAGAACAATGACCTCTGCTAGCAATTCTGTCTGAGAAAGCTGCCTTTCCTCTTGTCCTGAGGGCAGCCAATTCAGGTCCTCCATGTACGCCTCTGATGCCTTTCAAGCTGATGCCCAGCACTGGAGCTCAGAGGGCGTGAGTCTGAGAAAGCTTGTGTACAGGCCCTTTCAGAGGAGCTGCCTAAACTCCAGTAGCCCTCTGTCCCCCTCAGCCTCAATCCCTGCTGTTTTTTATAGCCAAAAGTTAGGGGGACTTCTCCTCCTAGCACTGCAACCTAAATAGTGCAGCCTGGTGTGGGGGTGGGACCCATTGCTCCTCAGGGGGACTCCACAGTTTTTGATATTCCTCCCAACTTGTATCTACCACACATGGTGTGGAACCAGCCCATTCCACATCTCTGCCCCTCCTGTAGGTATTGATGTGGCTTCTTCTTTACTTCCCTAGTCGTAGGACTTCCAGCAGCCATATTTCAGGCAGTTCTGAATGAGGGTGATTCTATGGTTTAGTTGCAATTTTGATGTGGCTGTGGAAGGAGGCAAGTACCTCATTTACCCACATCACCACCTTGACCATAAATCCTAACAAAATGTTTTTCAAAGTGATTGTAGCAATTTAAATTTCCACCTGTGTGCGGGAGATTATTTGCTCTGCAGCCCTTGTCAACATTTGGTACTATGCAACTTTAAATTTTTTTCATTCCAGTTAACATGAATGGTATCTTATTATGGTTTAATTTCATCTCTTCACTATGAATGAGTTTGACCTCTTTGAATATACTTATGAGTTGTTTGTATTTCTCTTTTATGAAATGCCTGTTCAACCCTGGCTGGTGTGGCTCAGTGGATTGAGTGCTGGCCTGTGAACCAAAAAGTCACCACTTCAATTCCCAGTCAGGGCACATGCTTGGGTTATGGGCCAGGTCCACAGTTGGGGGCATGCAAGACGCAACCGATCAATATATCTCTCACACGTTGATGTTTCTCTCCCTCTCTTTCTCCCTCCCTTCCCCTCTCTCTAAAAGTAAATAAATAAAATTCTTTTTAAAAAAGAAATGCCTGTTCATATCTTTTGCCCATTTTTCTATTGAGTTTTCTTTTTCCTATTGATCTATGAGACTTTTTATATACACTGGATATTAATCTTTTCCAATTATATGTTGCAATTGTGTTTTACCAGTTTGTAGATTATATTTTTTTCTTTATGTTTTCAAAAAGAATTTTTTCATGTTGATGTAATCAAATTGATTAATCTTCCAAATTTTTATTTAAATTTTTGTGTGTTTTGTTAACAAAATTGTTTCTTATCCTGTGGTCATAAAGTTATTCTCTTTTTAAAGTTTTATAGTTTTGACTATCTTACTTAAATCTTTAATTTACTAGGAATTTATTTATTTTTATCCTTACCCATGGACATTCTTATTGACTTTAGAGAGAGGGAAAGGGAGGGAAAGAGAGAGGGAGAAAAATATTGATGCCAGAGAGAATCGTTGATGAGTTGCCTCTCACATGTGCCTCTACCAGGAACTGAACCTGAAACTTAGGTATGTGCCCTGATGGGGAATCAAATCCATGACCTTTCAGTTCATGAAGTGACACTCCAATCAACTGAGCCACAACAGCCAGGGCTATATATGTATTTAGGTAGGAACCTTTACCTTCCAATTAGATTGTACTTGGGCCTTTTTTTTTTAATAACCAGATTTCATACCCATTGATTTGCTGTTCCCTTACTATCCATATATGTGTAGGGGTCTAATTCTGAACTCCAGCTTTTGTTCAACTGGTCTATCTCTATTTGTGTCAGTTAAACACTGTCTAAATTACTATACTTGTAAGGTTGTATAGCAAGCTTAATTTCTTCAAGAGTGTCTTGCATATTCTTGGACCTTTATTCCTCTAAATCAATTTAGCTTCTTAAATTAAAAAAAGAAAAAACCTCTGTCATGGACATGGGAATTTCAATGATCTTTGGGCAGAATTAGCATTCTCACAACACTGGCTCTAGGCAATACATTTTTTTAAAAACTTCTACATTTATTTAGATCTTTTGAATAAATACTTTTTATTACATTTTTCTAAAGTACTTCAAAATTTTGGTGCTATAATACAATTTTTTAAAAGTATAAGTCTCATTTCCAGTCAAATGGAGGCATAGATAAACATGGCTTGCCTCCTCGCACAACTACAGAATAAAATTACAACTAGATTACAAAACAAATATCACCCAGAAACATCAGAAAGTTGAGCTGTATGGAAGTCTAAAAATCAAGCATTTATAGAAACCATGTACATCCAGATGGGTAGGAGGGGTGGAGAGGTGGAAAGTCACGGAGAGGCATAGTCACATGGAGTGACATAGAGAGGCACAGAGATGCACACAGGTGGTGGATAAAAATTGGCACAGATAACTCGGGAGTGAGGGATCCCAGCTCCAGACTAGACCACCCAGCCCAGGGTTCTAGCACCAGGAAGTTAAGTCCCCACAACTTCTGGCTATAAAAATCAATGGGGGTTGGGGCAGCAGAATAAACTGTGGGACTCATAGGAGACGCTTGAAAGGCCCGCAATGGACTTAGGACTCATACAGACCCACTCCCTTTGGAATTCATCACCAGGGCAACAGCTAAAAGCTTACCAGTGGTACATGGGAAGAAATTGAAGGGACTCGCATCAGGGCAAACACTGGAGACAGCTTTATCCCAGGCAAAACTCCAGATGCCAAGCAGCGGCATTGTCCCTTCTCTGAGCCTTTCACACAGAGCCCTCCACACAGAGCCACAGAGCGCTTGAAACAGGTTGCCCTACCCTGGTGATTAATTAAGGCTCTGCCCCATACAACTTACAAGTGCTGTTTTCTACAGTAGCCATGCTACTAAGCCAGGAAGTCAAAGCAACTCTGCCTAATACACAGAAACAAATACACGGAGGCTGCCAAAATGAGGAGACAAAGAAATATCACCCAAATGAAAAAGCATAACAAAAATCCAGAAAAAGAACTAAACAAAATGGAGATGAGCAACCTATCATATGCAAAATTCAAAACATTGGTTATCAGGATGCTCTAGGAACTCAGTACTTAACAGGATAAAAAAGACCCAGGCAGAAATGAAAGTTACATTAGGTGAAGCAAAGATAAATCTACAGGGAACCAACAGTGTAGGGGATAAAGCCAAGAATCAAATCAATGATTAGGAACAGAAGGAAAAAAAAGCATTCAATCAAAACAGCAGGAAGAAAAAAATTTTTTTTAATTAAGGACAGGTTTAGGAACCTCTGAGACATATTCAAAGGTACCAACATCTGAATCATAGAGGTGCCCGAACAAGAAGGGGAAGAGCAAGAAATTGAAAACTTATTTGAAAAAATGAAACAAAACTTCCCTAATTTGCTGAAGGAAGTAGACATACAAGTACAGGAAGCACAGAGAGTCCCCAAAAAGTTGCACCCAAAGAGAACCACAGCAAGACACATCATAATTAAAATGCCGAGAGAATCTTAAAAGCAGCAAGAGAAAAGCAAAGAGTTACCTACAAAGGCTTTCCCATAAGGTTGTCAGCTGGTTTCTCAAAAGAAACTGCAGGCTAGAAGGAACTGGCAAGGAGTATTCAAAGTGATGAAAAGCAAGGACCTACAACCAAGATTACTCTATCCAGAAAAGCTATCATTTGAAATTGAAGGGCAGATAAAGTGCTTTCCAGACAAGATAAAATGAAACTAGTTCATCATCACCAAGTCATTATTATATGAAATGTTAAACAGACATATTTAAGAAAAAGAAGACTTCCGGCCAAGATGGAGGCATAAGTAGAGACACTGTGCCTCCTCACACAACCAAAATTAAGGACAACAAAAATTTAGTAACAAAAATCAAACAGAACTGACAGAAAATTGAACTGTACGGAAGTCCAACAACTATTCATCCAGGCCCGTAAGAGGGGCTGAGTTGGTGGCCAGTGGAGAGGAGTTGCTGCAGGAAAAAGTAGTGGCTAGCGAACCCCAAGCATACAGGTGGCAGCTGGCAGACCCCGGGTACAGGGTGGCAATAGGCACACCCAGTGAGGTGGGCAAGGCAGCTGGCTGACTGAGATCACACATTGGCATGCAGATAAACCAGGCAAAAATGGGGAGCAAGACAGACTACGCAACCCAGGGCCCCAACACCAAGAAATAAAGCCTCAAAACACCGATTGAAAACACCAGTGGGGGTTGAGGTGCTGGGAGAGACTGCTAGCCTCACAGGAGAGTTTGTTGGAGAGACTCACAGGGTCCTAGAACATACACAAGCCCACCAACCTGAGAACCAGCACGAGAAGGGCCCAATTTGCTTGTGGGAAGCAGTGGAAGGGACTGAAACCTGAGAGAGAGCTGAGTCTGCCCCCACATACAGCATCACAACCCAGCAACTGGGTTGCCCTACACTTGTGAACACCTAAGGCTCTGCACCTCACTATCTCACTACAGGTGCATCAAGACTAAAAAAAGGCTCAAATGGAAGAACAGATAAAAGTTCCAGAGACAATACAACTAAGCAACAAAGAGATAGCCAACCTATCAGATGCACAGTTCAAAGCACTGGTGATCAGGATGTTCACAGAACTGGTTGATTTTGGTTGCAAACTAGATGAAAAAATGAAGGCTACCCTAAGTGAAATGAAGGAAAATGCACAGGGAACAAATAGTGATGGGAAGAAAACTGGGACTCAAATCAACGGAGTGGACCAGAAAGAAGAAGGAAACAACCAAACAGAAAAGAAGGAAGAAACAAGAACTCAAAAAAATGAGGAGAGGCTTAGGAACATCCAGGACATCTTTAAACATCCCAACATCCGAATTATAGGGGTGCCAGAAGGGGAAGAGGGAGAGCAACAAGTGGAAAACTTATTTGAACAAATAATAAAGGAGAACTTCCCCATTCTGGCTAAGGAAATAGACTACCAGGAAGTCCAGGAAGCTCAGAGAGTCCCAAAGAAGTTGGACCCAAGGAGGAACACAGCAAGGCACAAAATAATTACATTAGCTAAGATTAAAATGAAGGAGAGAATTCTAGAAGCAGCAAGGGATAAAGACAGAGTCACCTACAAAGGAGTTTCCATCAGACTGTCAGCTGATTTCTCAAAAGAGACCTTACAGGCAAGAAGGGGCTGGAAAGAAGTATTCCAAGTCATGAAAGTCAAGGATCTACATCCGAGATTGCTCTATCTAGCAAAGCTGTCATTTAGAATGGAAGAGAAGATAAAGTGCTTCTCAGATAAGGCCAAGTTAAAGGAGTTCATCATCACCAAGCCCTTATTCTATGAAATGTTAGAGGGACTTACCTAAGAAAATGAAGATAGAAAATATGAACAGTAAAAAGACAGCAAACTCATAGTTACTAACAACCACACCTAAAACAAAAGCAAACGAAGCAAACAAGTAGAACAGGAACAGAACCACAGAAATAGAGATCACATGGAGGGTTAACAACAGGGGAGTAGGAGAAGGAGAGAGGGGGAAAAGGTACAGAGAATAAGTAGCATAGACGGTGGGTAGAAAATAGACAGGGGGAGGGTAAGAATAGTGTGGGAAATGTAGAAGCTAAAGAATTTATGACACATGTACATGAACTAAAGGGGGGAATGTGGGTGGGAGGGGGTGTGCAGGGTGGAGGGGAATGAAGAGTGGGTAATGAGACAACTGTAATATCATAATCAATAAAATATATTTTTTAAAAAATGTAATAAAAAAGAAAAAGAAGGAATCAAAACTATGAACATTAAAATGGCAATAAACTCCCAACTATAAACAACTGAAATTTTTAAAAACAAAGCCAACAAGCAGAACAGAAACAAAATCATAGATATAGAGATCATTTGGAGGTTTATCAGTTGGGAGGGGGCAGGGGGAGAAAGGGAGGAAAGGTATAGGGACTAAGAAGTACAAATTGGTAGGTACAAAATAGGGGGATGTTAAGAACAGTATTAAGAAATGGAGTAGAAAAAGAACTTATATGCAAGACCCATGGACAAGATTGCTGGAGGGAATAGGGGTACCAGGTAGAGGATGGCAAAGGGGAAAAATTTGGGACAACTGTAATAGCATAATTAATAAAATATATTTTTAAATATATATTTCTAACAGATTTTTGTGGTGTTTAAATGTAAACTGAGTGTTTTAAACTTTTCTATAGATTTTTTAATTTATTTACTGATTTGAAGTGGGGTATGTGAAGAGAGACACATCAATTTGTTGCTCAGTTATTTATGCATTCATTGGTTGATTTTTATGTGTGCCCTGACCAGGGATCAAAACCACAACCTTGGTGTATTGGACAATGCTCTAACCAGCTGACCTACACAACCATGGCTGTAATTGAGTTTTTAATAATGCTTTGTATCCAGCAATCTTGCTAAACATTTTTATTTATCCTAATAATTCATATTTTATTATTAACTTTTCTACACTGACAATCATAATTCATATTATTTGTAAAAAATGTTGGTTCTTTTCTTTGCAAATGTTATGCCTTCTTTTTCTTCTGACATTACTTTGGAGTAACCCCCAATAAAAGTAAAAATTTGGATAGAAATGATGGTTTGTTGCATCTTTGTCTTATTTAATATAAAAGAAATATTATTAACATTTCAAAATTAAGTATATTTGCTATGGGGTGGGGTTTTTTTGGAGCTAGCCTTTATTAGGTTATGAGACTTCCTTTATATTCCCAGCTTGTTTAGAGTTTTCCCTTTTTATTTTTCTGCACTAATTAACATGGTCATATGATTTTTATACTATATTTTCTTACTTTAGTAAATTACATATATTAATTGCAATAAATTTGATTTTCAAATGCTAAACTAACTTGCATTTCTGGAATGAATCCAGTTAGGTCATGATGTAGTTGCCATTTTTATTCATTACTGGATTCAGTTTACTTAGATTTTATTTAAAATTTATGAATGAGATGGACCTATACATTTATTTTCTTGTGCTATTCTTGTTAGCTTTTGGTATTGTCCTAAGTTAATCTCTTTCATAAAGAATCATGAGAATTGCAGGCCTAGCCAGTGTGGCTCAGTGGATTGAGCACAGGACTGTGAACAAAAGGGTCACCACCAGTTCAATTCCCAGTTAGGGCACAGGCCTTGATTTCAGGCTAGGTCCCCAGCAGGGGACACACGAGAGGCAACCACACATTGATGTTTCTTTCCCTCTCTTTCTCCCTCCATTCCCCTCTCTCTAAAAGTAAATAAATAAAACCTTTTTTTAAAAAAAGAATAATGAGAATTGCAAAGATAAAGAGACTAATAATAATTGCAAATACTGACAGTGACAACAGATAGGATCCAGATATTAGAATAAAGACTTTCACCATCTTTCTAGTCCCTCTTTCTTATTTCCTTTACCTTTTTTAGAGAGTAGTATAAAAGAATGATGATATGTGCTATGTCACACTTTTTTCCTGTTTTTCATATTTTATAGAAATAGAGCAAATATGGGGAAAATAGAAATAATGACCAATATAATTTTTATTAAGTTCTAATTTCTGATTTCTAATCAAACTATTCACATGAAACATTTGCCTACTAATAAGAAGTAAAAAATTATACTTTGGAAATAAATAATTATAATTTTTCAATGAATTCTTTAGGATTGTATCTTAATAACAGGTCATGCCAACAGTTGCTGTTATCCTAGTTAGAAAGTTATGTTGGTGAAAAACATTAAATATTGATAAAGAAAAATTAAAATATTTTGCTCCAAAAAGTACAACTATAGCTGCTGAATTCATTCATGTACTAGCTCCATAGTACAGGAGAGAAAAGTTAGACTTGAAGTGATTCCATGTTTGTTAAGTGCAAACAAAATTGTTGACTTGGTTTTCAACAGGGAAAGGTAATTTCCTTGTCCTAGGAGTTCAAAACCTAAAATAAACAAATGCTGTACAAGCTATCTAATGACAATTGTAATGAAAATAAGATAATTATGTTCTAATACTTAAGAATAGGAACCCAAAATAAATATAAAATACTCTACTCTTACTACCTTATCTTGGAACTGTAGGACTTTATTTTCTAAGATTGCTGTTTTAAAAATTATGAAAGCAATGCTAAATCTCTCAGAGTTAAAATATACAGTGTAGTTATTTAGACATCAGTTCTCATACACTGGAGACTTCCACATGTCACATGGCTACATGATATTCCCAAGTCATGGATTTTGCCATTTGATCTCTTATGCAGCTTGAAGATATTTCAGGGCTCCAGAAGCTAGACAGTACTCTGAATACACTAAGTATACATATGAAGCAGCTCAAATGTACAAGTGCTTCCATCAACAATCACTTCAAAGGTCATTAATAACTTACAGGTGTTAGAGTGGAAATGCCCTCTGCACTCCCCTGCCCCTTCTTGAACTCTGGTTACTCTCTCTGGGCCATTTTTTAGCAGTGAATTCTTAACTTGATATTTCTCTTTCTCCATTTTTTCTTCCCTGGCTAGAGGCTTTTAAGATGACAAAATATTCTAGGAAGTAAGAAAGCAGAAAAATAGTGCTTCGATGTGTTAATCCTAGTTTTTTTCCCCCATCCTTATGTTACTGATTTATTGAGGGTAGAGGACAGCAATTTATGTCATTCTTAAGAAGATACCTATAAAGAAATGGAAAGACAGAACAGGTGGGTAGCAAAAAGCTACCTGGTTTAAAACATGAGAATATTCTGATGGACTTTAACATCTATTTAGTTTTTACTATTGATGAAGATAGGCTACAAGACTTTACTAGCTTCTCCAAAAAATGTCAATGAACTGTGTGAGAGAAAAACTCAATTCTGTATCTAGATCAGTTTCCCAACAGTAGAATTATTCATACTCTGGGCCACATAATGCTTTGCTGTGTGCGTTGGTTGGGGGGTGGGATTCTGTGCATTGCAGCATCCTTGACCTCTACCCACTACATGCTGGTAGCATGCACACACAAACATACACCCCAGTTGTGACAGTCAAAAATGTCTCTAGACAATGCCACATGTCCTCTCAAAGGCAAAATCACCCCCACTTGAGAAACACTGATCTAGATGAAGGTGTCTTCTGATTCTGAGACTATGAATATGAATCAACTCCACATCGTGGCAAGCTAAGTAAGACAGTTAAATGTATCTTTATTCATTGAGTGAAAGGATACTTGCACAGTGCTGAAGTATCACTCCATAGATTATAACTACCAAGGAGAAAAATGATAGAACTGGCAGTCAGCACCTTCACCAAGTGACCCCATGTGGCATCACTGATAATGGAATAAACTGACTTTAAATATTTAACATGAGTCTAATCAGTCCTCTAGACCAGCGATTTTCAACCAGTGAGCCACAACTATTTTTAAACTATGCATTATCTGACTATCTACCAAAGGTACTGACCTCTTTCCCTTTACATTGTCAAATAAGAAAATGACAACAACTAACACAATGATAGTTGTTTTGTTTGAATGAATCAAAACTATACCTATTTTTTAAATGGGAGAAATTTTTTTATTTGCTTTTTAGACAGAGAGAGACAAACATCAATTTGTTGTTCCACTTATACATTAATTGATTGATTCTTACATATGCCTTCAATGGGAATTGAACCAGCAACCTTGGCATATTCAGGTGACATTCTAACCAACTGAGCTACTCAGGCAGGGCCTATACGTGTTTTATTTTTTGTCAGATCAGCAAAAAATATTTTTTTTTGGTGTGCTGCAGAATTTTAGTAATTAGTTTATGTGTTCATGAGATGAAAAAGTTTGAAAATCACTGCTCTAGACTTACATCAAGTTTACAGAAAAAAATGGGGGAGAGTATAAAACAGGTTAAGTGACATCAATAGGAAACAATGAGACAAACACAGAACGTGAGACATACTATAAGAAAAGTAGCCTGGACCTTTCAAAAAGTTAATGTAGTAAAAAGAAAATGAAATGTAAGGTAGTATTCTAGATGTTTTTTTAAAGATTTTATTTATTTATTTTTAGACAGAGGGGAAGGGAGGGAGAAAGGGAGAGAAACAACAATGTGTGGTTGCCTCTTGCATGCTCCCAACCGGGGGCCTGGCCCACAACCCAGGCATGTGCCCTGACTGGGAATCAAACTGGCAACCCTTTGAATCACAGGCCAGCACTCAACCACTGAGCCACACCAGCCAGGGCTATTCTAGATTTTTTTAAAAAACCTAAAGAGACAAGCTATGGAAACTTTAACTGTATCTTTTTTAAAAAATAGCTATAAAACACAGTTATTGAAACAACAGAAGAAATGTGAATATGAACTTAATATCAGATGGTATCTAAATTATGAAAATGATAATATATTTATATTGAAGAATGTCCTAATTCTTAGCAGGTAGGTGCATGCTGAAACTTTAGGGGTAAAAATTCTTTAAATTTTTTTTTAATTTATTGATCTTTAGAGAGAAAGAAAAAGAAACACCAATTTGTTGTCCCACTTATTTATGCATTAATTACTTGCTACTTCTGTGTGCCCTGACTAGGACGAAACATATAGCCTTGGCATATCGGAACAATGTTCTAACCAACTGACCTACCAAGCTAGGGCTAGGGGTAAAATTTCATGATGCCAAATGGTTCATCCACATATGTTTGAAAAGTTTCAAAATAAAACATTAGGGGAAAACAAAAGATAAAACAGTTTAATCTGCCCTGACTGGTGTGGCTCAGTTGGTTGGACATCATCTCAAAAAGTGAAAAGCTGTTGGTTGGATTCCTGGTCAGGGCATGTGCCTGAATTGCAGGCCATCGGTAAGAGGCGGTGGATCGATATTTCTCTCACACATTGATGTTTCTCTCCCCCTGTTTCTCCCTCCCTTTCCATCTCCCTAAAATAAATAAACAAACAAACAAATAAATAAATATTTTTTTAAATATAGGCATACGTTAAATATTATTTATTTATTTATTTTTAGAGAGAGAGGAAGGGAGGGACAGAGGGAGAGAAATATCAATGAGTGGTTGCCTCTCACATGCTCCCCTACTGGGGACCTGGCTTGCAACCCAGGCATGTGCCCTGACTGGGAATCGAACCAGCAACCTTTTGGTTCACAGGCCAGTTCTCAATCCACTGAGCCATACCAGCCAAGGCAAAAATCTTTTTTTCACAAAGTGTTTAATCTATAATTGAAAGGATTACTAGTATTTATATTATCACCAAAAATCAGAGTGATTCAAAGATATAGCAATACATACTTCCTGACCATGAAGGAATAAACATAATTTCTTCAACAAAATTAAGGAAAGAGGGCTGTGTAACGTATAGTATAATAACTACATTGAAATTTCATCCAATTTGTTTGGAATTTGATCTGTATAAAAACCAATTCTTGAGAAAGCAGTTGATAACCTTTTATTTTCTGTCAGGTTTATGTGTCGTTCTGGTCTAATGGTAGTAGCCCTCTAGACTGGGCCATGTGTTCTCAAGTTTTATCCTGAATCATTCCAATTCTATAACAATGCCTCACCCTGTTTGCAAAATTTGGTACTCATCCCTGCTCTGTTTTTGCTTCAGCTTCTCTCCACCTTGGTTTACCTGCTCCTATGATCTCCAATATTCCATTTCACCTCCAGGTTCCTGACTTGTCTCTTCTCTCCAACATTGTTTAGAATGACTCAGACCTTCTTGGTGAAACTTCCTTGTGAACTGAAAGATAGGATCCAAGCTTTCCAGGGTCTACCTGCTTCCTGACTCCACCTTCAAAAGTGCAAATGTGTCTTGATTGTTCATCTCTTCAGGAAGGCAGTAACAGACTTTTTCCACTCTTCCATTCCAGCACAATGGCTTCCACAAAGAAGGGTGGTGAGAAGAAGGGCCATTCACCCATCCACCAGTTAGTGACCAGAGGATATACCATCACCACTAACAAATGCATCCATGAAGTGGGTTTCAAGAAGCATGCCCTTCCAGCACTCAAAGATATCCGGAAGTTTGCTGTGAAGGAGATGGGAACTCCAGATGTACTCACTGACACCAGGCTCAAAAAAGCTGTCTGGGCTAAATGAATAAGGAATGCCCATTACATATCTGTGTGCAGTTGCCCAGAAAACATAATGAGGATGGAGAGTCACCAAACAAGCTCTATATGTTGGTCATCTACATACCTGTTACCACTTTCAAAAATCTACAAACAGTTAAAAATCTACAAACAGCAGAACTAATTGATGACTATTGAATAAAGTTATAAAACTGCCAAAAATAAGTGACAGTAACAAGTTTCATTGTCCAAGGCTTAGCCCATATTGTCATGTATTTTTTATTGATTTTTAGGGAGAGAGTGAAGGAGGGGAGAGAAAGAGAAATATTAATTTGTTGTTCCACTTATTTATGCATTCATAGGTTGATTCTTGTATGTGCCCTGAATAGAGTTTGAACCCACAACCTTGGCATATTGGGACAACACTCTAACCAACTAAGCTACTCAGCCAAGGCCATGTTGCCATGTATTTCATTTTAATTTGGGTACTCATGATTACCTTTGAATTTTTAGCCCTATTTCATAGATGAGAAAGCTGAGGCTCAGAGAAGTTTAGCAACTTGTCCAATTTCACCTGACTAGGAAACAACAGGGCAAAGACACAAAACCAAGTCTTCTTTAGTTCTGTTGAGATCTCCTACCCAAGAAATTAAAGATATGTGGCATGGTTTTCCAAACAAGGCTAAACTAAAAAGTAATTTAAGGTAAAACTGTACTTTAGATGAAGTTTGCATTTGAGATCCTTCCCCTAATACCAAGCTCCAGGCACTCAAGTAGCTCCTTAGTTGCCCAAGGGCCTATACCTAGAACATATTATACTTTTGCCATGATTATACCATTTCTAATCCCCCCGACTTACATCAGAACTTTCCTGAGTATTCCATGAAACTAATCAACTAAACTATAGATTCTAAAGCATATTAACCTATAAATGAATTACTATCTGGGTTACCTTGTGTACACATTTGAATGTTAACTGGGATCCACTGAGCATAGCCCCTTAATTCAAATCAAAGACTAAAATGAGAAACTTCAGGCACTTTGGTGGCAGGCCAATGGCTCATAGTATCCTTGGGGGACAGGAAGTTGTTTGCTTCATAAGGTCTTTTTTTACTATATAATATATTTTCATGACTCAAAAACCAAAATAATACAAAAATGTTTTGATTGAGGGGTCTCAGCTACTTCTCCAGTACCTCTTACCAGCAGAATTAACAAAAAATCATTTTTTGTCAATCCAGAATTTCTTCATGCAACACAAACAAAATATATTTCTTCCTTTATACTTAAAGGTAACATAATGTATTGTGCAAACTTTTCAGTTCTTCACTTTTTTTCACTTTTTAATATATCCTAGAGATCTCTCTACATGTCAGTAATCAAGATCTTCCTCACTCTGGAGAACATAGGCAGTAAAATTTTAGATATTCCACACAGAAGTATTTTCACCAATATGTCTCCTAGAGCAAGGGACATAAAGGAAATAATAAGCAAATGGGACTTCATCAAAATAAAAAGCTTCTGTGTGCCTAAACAAAGCATCAGCAAAATGAAAAGGAACCAACCATATGGGAAAATATATTTGCCTATGATACCTCAGACAAGGATTTGATCTCCAAAATATATAAAGAACTCACACAACTCCACACCATGAAGACAAACAATCTGATTAAAAAATGGGCAAAGGACCTGAACAGACACTTCTCCAAGGAGGACATACAGAGGGCCCAGAGACATGAAAGGATGCTCAGCATCACTAGCCATCAGAGAGATGCAAATTAAAACCACAATGAGTTACCACTTCACACTGGCCAGAATGGCCATCATAAATGAATCAACAAACAAATGCTGGTGGGTTGTGGAGAAAAGGGAACCCTAGTGCACTGTTGGTGGGAATGTAGACTGGTGCAGCCACTGTGGAAAACAGTATGGAATTTTCTCAAAAAACTAAAAATGAAACTGCCTTTTGGCCTGGCAATTCCACTGCTTGGATTATACCCTAAGAATCCTGAAACACCAATTCAAAAGAACCTGTGCACCCCAATGTCCATAGCAGCACAATTTACAATAGCCAAATGCTGGAAATAGCCTAAGTGCCCACCAGTAAATGAGTGGATCAAAAAACTATGGTACATTTACACAATGGAATGCTACACAGCAGAAAGAAAGAAGGAGCACCTACCCTTTGCAAAAGCATGGATGGAATTCAAGAGCATTATGCTAAGTGAAATAAACCAGGCTGTGAAAGACAGATACCATATGATCTCACCTGTAAGTGGAATCTAAAAAAAAAAAAAAAAAAAAAAAAAAAAAAAAACAAGCAAGCCCTGGCTGGTGGGGCTCAGTAGATTGAGTGCAGGCCTAAGAACCAAAGGGTCACCACTTCAATTCCTAGTCAGGGCGCATGCCTGGGTTGCAGGCCAGGTCCCCAGTAGTGGGCTCAAAAGAGACAACTGCACATTCATGTTTCTCTTCATCTTTCTCCCTCCCTTCCTCTCTCTAAAAAATAAATAAATAAAAACCTTTAGGGGGAAAAAAACAAGCAAGCAAGCAAAATACAACCAGAGACATGGTAATAAAGAACAAACTGATAGTAACCAGAAAGGAGGGGGGAGGGGTAAATGGGGGAAGAGAATAGTAAGGATCATCAAGGAACATATATAAAGGACCTACGGATAAAGGCAATAGGGGGATTATTAAATGTGGAATGTGGGAGTGGTTAGGGTTGGGGAGAGTAATGGGGGAAAATGGGGACAACTGTAATTGAACAATAATAAAAAAAGAAAAAAGATCTTCCTCATTTTCTTTTATGGCTTCATTATATTGCATTTTGTGAGCATGCCATTGCTTATTTAACCAGTCCCCTATTACTAGACACATTGTCTCCAATCTTTGGCTATTATAAGCAGTGATATGCTTACATATACAGATATATCTGTAGGATAGATTCCTAGAAGTGGAAGGTCCCCCAATTATATGAATATCCTAATCCCAGGAACCTATGAATATGTTACCTTATATTCAAAAGGACCTCTACAATCTAAGTTAAGGAACTCCTTACTTCCACCCCAGGGTTATTCGGGTGGGATGAATATTGTCACAAGTGTCCTTATAAGAGGGAGGCAGGTCAGACAGAAGAGATGCTACACTACTGCCTTTGAAGATAGATAAAGAGGTCATGAGCCAAGGAATGTGCATGGTCTCTAGAAAGTAGGAAAGGACAAGGAAACAGATACCTAGAATCTCCAGAAGGAATGCAGCCCTATAGACTCATTTTAGATTTCTGACCTCCAAACTATAAAATAAATTTCTATTGTATTAAACCACTAAGTTTGTAGTAAATTGTTATAGCAGCCACAGAAAAACAATACAAAGGGTAAATACAAATGTAAAATTTAGTGTTTACCAAATAAATTTTATATATGCCAAATTTCCATCCATAAAGTTTGTTCCTTTTTTCTTTTTTAAGGTTTTTTTTTTTTTACTAATTTTTAGAGAGAGGGGAAGGGAGGGTGTAAGAGAGGGAGGGAAACATCAATGTGTGGTTGCCTCTCTCATGCTCCTGTACTAGAGACCTGGCCTGCAACCCAGGTATGCACCCCGACTGGGAATCGAACCAGTGACCCTTTGGTTTACAGGCCAGCACTCAATCCTTTGAGCCACACCAGCCAGGGCTGTGTTTTGGGGGGGTTTTGTTTTGTTTTTGTAGCTACTCTTTAGTTAATTGAGAAAGATGCCTTCTATTCTTAGTTTGCTGAGAGTTTTTATCGTGAACTATTCATATTTATTTTCTATATCATATTATCTCAGTTTTGGTTAAGTTCTGTTCCCATCATATTTTGAAAGAGTGTAAATTAGTCAGTACCATTATTATTTTATATATACAGTAATTGTTTCAATATTCCCACATATTGATGATCAGCTTCTTTATGCACCTTTTTTTTTTTTTAATCCTCAGCTGAGGACATTTTTTTCATTGCCTTTAGAGAGAGAGGAAGGAGGAGAAAGAGAGAGAGAAACATTGATGTGAGAGAGAAATATCAATTGGCTGCCTCCCAACCGGGGAAAGGGGGATGGAACCTGCAACCTTTTGGTTCACTGATGCCTGCTCCAACTAACTGAGTCACCCTGGCCAGGGCTTTGCACCATTTCTTCTTACAGTCTCCTCTGTCCTTCTGGACTTAACAGACTTCTTCCTTCTGTACCTCCTATAATTTTCTATGATAATTATAAAAAATGAATAACAAATTCCCACTTTTTTGTCTAAAAATGTATTTAGTCCTCACTTTTAAACAATAGCTGTCAATGGCATTCTGGATTACAGTTATTTTCTCTTGGTCCTTTCAAAATATTATTGCTTTGTCTTCAGATGTCTCTTGTCAATTTAAGTATTTTGCTAGATTTAATAGTATTTCTTTGTACATAATCTTTTACAGCTTGGGGGGTGGGTGGGGCAGTGGAGAGCGATGGGGGAGAATGGGACAACTATAATAGAAAAATAAAATATTCTCTTAAAAAGACATTTACAGTTTGTGATGTTATCTTGTCCACCTTTAAACATCCTAAAATAATTTATTGACATTTTAAGTCATTTACTGTACTTTATATTATTTAGTCATCTGCCATACTTTAGTTTACTTTCCTTGTATTATTTAGTCATTTTGTATAATTGCATTAACTCTGCCATTAGAGAACAAGTTACCTGATAATGGACTAAATGTTGTACATCTTTTCCTATGAAGAGGCACCATGTTCTGTTATAGAATAGGGAATGGCACATTTAAAAAAATTGAAATGCCCTATTTGAGTTTAGCAACAGAGAATCATCTCAAAGAATGCCTAGATATCAATTTTTGACAACTGGCTAATATTTAAGTACAAAAAATAAATGAGCAAATTATCTCTGCATTGACTGTTCTATTCACAATTTATTGTTTGGCTTTCAACAGATGGTTGACATTTGTACTGTGGGCTATTTAAACATCAAAAAAGGTATCTGTTGCCCTGACTGCTGTTGCTCAGTTGGTTGGGCATCACCCCGAAAACCAAAAGGTCACTGGTGCAATTCCTGGTCAGGGCACATGCCTAGGTCGAGACATATACAAGAGGCAGCCGATCAATGTTTCTGTCTCACATCAGCGTTTCTCTCCCTCTCTTTCTCTCTCCCTTTCCTTCTCTCTAAAAATTAATTAATTTATTTTTAAAATTATTTTTTAAAAAGTATTTGTTAAGCTCAGCAAAGCTTTCATGGCCAATACAAGAATTAATCAGTGTGTATACAGATCTGACTCTGCATAAATTTATTGGGAAGGGGAATGCTCCCAATTTTTCCCCCAACTATACAGTCTAAGGTATTTCCACCGTGGAAGTTCAGGCAAACCTGAGCAACTCTGAAAGTATAAGAAAACAACCACCTGAAATCTATTTACTTGAAAGACTATGGAACCTCCAGGATGTAAGCTTATTATCTGAAGGAAAAAAGGTTAGATAGCTCTATCTTGAAACAAAGTCTTGGTGCTTACAAGAGATGAGTAATTTTGAATGTATCCTAGTTTCTGAGATGGGGAATTATCTCTAGCTCAGACCACCATGGATTCAAGTCTAGGTTCTAAGAAGAGGAAGGACTATAAATAAAAATAAAAGTATCTGTTTTAAAACCATTAACAGCCCTGGCTGGTGTGGCTCAGTTGGTTGGAGCATTCTCCCCTAACTGAAAGGTTGTGGATTTGATTCCTGGTCAGGAAACATACCTAGGTTGTGGGTTCCATTCCCAGTCCAGGCACATGCAGGAGGCAACCAATCAATGTTTCTCTCTCACATCCATGTTTCTCTCTGTCTCCCTCCTCTCTCCCTTCCTCTCTCTCTAAAAGCAATGAAAAAAAGTTTTCAAGTGAGGATAAAACTTAAAATAAAAATATTGACAAAGTACACTGCAGACCATTTTAACCCCCTGACAGAGCATATCACAGATAATCGACAAGGAATGGCACAGATTTGGCATCTCCCTATTACCAGCACATTCATCACCGGCTATATGCACCAGCGGCAGCAGCAGTGCACACAGAAGAACTGCCTGACAATAGGGGCAACACCCAGCAAAACTAGAACAATGCATGCAAAAGGAATGAAAAAACCTACAGAAGGTAAATCATTGAAGAATGGATTAAAAATGTAATATACCATTAACTACTAAATCCGTCAGCTTACCAGACTTGTTACTGAAAATACCTAAGACATCTCTTGAACACATTAGAAATGTTTGGAGGGAATTTTACCAGGGGTGGGGGGCGAAAGGGGGAAGAACATTGGTGATGCACACAGCACAAGGATCAGGCAGATTTAACCAGATGGTCAAGCCATGAGAAAGAGTCACAAAGCCTCAGTTGAGGTTGTTGGGGGAATACTATTTAGAAAGGTGAATTTGTAACGTATTCCTCCAATCTTCATGTAGTCCATTTTTGTTAATCAGCAGCATCGAAGATAATTACACTCACTCTGAGCATCTTTTAAAATTAAGGTCCTTTTGACTTTATGAAAACATTTGATGTTTTAATAACTAAAAATTCCTACATTTTCCTCTACACATTTTAACAGCTATAAGTAGAATGCCCACAGAAATCTCTCACAGAATAACAACCAAGATGGAAAAAATGTCATCCAAGGAACTAAAGTATGGGGGTAACTCCAAAGTTTGATCTGATTTCAAAACACAAGATATCATTTTACTGTAAAATAATACCTGGTACTTATCTTCCTCAGAGGTTTTCAAATTGTGTCAGGGCAACATCTTTTCTCAGCTTTTCTAGATCAGAGAATGACTACAAAAACTTAAATAATTTGCTAGCCTAGATCCCAAATAAAAGCCCAGACCTCCTCTCTCCTACTGTCAATTTTACAGAAGCACACCAACCTTCATTCTGACGTGGAGGTTGTGGGAAGTCAGCAATGCCCGAGCAGCAGGCACCGTGAGGAGGAAGGGGCTGAGATGAAAAGACAGAAACGTGACTCCCAAATACTGAGCTGATTAACAACCTTATGTTATATACACTCTGCAGATCACTTGAACTTCTCTCACGGACTGCACCAAGGCATTTCCAGATAGGGATGAGTGCAGACTCAAACAGGGTAAACTAAGCATAGGCAAGAGCTCCATGAGGTGCCTCCTAATCTCGGAGTAGTTTCCTTACTACAATTCCACAGCCAAAAATAATCCAATAATGAAATGTAGCTATGCCAAGTACTTTAGGTATCGGTTAAATTCCCTCCTCTTCTTTATGAATTTGTATTATTTATAAGACACTTGACACATGTTTAAACACTTGCATAGCTCCTCAGTTTCAGGAAATATGGCTTGTTCAGCTGAGGGGAAGAAAGCATATAATGAGGGAGTTAACAAGGGCTGATATTTTTTTACAACATTCTTTTAAAACTGAAAAACCTCTTTAAACACCAGGAACAGCTTAAATAGTTCACTTTCGGCCTGCGGGGCCCATGTGGACGTTTCCCTGTGGGTCGCGTTCTACCCGAGTTTCACCCAGACAGTGGGCATGACAGGCGTCCCGGAAGGACACGCGCGGCCTCCAGGCCTCGTGTCCAACGCCCTCCGGCTTTCGGGTCGCGGGGGCCGGCGCGCAGAAAGCTGGGAGCACGGGAAGTTGGTGCCCGGGCCTGGAGCGACCTGGAGGAAGAGGTCCCGAGGCCAAAGGAGTGGAAAACAAACGATGCCCGGGCGGTGGGTCGCCGGCCCTACCCCGGGGACTAGCACGACCGCTGGAAAGGATCCACGGCCCTTGGCCCACCCTCGGCGGTGGGAGAGCGTGCGCTGCAGGGGGAAGGGCCCGCGCGGAGGTCCCAGGAGGTGGGCCGTTAGACCGGCTTCGGGGACTTGTGGCCTTTGTGGCGGTTGTTTTGCGAGAGGGAGGTCAACGGGAGCTGCGTTCACAAGTCCCGGGGACCCGGGACCTGTGAAGCCTGGCCTGCAGGCCGGGCTGGGAGGAAGGACTGCGAAGGGCGGCCGCTGAGCGCAGCTTGGACGGTGCCCGCTGCTGGGCTGCGGAGGCGGAGGGAAGCACCTGCTCCGCGTACCTTTACCCGGAGACCGCAGCCCTCCCGCTTCGCGCAGACCTCTCCGGGCGTCCCTTGCGGACCCGCCTTGAGGAGGTGCCTGAAGGGCGAAACCTGGGACCTCGCAGGCCTCCAGGGCTCCCTTGCTAGGGGGCGACGACCTGGGTACCCCTGACCCAAGCCGGCTCCCCAGGGCAGAGTTCGAGGCTCCCAAGGCGGGAATCTTAAAGGAGGAATTACTCCTGCTTCGCTTCCCGAGTTGACAGCGCAGAGGGCCGTCGTTTCCGAAAAGAGGAGCAGTCGGGCGCTGGCAAGCAAGCAACTGATGACAACAATTATCCTCGAACACACAGCCCTGCCCCCCAGGGGCGTGCGTCTACACACACACACACACACACACACACACACACACACACACACACACACACACACACACACACTCCTTGCCTCATCTAGCTGCCCAACCTTAGTTTTCCAGGCATGCGGTTTTCAAAAACTTGCTTGACACAATAACAAAGACATTTATTTAAATGCCAGGAAGCGGACTTCACTTTTTAACTGCTGAGAGGAGCTACTTTCAAAGATTCCCCACCGAGAATAAACTGACAAAAAATATGGGCTGCACTTATAAATTAAACACCTTACCCTCAAAGCTACGTGTGTTATGTTAGTCAGGTTTCTAAGGCAATAGCCATCTCTGTCTCTTCCCATTCATCCGGATAATGCCCCAAAAAGGAACCTCTTTACACAAGAGAGAGCTGGGGGAGGGGGGAATGAATTATACCCATTGCTAGTAAAAATCATCTTAAATCAATACAGCACCACTTGAACTTGAGTTTCCATTGTTTCACTGAATCATCAGTGTTTTTAATTAAACAGCTAGCCATTCTGTTAAAACATTGCATAAAAGGGTTAGGTTTCTACTTTTGTTGAGGCAGCTGGCATTTGTTGGCTGTTGTGTTTGAGCAACAGACTGTTCAATAGAAGCGAAAAATAGCTCAACGTGCTCTTAATAGACCTGTTTCAACAATGTACCTTGAAAAGGAATACATTGTGTTATTGTATTAGTTTGCTACAAACCTATTAAAAGAAAAATAGCATCCATCAAGCCTAACAAAACGCGTTTGCATTATACCTACTTATTTGCTTCAAATACACTTCTTGGCACAAGGTCTAGAATTCAACTAGATCATCAAGAGCTGGACAGGAGAACACATATCAGTTAGGTAATGATGCACAGGCTAAAAATAATAATGAAGTAAGGTCTAAGCAGACGTTAATCGCTACTTTTTGTTTATTTATCATTAGAACTAAAGGCAACCCTACTTCAACTGAAAATACATTGCAAAAAATGTGTATTGCAAATGTGTGGACTCGTGATAAAAACAATTTTAAAATATTTCTAACATGGGAATATTAATTCAAATCCCATATTTGAAACGAATCTGATGCACTTTTGATATCAATTTGTTTCAGAGAAGGATTCAGGGAAGAAGCAATGCATTTTTAAAGCAGAATTAAGCAGCGCAAAGAGCTGGGTTCTTTAGGGAAATGCGTCAAACAAACAAATCGAAAGCAAGGGTTCCAGCCAAGAGGTTGGGGAACAGCGCTATCTGGCAGTAAGAAAGGAAGTGCTTCTTGAAAGTGCTTTCTTAAAAATGATTTTAAAACATTTTATTGTATGTTAAATACAAAATGAAACATGAGGCAAAGAAATAGCCAACCTTGCCACTATGAGCCAGAACCTATGATATGTTTCAGGGAAGGCTGCCACTTGGACCACAAGTCTTAGAAAAACAGAGTGGCAAGTGATGAAGCTAATTTAGTTCTGAGATAGCTTAACAGAAAAGACATCCAAAGTAATGTCTGTCAGAGGGAGACATCTTTTGCTCACACAAAAAGGCAATCCATTTGGTTTCCAACTTGAGTGACCAACATGTGAACACAATTGTCCAAAAATAAAGAGAGAAAACTTACATAAATTATAATAGTGCCTCATGCAAAATATCTATTTTAACAAATACATAAAGCAACACTGCTCAAGAAAGTCAATTTAAATGTCTTTTACATTTCTGAATTAGTAAATTATCATGTGAAGGTTTAGAAAGATGTCACTAGGAAATTTTAGATGATATTTTGCCATATTGGTGTTAGACTTTTGTAGAAAATATTATAAGTCAGAAAGTCATACCTCCCAATATGACTGATCTCTTCAGTTTAAATATTTTCTTTTTTCTCAAGGAGGGTGTGTGTATGTATGTACTGGGAGGTATCTGAGATGTATTTGATTTATACTTTAAGACTTACCTGATAATGTCTTTCTCTAGTCAAATTCAATTTATGAATTAATTCTCTGGGATTTAAAAATAGAAATGAAATCTTAAAGCCCAACTGCATATTGTGAAATTAGTTTCTCATAAGATTGACAAAAGAGTTGGCATTTGTAAGGTAAGGTGTTTTTTTCTTTTCAATGTATCAGATAATCTACCAAAAATGAAAGGAAGTTCAAATAAGTTGGTTTGGCTGTAACATAAAATGTTGTTACTAAGGCTTTATTTTTAAAACTTTGATTTTTTTAATTTAAAACTTTAAAGAATGTGTGCTTGTCAGAAGTTAAGCTATCAAGGGGAAAATAGTCAATGCATTTGGCTATGAATTTGAAAAGAGATTGTTCAAATAAATGTTAAAAGTCACCAAAAAGATCATTTGAAAACCTAGTAGAGGAAGAAACGTATTTTAGATGAAGATTGTAATCTGATTCCTTGTTTTGTTCATATTGAAAATCCCTGAGTCTTCCATTTGCAAAGAATTGTCAATGATATATGAAGGCTAAATATTTTATTTATTTATTTAAAGTTTAAAAAATCCAAGTGATATGCACTAGAATTTACCTCCCCTTGAAGAACAGAAAGAAGAGGCTGACATATGGATTACCTTCTATATGCCTCCAAAATTCTTCCTAGACATAGACTTCTAGTCTGTTAATTCATTGTCATTAATATCAAGAAAAGTGTTAATCAATTGAATCATTTTTAAAATCTTTACTGCCATCAATCCTAAACAGCATCTAATTTGAAAGATTCCATAGAGTACAATTTTCTTTTCAGTTTCTTGGTGTGCCTTAAGTAGGTAAGTTAATCATTTTGGATTTCCTTTTGGCTTCTTTAGCCTTTTAGCTCAGACATATGGGAAGAGGGGTTAATATTTTAAAACACTTCTGCAACATATGATTATCTCAATGCCATTTTCTGGTGGTTGTCTGAAAAACACGGGTGGTCAAGTCGCTGCCCACATCACCAGACATTCAGCTGGATACACCCCTGGGCACAGCCATCAGAGGGAAAAGATTCCACTTCCAAACTTGATTAAAAACAGCCAACAGTTTCTGCCACGTAAAAGAACTATGTGGCTTTAGAAGTGGAGTAAACTACCTCTGAGAGGAGCGGCTGAGGTCTATATCCCTTTTATGTGGGAGTCAAGAGAAGCTCACAAAAAGCAGTAGATAGTGGACTTCAGAAGACCAAGTTGTGCACAAAAACCACAGCTAATATCACTTTATACAATTTAAGTGCTGAGTAAGAGTGACTCTAACCTGTCATTTTTCACCTTAATCTGAAAGGATAAAGGAACTGTTAACTTGTTTCTGAGTTCCTTTTTCTCCCCTTCCTTTTGGCAAATACTTCAAAATATTCTTCTCCCCTTTTAGTTATATTTTGGAATGTACAATTAAGAGAAAAATACTAAGATGGAAAAATTAACTGCAAATGAAGAGCATGTAGGTTGGTGAATAAAGTAGATGCCTGTCAGCATCTTCTTAAAGAAGTGTTGTTGTTATTGTTGTTTTGCTTGTGGCATTTATATGGTAAAAACTAAAGATGCCCATCCATACAGGAATTCAAATATGAAGAGAAGTGGGAAGTTTCCTGATGTGCTTCAATAATAAAACGAAAATTGTATCTGTATGTGCCTATATGTTCCCTTTCAATTTGAAATTTTATTCCAGAAAGTGGTGTAATCTTTTGTGGGCACAGGAGAGGAAAATATGATACATTTGGGGATCTTTCAAAAGAGCTGTGTTTAGTTTTAATTTTCCTGTATTTTAAAATAAACACTTTGACCAAAGCATGTTTGATCTTTGCAAGAAGGAAATATACATTGTGAAGGAATGTGCAGCGGTTGGGTATGAAAATGGGGTTGTGACTCACAGCTGCAGGCAGGAAAAAAAAAAGGCGTCGTGGTGTCAGCCAGAGGTGTTCAGTCTAATAATTCAAGCTGTAAACTGTATCCCCTAAAATTACCTACATAATAAATCATTGTGTGAAGAAAAAGAAGTTTAAGCTGAAAAGTGTAAGTGAAACAGAATCCTCAGGGGACTCCAATGCTGGGACCTATTGGCAATGATGTGAATTATGGGCTTATTTTGCCCAAAACTTTAAGGATCAGAATAAAACTGGAAATTATTCTGGTACAGCTGATTTTTTTTTTTTTTTTTGCCTTGGGATTCAACACACATCTACATAATCTGTTGTAGAAATAGGCTTGCTTCCCCGCCCCTTCTGATCACACAGTCAAAAACTGCTTTATGGGGTTTACATTTAATTTATCCAGCTACAAGAAAAACTTAATTCAAGAATGACTTTATTTTAAGAAAAACTAGTATCACTAAGGCAAGAATGGAGGCAAGTTTTTTTCTAGAAATTCCCTTGGGTTTCTGTCTCAGATTTCACTCTTCCTTATAGATACCAAAGAAAACACTACATTTATGTAAACTAGTGAATTAGCTTGCCTAAGAATTCACTGCTAGATTGAAACACTTAGACCCTGCGGTTGGCAAAGCCACTGGCAATTCATGGAGACTTGAGAAACGGCAATATTTAAGGATGGAACGCACCCTGTTTGGAGTAGAAAGGAGTTCAGTGCCTGGGGAAAAGATGCAGTTGTCAAGAGGCAGTTTAAGGGCCAAGGACACACGAAGTCTTTGAAACAATAAGGGTGAGGAAGTCAAGCAGCAGACACCCCAAAGCCACACTGAAACAATTTATAAGATCCTCTACATTTCCAGAATTAGTGAGCAGAAGAAACGCCTGGCTGGGGACGTGGGCTGTGGGCTCTCGCGCTTATACAGGCACTGAGAGAGGGAGAAAGTCAAGTTGACACGGGTCTCTTCCGGAAGCGCATTTGAAATGAAAATATAAGGAGGAGGGCGGGGAAAGGGGGAGAGGAAGCCAAGCTCCAAAAGACAGACTCCAGCGAAGTCTGCAATACAGATTAACTAGAAAAAGGAAGTCTATAGCAATTAAAACTCGTACCCTGGCTCATTAGTATTCATGACCAAATGTCCAGCTTTTCTGTTTATCTTTTCCGCAGCATCAATATCGGAACAGCGTGGGACAGCGAGGACTCCAAACCAGGCCCCTGCGTGCGCCTGACCTTTCGCGCCCTCCCTACAGGTCAGAGCATCTTCAGAACCGTCCGGCCAACGCCGGGCCCTCGCTCATTAAAGCCACCATTCATCTGCCACCGGAGAGAGGGAGGGGGCACAGGCCAAGAGAGGAGTGGAGGGGGCAGCGGGCAAACAGACCTAACCGGACTCCTAGAGTTTCGAGAAACCACACTCCGCCACACCAACCACTGTGGTCCCAGTGGGTCGTGAGAAAGAAGAGAAAAAGAACGAGCCGCGCGCGTCTGCAGCAAGAGGCCCAGTGCGGTTCCTGGCCAGGCCCTCACTAGCTCTGCCGAATTCCAGACCAGATATTTTGTTTGCGGAGAGGCAACGTAAGAGTCTCCTCCGGGTTTCTCGCCAGCCCCCTCATCCCTTGCTCACCCCCAGCTCGGTGAGTTCAGGGCCTCCCCAGGCCTCCGCCAGTTTCTAAGGAGCACCCAGGCGCAGAGCATTAACCATGATGATTATCTTTGGCATTATTAATATTACTATTATTTCTATCCCCAACCTACTCTAGCTGAACGTCGTTTTTCTCTCCAGGAGCACCGCTTTGGCCTCAGGGACAGGAAAAAACCTGGCTGCAGAAGGTTAGGAAAGTAAGAGGCTGAAGCAGGAGTTGGGGAGGGGAGGTGTGGGCGGAGGGTAGTCAGCTCCTTCTTTGCTCTCTCCTGGTTTAACTGAGAAGTGAGGGGTAATCTCCCGCAAACACAAAAAATAGGGTCAGAAGGCAGGAGTGCAGGCCAAGCCGGACAGTCCGGCTCATCACATTCCCCGGGTAAGTGGGCTTGAGGGCCCCCAACTCTTCTAGCTCCCACCAGTTGGTCTCACACTGGTGGTTTGAGGTGTGAACCATAGGAGTGGGCCTAGGCTGTGGTCTTTCAAAAGTCAAGTTGGGTCCAGAACATAGGGCACTTGGCTCCCTTAGAGGGGTGTGGGGTGCTATGAAAGAGGGGAGGGGTGAGAGGAGCATCTTTTGATGGGTCCTCTCCGCCACCCGCCCCCAACCTTTGCGACTCAGGTCCATCCCTCCTACGCCAGCCCATGGCTGGGGGATACCGAAGGAGGTAAGCAAGTAAGCATGTGTGAGTGCATGTGTGTGTGTGTGTGTGCTGGGAAACGGAGAGAGACTGAAAGAGACTCTCATGTGTGTCTGTCTGCCTGTGTGCATGCACGAAAGCCAAGGGGTGCCCCTAGCTCTGATCTACTAGCTGTGCTGAACGTCATCCGAATGGCTGAGCAAGCCGGATGCCAGATGCTGATTACGGTCGCAGGGCCGCAGACCAATCGAGGTGCTATATCTTCAAAAGCTCCTCTGCCGTAAGAAATAGAAGAGGAGCGTGGGAGGGTAACAAGGTGGCTCCAGTAAGAACAGTTCCCGCACCAGGCCATGTGGGGGCGGACCTGGAGTGGCAAGACCCTGGCCTGGGTACCCCGCCCGAGATCTGGGCCGCAGCGGCTCAGGGGCGGGACGGGGCGTGGACAGTGCGGCCCAGTAACCCCACAGACTTGACCATGAACTCGAACCCTCGGGTTGCCTTGGTTATGGTTTACAGAAGTTGTCATTCGTAACACCTTGTTCAAACGGCTACACTGCCTCTTCCTTCTCAGGCGCCCAGCAGGACTGGCCTGAGGGTTTTTGCTGGATCACCCGATCCTGTCGGGAAGTACCTGGAGTCTTCGCTAAAGTAACAAAAAAAAAAAAAAAATCAGTAGTAATTTGTTGGGGGCTGAGGAGGGGGCTTCGAGGATGGGGGACCTTTCTCCAGTCCTTCTCTGAGCTGCCAGTTAAAAATAGAAACTATTTATTGCGTACTGCTGGGGGTAGCATTGGTCCGAGGAGCTCCAAGTTTCTGTAGAACCAGAGCAATTTTATCAGACTATAACTGATCAATTCACCAGTATTTATTAAACGCCTTCTTTGAATTCCAAGGGTTACTTTCTGGGGCACCCGTTCACTTAAGTAAAAGTGCACCCAAAGGTTCAACCTAGTCTTGGTGGAGTGTTATTTTGATGCCTTTATATCTTAGGATGCAGGCATCTCTAAGTCTAAGTAAGGCATCTTATTTCTTCATCTCTTGGATGCAGGCCTAGCCCTCTCTTTGGGTTATCTAGGTGGAGTAATGTGGGGGGTCGGTAGGACCCTAGTCCCTCGTGAGTACTTAGCCGGTCCCTGCTTGTCCCGGTATGCTACTGGTACGCTCATCAGGGACCTACCAGCATACATCTCCCCCCAGCCCTGAGGATCCCGGCTGGCGACAGGTCGCCTGGAAAGCCCAGTCCTTGCTAGGTACCCCCATGAAACGGGGGGAACAACGGAGAAGCACAGGGAAACCCGAACCTCCAGTCCAGTCTGCAATCTGCCCTTCATCTGAGTCTTGTGCGGAAAATATACCACTTGAGACTGAAAACATCCTTCTGAAAAAGAGACAAAGGTGCCTGGGGGTAGGGAGTAGGGGGAAGAGAAAAGATACCAGCAGAAAGGAAAAGGGCCAGCACAGCGTGGGACGCGCTGTGCTGGGCCTGGGACCTGTTTCTTTTACTCTCGCCCGGCGGGACCTCGGCCCTAGAAGGCTTCCTTTGCTCAGGCCGGGACAGAACCCATGGGTCTCTGCTCCAGGAGTGACCTCCTCTCTCCGACCTCGAGATTTCAGGGGACATAGTGAACTGGAAGAAGCTGATACCAATGCCAGTTATCACTGTAGTCATTAACAATGCAGTGAGGATCACGATAATTAATAATAATGATGATGAGCCTCCCGAGGGGATCCAGCTGCCTCCGGATAAAGCGACTCTCGCGCTGAGGGCCGTTATTCAGTGGTGGATGGAGCGGAGTACCAAGGGCGCGAGCTCGGGCGCTCCGAAGTTCAAGTTGTTGGCAGTGACAAGCAGAAACCATCCTTCCGCCGCCAACAGTCGGGTCTCCCTGAGAGCAGCGAACCACAGCTCAGCTTTGGTTCCCTGAGGGAGGCAAAGACGGGGCTTCAATTCTGTGGTTCTGAAGTCAAGGCAAGGGCAGGTTAGAATTCAAGTCCGTTTGGGGAGGAGGTTGGGGCTGGGTGACACCTGCCCTCCCATTCTGAGGCCCAGCCTCCTCGCTGAGGTGCAGGACCTTGGACTGCCAGCACCCGCCCAGTTCTAAGTTCAGCAGTTCTGACATCTTTGATACTCTTACGATTTTGCCATCTCCCCCTCACCCCCAATACTTGTCTTTGGGATTCGAAGGACCGAAGAAAAAGGTGGAGGTTGGGTCACGCCGTTGGTCCGTGACTTATTTGGACAAAGCGGTGGGGATGCAGGGTCTGGAGATCTGCGAGTCATTTTGCTGGAAAGCTTTGTCAATCCGCTCCTCACATCCTAGGGTGGACAAGGAGACCGCTCCCAGGCTGTGATCTTCTGCCTCAAGCCATCCTCCTTCCCATTTTTCTATCCTAACTAGTATAGCACCCGGAGGTCTAAAGGTTCCTTGGGTAGCTCTCTGAGTTCAGATCTGGAAAGCGATCCAGCCAAGGCTGTGAGATCGCCTTCCTCTTCTTGCTGTGTTCCTTCTTCCCCCAATGAGAAGGAAAGCCCTAAGGCCTTGAGTTAATACTAAAATTCCCCCCACCCCCATTTCATCTTTCTTAGTTTGGGGAGGTGTCTCAAAGCCAGTTAACTTACACAGACGCACACACAGAGTTTAAAACGTTGAGTGGACCCTATCATTCTTGCACAAGTTATGACGATTTTTTCCTGATTATTGTATCTTCTCCCCAAGGGTGGGGGATGTCGGAGAACCCTAAAAGATTTTCCTCACAGCTTATAATGTGTTCAAGGAAATCTACCAAGGATCAGTAACATACGCCAATTATTTTAATAATTTAATATTACTAGGGGTTATAAATTTGATTTTAATAGGTGGTTGATTGCTTTAGGAGTTGGCTCTTGGGCAGTTCACAGGGCCGCTGGGGAGGGCTCACTGGTGTCTTTCACCTTCTGGGGGCACACACGCACACAGCCCCCAGGCTGGAGTCCTTCCTTCCCCATTGAATTGGTGTCATGGCCTCCAAGAGGTCAGGGTTGCCTTTCTCTCAAGTGGCCCTCAGACCTAGCCTGCATAGCCCTGTGGCTAAGTCAAGGGCCAGAGGGGACGATAGGCAGGTCAGCGGTCACTGTAGCAGCCAACCGCGCTTTTGGTCTCCAGCAGGGCCCTGTGCGCCTGGGCAATCCTATGAAGGTGTCGCTGTTGCTGCCCAAGTTTTCATCACTGGGTAGGGGGTAGGTGACTTGGGGACTGCCAGGGACTCTGGAAATAGATACTAAGGAAGGTGGAGGTGTCTTGATGGCTCAGGGATTTATAAAGAATTTTCCCCATTCCTACCCTTCAATTATTAAAATTATTACCTTCTTCCTTGGAGCAATTTGTTTGAAAATTCTAATGTAAATCTTGCAGAGTAAGGGATTGAAGGTGCACACAGAGGAAGCTGGTGGTCAGAGCTCTGCCTCACTTCCACCTAGTTATTTTAGTCTTTATTTTATTGTTTCACTGAATTCTTGAAGAGATTCTTTCTTTTGGGACCAACATTTTGTTGCTTTCCTAAATTAAAATGTAGTCAATTTATCATCTTCTTCTCCCAAACATTCTGCTTATTGGTGGGCAGTGGCTGTGCAGATAAGCTGAATTTCTTTAACAAGCTGTTCAGAATTTCAAGAAAAAAAAAAAAAAAACTGTTGGTAGAAATGGTCCCTTAAGCTGTAATCATTGGGCCAAGTTCAAAAACAAAGTACTCAGCTCAGTTTTAAATGTGCAATTAAAAATAACTCTACCTTAGCTTTCCAGAGGGACAGGAAAGGGGGCAGGGATGAGAGAAAACAAAGAATAAGGAAATATTTAGTGCTCTTAAATCCAGCCCAAGTAGCTGAAAGAATGGCATTCTCTCAGATAATGGAGCCATTAGAAACTCTAAAGGTTGCTGCCACCATTCCTCACAGAGGCTTTCCAAAAATTTAATTCACTCTCCGCTATAAAACAAAGGACATAGAACAGAATTGTGAGACTTACTGCCAAAGGGGCAGTTTGGTCCAGTTTCTACGCATACATATACCTTCCTTCCCAGAATGTGAGGTGGTGCAGCTGATCCATGCCCATGTGGACCCTGCTCAGCTGCCTCATTCCCATTTCTTCAATAACTTTGCTAGAAAAAAATGGTATGTTCATGCAGTTTCAACACATTTTATTATATTTCTGTATGCATTACTTTCAAAACATATCACAAGAAATGATCAAGCCACTTAAAACCTTCAAATAAAAAATCTGAAACAGTTTATGCCCACAATTGTACATATTTATAGTTAAGAAACATTCTTTATAAATATTGTTTCCTCTGTAGCAAGTTAATACCATAATTTAATTACAAATGGATAAATATGGTAACGGGTATTTACAAAAGGAAGGGTGTTATTCAGGAAAAAGCTAACGGCACGACCTTTATTTTCCTCCCACAATCTTTCATACAGAAACTAACAAATTGAACTTGCAAAAGCACTAAAACATCACATGTAAACCCAGCTAACAGAAAAATACATTCACAAGCATTGGTGGTGTGTATGTGTGTGCTGTGGGTCAGTATGTTGAAGAAACAGAAGGGAGACTTTGGCACGGCTCGTTTTTTTCCAGTCTATAGTTGTATGAAGTTTACAATCAAGTTGCCTCATAAAAAAAAAAAACACAATATTTAATACCACAATACAAAATAAACCATTTTCTTCCACATTACTTAAAAAGAAACCGAGTAGACTAAAAAGAGAAAAGAAAAACCCATCACTTTGGGGGAAGGGAAGGCAGGGAGAAAAGCAATCCAGAGGGTTACAAATGGACAAACTTCTATACACCAAGAAGCCATTAAAACCAACTCGGAGAAGGAAGGAGTCCGCTATGTACAGTTTGCCAGAAGACGGGGAACAGGGTGAGCAGGAAAGCGGGCACGAGGGAAGGAAAAGTGGGTTTGGTTCAATATTTTTATGGGGCTTTTTTATTTTTAGCTTCAGAGCCTGCATTAGGATATTTTTGCTTTTCATGCCTAGATTATTTTTTTAAAAAACTTTTAAAAATCCTTCTGCTGGTAAAATCATTTTAATCATCATAAAAATCAGATTCATAATTTTAACAACACAATCACAGGGTGCCCTCGGGGCGACGGAGGACTGCTACGCCAGGGTGGGGACTGGGAGAAGGAGAGAGGCCCTAACCCCTCACACGTACCATTCATTGAAGTTGGAGGAGAGGCCACTGTGGCCCCCGGCAGTGCCGCTGCCCCCGCCAGAGCTGCCGCCGCCCCCGCCTCCCGCCCCGCCGCCTCCGCTGCTGCCTCCGCCGGAGCTGCTGCCTGCACCGCCGCTGCCTGAGCCTCCACCCCGATGCACCGCGGACACCGCCGCCGCCGCCGCCGCTGCTGCCGCCGCCGCCGCTGCCGCGGGTGAGAGGTTGGAGTTGCTCTGGGGCTCGGCGCTGGGGGACACCAACCCCGGCGGTGTGGAGGACTCGTAGCCAGAGCTGGCAGCTGGGGAGGACTCGGAGCCCTGCGGGGAGGACTCATGGACCTGCAAAACAAAAGTCGGGAGGGGAGACCAAAGGGGACTGGGTGTGAGTGCAGCTGCTGTGGGGCCAGGCCCCCGGAGGAGCACCCACAGAAATACCCCTGCCGCCCTGGCCCCGGGGAACCCACGCCTTCCCAGGCCGGCCAAGGTTGTTCAGGCTGCTTATGAGCCAGCGCTACAGCCGGCCTCTTTGCCCCTTTCCTGGCCTCCCGGGTGGTACCTTCATGTGTTTCCGCAGAGAGCTGGGGTGCGTATATGACTTGTCGCACATCTTGCACAGATAGGGCTTATCGGAGGTGTGGACATGCATGTGCTTCTTCCTATCGCTGCTGTTAGCGAAGCGCCGGTCGCAGCCCTCAAACTCACACTGGAACGGCTTCTCCCCTGTGGAAGGCAAACACGGGCACTTGCTGTGGACACCCAGACCTCCTGGGGAACTCCCACCCATCCTGGAGGGGGCAAGACCTCTTCCAGGAGGAAAAAAGAGCGAGAAGGGTCTGGGTCGCTTAAACAGATGGGCCCCCTCTAAGCAAAGCTAAGGTGAAATTAATTGTCCCCACCTGATGGTCCTGCTTTTCAATTTCATATTTTACTTTTCTTCCGGACTGACACTGATTTCCTCAAATTTTTAACTATGGGGTAGCACCTGGCCCTGCCTGCCTTTCAGTGGAGCTTCTTGGATTTGTAACTTCCAACAAGTTAGTCTTGCCATGGAGAAGCTGTTATTTATGACAAAATATTTGGGGCATTATGAAAATCACACAGACTGCTGGGCTGCTGTCAGTTTCTCTCTGGGGCCAGTGGGCAATTAGATTTGGAGTTGCTGTGTGTTGTTTGGGGACACGCTGTGGATAGTGACTGAGCCAGTATTTTTCGTCCAAAATCCTGCAAATTAAATTAACCATAATTGTAATCTCACTTCCAGTTATTTTTAATAAGTTGGGGAGAAAAGATAAATATTAAAGATAAGGCAGATCTAGGGATGGAAGAGGCACAGGCTAGGCAGTGGGGGTGGGGGCGTTAGCAAAGGCTTTCAAAACCTTCCCGTTAATTTTCTGGCGGCCCCTGCATCCTGTTGCCAGAATTCCAAACGCTTGGAGTCATTTGGAGGTGTGAGGACGAACATTGTTCCACTTGGAAAGGAGACCATTTAATGTTAAGTTTCATTAGCACCTAAATTGTTTTTTAAAGACATCCGCTCAGACACAGGAATCGAAAGCAAGCATTTCATGCAAATAAATTTCTCAAAATTTAAACCTTGTTAAAAGCTTGTCTCGCACCTCGCCTAGCTCCCTTCCTGGAAGAGAACAATAGGCCGCTGGCGCATCCCCACTTCGGAGTAAATATTGACGGTAGAAGTTGCTAAAACATTTGGCTTTCTTTTAGGAAATCGTCTGGCACGATTTTGGCTGGGACCTGGTCATGGATGAGTAATCTATGAAGCGAGAGGTGCGTTCTTTTGAGGCTCTCTTGTCACGCGATTGTTCCCCGGGACTTCACTGGCGGGGTCGACGGTCCAAGTTAGGAATAGCAAACCCTCTGGTACTATTAGGTAAATTCCCAAACCACTGCGATCCCACCCACCCTGAGATGGGCTTTAAAAACAAGAAATGTTTTACCCTTTCCGCTCACTTAATGGGAAACAGTTCTGGAAGCACGTTTGGACCCCTAGTAAAGTAAGTGGCAAAATACAAGCCAATCGAACAGACACACCCAAAGCAGAAAAGCACAGTCAGACAAGCGGGAAAATCCTCTCAAGGCTCCATTCCCAGGTACGCAGTTGGGGAGCAGTTTTATTTTGTGCGCTCTATTTAGAACGGAAATTATTAACCGGGCCAAGCAATTATGAACCGAGTGAACCAACTGCATCCCCCAAAGTGTACACTGGTTGTTAAAAATTCAATTTCCACACATGGAAAAAAACAGCTCAATAAGTCTTTCATTTTCCAACGAAAACAAGCCGTTGGCTCCCTCGCACACACAAAAACATGTCCCAATCCAAGGTTAAGGGCTGGCAGTCAACGAGTTTCTCTCAGTAAAACCAACCAAAGCCTCTTCCCTGTGCCCCTATCCCTGTTCTAGACTGCGGTTACCTGTGTGGGTTCTTTTGTGGATCTTGAGGTTTTCAGAGCGCGCGAAGACCTTGCCGCAGCCCGGGAAGGGACAGGGGAAGGGTTTCTCGCCTGTGTGCACACGGATGTGGTTGACCAGTTTGTATTTCGCCTTGAAGGGCTTGCCCTCGCGCGGACACTCCTCCCAGAAGCAGACGTGGTTGCTCTGCTCCGGGCCGCCGACGTGCTCCACCGAGACGTGGGTCACCAGCTCGTGCATGGTGCTGAAAGTTTTGTTGCAGCTCTTCTTGGGGTTGCTCAGCTGCTCGGGGTCGATCCACTTGCAGATGAGCTCCTGCTTGATGCACTGCTGCCGCATGTAGCGGAAAAAGGCACCAGGGTGATGGTGATGGTGGTGGTGGTGGGCCGCGGCCGCTGCCATGTTCATACCCATGTTCATATTCATGGGGCCGTACTGGTTGTGGAGCTGAGCCGCCGAGTACGGGTCGGTCCGCGGGCTGGCCACCTGACGGTACTGCTCCGATCGCCCGAACACTTCGCCGGGCAGCCCGAGGCGCATCTGCCCGTTGAGCACATTCTGTGAGCCGTGCGGCCCGTGCTGCTCAGGGAGGCCGGGGAAGAGGAGGTGGCCCTGCGCGTCCGAGTGCGCGTGGTGCAAGCCTCCAGCTCCTGGCCCGAACAGCGCGTGCTGCCCGCCTCCAGGCGCGGAGTCTCCGAAGCCGCGGCTACGAAACAGAAAGTCCCGGGTGGAGTTGAAGGGCGGCCCGGAGTAGGAGCCGACGTGCGCGGCGTGGGGTCCGAGGGCAGCGGCGGCGGCGGCAGCCGCAGCGGAGCCAGGGTACGCACCGGGGCCCTGCGACGTGAACGCTGAGCTCTGGCCCGGGGACAGCTCGTGGGCGCCCGGGTTGAGCTTGAAGGCGCCCATGTGAGCAGCCGCCGAGTCCACGAAACCGTTCTGCGCCGCCGCCAGGCTCAGTTCACGGTCCTGCATTTCTGCCGCCGCCGCCGCCGCGGCTGCGGCCGAGTGATGATGGTGGCGCGCGAAGCTGCCCACCCCGATGGCCGGGAACTGCGGCCCCGCGTCCAGCAGCATGGCCAGCGCGCCCGCCCGCCCCGGCGAGCCCCTTGCCTTCTAGGCTCCCACACCCGCTCCGCTCGCAGTGAGTCTTGGAGCCGCCCGGCTCGGAGAGCAGGCAGCGGTAGTGGTGGCTTCAGCCCCGAGAGCAGCGCTTCAGCTCCCGCCGCCTCCACCGCCTGGATCTGCTTCGGGCGTCCGGGAGTCGAACGAAGGCGCGGAGAGGAAGAGGAGGAGGAGGCGCGGGAGGAGGAGGAGGTGGAGGAGGAGAAGAGTCCAAAGCCAGACGGAGAACCAAAGTGTATTAAAGGAGCTGCGGCGGGGGCGGGCGGGCAGGGCAGGGCAGGAGAGGGGGGGCGGGAGGAGGGAACAGCGGGGAGGTGTGGGGAGTTGAGCAGAGAGGGGAGTGGAAGCGGGGCGAGAGTAGCGCCGCCGCCCCCACCCCTGCGCGCACCGGCGCGCGCGCGCGCACACTCCCTCGCGCGCGCCCTGCGGACCACCAGCCAGGCAACGCCAAGAGGCACCCGCAAAATGAAATCACTGTAGCGGCGGGACCACGGTGTCCGAGAGCTGCGGCGGTACGTGGGCCAGGCAGGCCGGCGAAGAACGGACGGAGGCGAGTTCCACGCTTGGTGCCGAGGCGCTCCCGTAGCTCCACCTGACCGCTGCCGGGGCGCTGGCGCGGCGGGTGGAGGCCAGGAGCTTTCTCCGCGGCGCGCTCCTCCGGCCGCTTCCTACTGCGCGCGACCTGTATTGTTCGGCGCTGCGGCCGCAGTGTTTAGCCCTCCAGGTCCTCCGCGCTTGGCATTGGCTGCGCCTGGCGTAGTAAACTTATAGCAGCACGAATTCCCCCAGATGGAGGAAGCTGCTGCGTGGCTCCCTCTTTCTTTAAGTTCGGGAGGAGGGGAGGGAGAGGAGAGAAGAAGCTGTGGGTGGAAGAAAGCGAGCGGAGGAAAGGGGGGGGGGGCTGGGCTGTAAAACAACAACAATAAAAAAAAAAAGTGATCTCTAGCTCGCCCACTCCCTCTAGCCCGCGGCCTGGGGCGCTGGACCCGAAATGGACGGCCGCAACCGCGAGGACTGGTCAGAAGCGGCGGTCCCCGCAAAAGGCGAAGAGGCCAGAGCATTTGGCCCCTTTTAGCTGAGGTGGGGTCCGTTCGCCCCCGTCTCCGCCAGTTTATTTCAGCGGGCTCCACTGACGCCGAAGTCTTTTATTTTTTATTTTTTGTCTCCTCCTTTTCCTCTCCCCTCCTCCCTAGCCCCCACATCTCCCTCCCCGGCCTTCCTTTCCCCAGCTCCAGGTCACACCGCCCCTTTAACCGCGACTCTCGCCCAGCCCGCCCTGCCGGCGCCACCATTGGCTGCGGCGGCCCCGTCAATCCTGCGCCCCCGCCCAGCGGCAGGTCCACCCCTCCTCCCTCGCGGCTTCGAGGCTCCCAGCGGCTCCCGCCGCGGAGGATCGTGGCCGCCGCTTGGGCCTGCAAGTCTCCCAGCTTTTAGTCAGTGCTCTCCGCGCTATAGCTCCTGTCCCAGTCCACCGCGCCGCTCCCCGGAGCTCGGCGGCCGACGTGGCGCGGGACCAGGCCGGGAGGTTACAGGGTCCTCGGCCGGGAGCGGACAGCGCACTGCGCTCCCGCCCTTCCGCAGAGGCAGCCCGACTGCCCGCGGACCAGAGCCTGTCCCGGTGGGCACCGAAAGCCGGTACCCCTGGCCGCTCGAGGACGTGGCTAGTAGTTCCGGGCCTCCGAGCGGGGAGGCCCTGCGTGCCGCGACACTACAGGCCCTGGGCCCCGCCAGAAGCACGTCTGGGGAGCAGGCTGGGGGGGGGGGGGCGATGTTTTGATCGGTTGGCACGTTCCCTATCCCGTTTCTCCCCATTTTGTAAACTTGCTCTGTGGTCTTGAAAACACAGGTGCAGGATGGTGGGCCTAGATAAAGCCAAGCATGGCCCTTGCTCCTACTCCGTGGAAACTCACCCAGACACAGCCCCTCACCGGCTGGGCCAGCCCTGCCCCCCGACTGTTGCGCTCCCTGGTTTCTCCCAGCCGCCCGCGTCTTGCTCCTCTTACAGCAGTAAACACTGGGCAGCGGCCCCCTCGAGGGAGGGGGGTGGAAGTCGTTTAAAGATAGTGTCACCTTCGGGGTAGATATTCCGTGGGGTGGGCAGTATGGGCGGGGGCGAGGCGCACTGCCAAGAAAGGCTCAGGTTGGAGTTTGGACATGGGGTCAGGGCCTGCGGGGAAGAAATCTCCAGACTGGTATGGCTTCTAGGAGATCTCTCACTCTTCCAGGAGTGGGGAGCTTATCTTCCCCCCACACACACAAGAGTGGTGGTGCGGCCGCAAGACGCCTCCTTGTGCGGCGCCCGACTTGGCCTTCGGCCCCGGGTCTCCGGCCGACCCCCGGCCCTGGGCCCCAGGTTGGCCGCCGTAGACATTTCCTGTCCCGCGGCGGAAAGCTTGCGCTTCCGAGGTAACAGGAGAGGGAACAGCGGGCCCGGAGGCTGCGAAGGTGTGAATGCAAGGCCGGAGGGGAACTGCTTTTATTTACAATTTTTGGAGAGCTGAAATAAAATTCAAGTAAGAAAAGACAATCAACATGCATTTAAAATTTTCATGTTGAAATGAAATAGACAAAAACGCGGAAAGACCACTCTAGCTTGCTATTGCTAGCAGAACCTGGGCTCCCTAGCGCCGGCACAGGCAGCCTCTCCTGGCTTAAGCGGGTCTCAAGGTCGAAGCTGGCCGCAGCCGGTTGCATAAGGGGCCCTGTGCTCTCCCGCTGTTCCCCACCCCCACTCACGCGGTGGGGTGGAGGAGTAAGAAGAAGGGAGGTCGCAGCATCTAGTCTGAAAGCCCAAAAATGTGCCTTGTAGCTGGAGATTATCGCCTTCCCTGAAAGGCGGAAATGTTCCTCTTTTCCACACACCACTCTTTCTATAAAGGGGGTGGGGAAAGCAAATGCAGGGGAAGGCAAATGCCGAACTGCTCCCGTAAACAGAAAGGGACCTAAGATTGAGATTGAGAGAAAAGTCTCCAGTCAGAAAAACAGGAACAAACAAACAAACAAAAACCACAGCCCAATCAATGCCCAGCCTTCCACACTTGTTTGCTCTATTCATCAATTTACATGGAGGGGGGAATAACTGAAAAGCTTACTCCAAAATTTTTTCCCAAAAAATATTTTATTAGAAGTTGGTCGTGAGAATAACAATCCTGCACATCCGAAACCTCACTTCTCTTCCTTCTTTCAAGCCATCAGACTTCGAGTTTTCCTCTTTTTCCACTTTTCTTGCTTTCTCTCCACTCCTCTATCCCTCTCCTCCTTGCTCCATTCTCTCCTTTCGTTTTGATTCCTCTTTTGCAGCGCCGGCGTTTCGGGCGGGCGCGGCTGGATGCTGGCTCCGGTTGGATTCCGGGGACTGTGCGCGGCCGGGTGGTGGGGCAGACGCCTTAATTCCCACCGGAGATCCCGCAGCCTGGGCTTTCCTGGCTATTCTTTCTCCACTCTAGTTCTCCTCTCTCTGAAGGACACAGGAGCTGAGCCAAGTTCAAAGTCACGTCGCCGGCCCCTCTTAGAAGTGCTTTATTTCTCTACAAGCCTCAAAGCCCCTATATCTCGTGACACGTTTTTGTTGTTGTTTCTTTTGTTTTTAGGAAGGAAAGGGAAATGAAAGAGCGCGCAAGAAAGCAAGGGGGAAACAAAGCCCTAGAAAGACTTTTCAGTAATTGCCCCAAAAGTAGATTTGGGTTCCTTCGCGGGAGAGAAAAAAAACGGCCGAGCTGCATTTTGCACCGTGTGAGTGATTTCAGTTTTCAACAGGTTTCCGGAAGGGCCCGCTGTTGCGATGTCAGATTCTCGGGACCCACAACTGTCTCCGTCGGGCAAATATGTCCCCTCTTTGTAAGTTATCCAAAATTGTTCTTTTGAGATCTCACTGAGCCTGCGCCAAGCTGGCGAGGGTAGGGGTTTTGCTATCTGTGGATATCCCTGCATAGCGGGCCCCTGGACTCCAGGGCTTGCTTTCTTGTCCCGGCAAGTGGAGGGAATGGCAGTGCGACAGAGAATTCGGGTTGTCTTAAAAAAATACACACACACATCAAAAGCCTGGCTCGTTCAAAAGCCATGAACGATTGTTCATGAACACCTCGATGCTGTTGTGGACCTCTGAATGGTTGACTCAGTTCTTTTGTAGTATGGTGAGTTTTTTGTGAGTACATATACATAAAAACTGTATATGTACACACCACACACACACAAGTATATCTTGCTGGCCAGCAAAAGGCAAAAACAAACAAGCAAACAAAATCAGCCTTTAAATTGGAAAACAGAAACACTCAGTGGCTATATCATCCAAACTTTTCATTTTTCTCCTAAGGAAAAGCATGTATATGGGGGGAAGAGATGGGAGAAACAAATGTGGAATCAGTTGTCTATATACATCAAACCAAAAGAAGGAAGGAAAGAAGGAAGGAAGGAAGGAAGGAAGGAAGGAAGGAAGGAAGGAAGGAAGGAAGGGATTTTACAAGATTTCAGCACCATCCTCTGCATCACAGATTCAAATTCAACAAGATCATCAACAGGATATTAAGTTGCAGGTCACCTTTGATTCAGCGCTCTCAGCCACTCCTGGGCTGGATGACCCCTGACCCATGAAGGGCCACAAGTGCGGTGGGGGAGCCTCCTCTGTAAGACCCATGTAGAACAAAAGTTCTTTGTCAGAGCTTTAGAGAAGTGGAATATGAAAGGACGGGAAATCTGTAATATAAAAGAAAGGGAAATCATGAAAATCTCAGCCAATGTTGTAACTTTTAATGCCATTTTTAAGAAGGGGGAGGTTGAGTGGAGGTGGGGAGGTATCATAGGATAAGGCCCTCTCCTGTCTGCTAAAAGAACTTCTCCCTACAGTTAAAATTTACTATTCTGTAACTAGGCTTATAAAATGTCTCTATATAAAATATATGCTCACCAGCAGTTTAGTGATAGGGAAGCAAATGTCTGTGTATTTGTCATTAGGGACTCAGAAAAAAATAGATGCCAACATTTCTATGTGACAGTGGTTGTGATTATGCAAATAGAAGAAAACTAATTGTCCTTACTTTGTCTCCTCTTTCCTGATGAGAGTGTTTCTATTGCTGTAAAACAAAATGAAAATAAACCAAAAAAAAAAAAAAAAAAAAAACCAGGAGGCATTAGCTTACATGAATGTGTTTAATTATTTTGAGGACTGGTATCCTTTGGGCTCCCAGGCAAACTACATCCAGGGAGGTTGAATACCAGTGACAGGCAAGCAGCTTTCCAATAAACTGCAGTATTATTGCAATAGACTTTGTAATACAATTTATGCTGTCATTCATAAATAACAATGCCATATGTCAACCATATTGCTCACACAAGTAAATCCATCAACGTGTCACTATTTGATTTATCTCAACAGCTTCTTCAAATATTGAAGTATACATATTGGAAGGGGTGTGAAGTGGGGGGAATTGCCCACAAAATTTGAAATAAAAAACAACACCATCTCAGTTCCTCCTTTATCCCCCACTCAAAAACATACTACAAGATAAAGAATGAAGGGAGAAGAACTCATCTTGAAGCCAATATAAATAATATTGGGTAATATTGGGTGGTTATATGAACCATGAACATGTAAGGAAATTTTGTGGTTCCTGTTTTTACCTTATAAGCATATTTTGAAACACAACAATTAGGCATTCCCAAGAATTTACCAATCCTACTGGTCAAATGTGGGTCAGAGGCCATTATCAAACTACCCCCATCTCTGAGGGTAAAAATGATTGAGAACCAAGTGAGAATATTTGATGACAGGCCAATTTTACTCTGTTTACTTTTTAATAGTGGGGGAGTAAAGAGAGCCATAATTTTTCAAGGGCTATTAACCACTAAAGTCAGGTGGACATGGGGTTTGTCCAATTCTTGACTATCCCAAACAAACGAACAAATCCCAAACTCAAAGAAACTAACGTTTCAATCATAGTCATACAGTACCAATCTTTTGCTTTGGGGAAAAAAAAATCCTCGTTTACATGAGCCCATGTAAAAGTGACAGGGATCATAGACTTCAGCAAAAAGCACATTTTTGGTTCTCTTAGCCCCACAAGTATGTGTGTTGCCTGAGCTTAGAAGGGAGGAAAAGAAGAGGTAACACTTACAGAGGCGCTCAGAGGGCTGCACGCTTCAGAGCACTCAAAACCCCTAGGCCGGGTCTCGGCTCCCACGGGATCAGAACGCTAGTGGTGAGAGCAGGAGGGTGGGGATCTGGTGCCTGGCCAGTGCAGGTGGGTTGGTAGTCGGGAACCTCACTGCCTAGACGCCTGGAGAGCCTGATTTGGGAAAAGCCCTTGAACCCAAAGTCCTTGTCACTTCCGGCCGTGACAAAACTCAATAAAATGCAGCTTTGAGGGCCCCTTTGCCCACCTCACCTCGGCCTAGAGTTCTCGAGTGTATAACCCCTTTCTTCAATGTCTGCTAGTAACTCTCCTTCTCCCAGTTGAGCACCCACTGCCGCCCTTCGTCTGGGCTTTAAAGTACTTTAATCCCTCGGCTAACTCCGGATAAGGTGTTCGCTCTTGAACCCGCCTCTTGCGCGACCCAAATGGCACTAAGCGCTCCAAATTCGTTGGGCATCAAGCCCTTCTGCAAGGAAGCCGCTCTCACGGAAACTACTCGGGAACGGAGAGCAGTAAAGCAATAGCAAGGGCAATAAAAGTCTAGGTGGTTCCCCCATCTCCTTTCTTATCCACCTCACCGTCCCGGGCTTATCCCCCCCCCCCCCCCCCCCCCCCCCCCCCCCCCCCCCCCCCCCCCCGTTGCAGAAACAATCAAACAAAGGCTCAAAAGCCAGGAAATGTCCAATTCACTTCCCTTAGAGTTATTAATTGCCCACAGCCATCGCAAGGAAACTTGGCTGGGTTCAGTGACGAGAGGAGGGCACCCGAGAGCTGCAAACCCCCCACCCCTACTCCGCGCAGCGGGAAGCCGTTAGCGCCAGCTTGGGCATCCCTCAGAGATCCGGCCTGTTGCGGAGCGAGGCTTGGTTCAGGGCCTCGGTGTTTTACTCTTACCTCCCAACCTCCTCGCGCTTTTGTTTGGGGTTGAGAGGAGGGTGGGGTTCGGGGTGCAACAGTGAAGTCTGAAAATAGATTCTCCCCTAAGAACACCTGTTAACCCTAGAAGGGGCATTTCCATGTATTGCCACGCTGAGAACCCCACACAAGCAACTCCTCTGCCAAAGTGCAGACAAGGGCATGAGTTTCGATTACCGGCCCTGACTACCAGCACCACCGCGAAAATATAGCACTAAATCCACAGGAGAACTGAAATAACGACTTCTATACCCCCTCCCCACCAGTATTATTTTCTTCAACTCCCTGGAAATTGTTGGTGTTTATTTAGGAAGTGTGACACAGGTCTTTAGAAACTCGGGATGTTAAGGGGGTCTGATCTCAAATAGCTTGAAAAAAGAAAAAGAAAAAAAACCACCGCATCTGGGTTAGGCGGGTCATCACAATAATAAAAAACGGGTCTACAAAATAAGCTCTTTCTTGTTTTGAAATAAAGGCAATCCCGGAAATTCACTGAGAGCCTTCCTGATGACCATCTAGCTAGGCCTATTCTCAGGTTTAATTGGCAGGCGGCTTATTGGCGTCTTATTGGTATTGATTGAATTTTGTTCCCAGTTCTTCCTTTTAAGAATTAGCATCTCAAGTCGATTTACCTGAGTCAATTATCTTTTTAGGGTCTGGGTTTGGTCATAAATTTGCAAATCTTCATTAAATGCACTGTGTAAATATCCCTCTCTCCACTTGCCACCCAAATCTCTATTATTTCCTAAGATTTTCTTTTTGAGACGTCCATAAAAAGAAATTGATTAGGGAACTATATCTGAATTAAGACATATTAAATCGATGACAGATACATATCACGCTGTGTTTAACAAGAGTTGTACAAGGAGGCGGGTTCCAGATTCCGCTCGGCTGTGCTGCACCATTATTCACATTTTTACAGCTTCTCCTTCATGCCTTTACTCATTAAACCATTAAATTTCAGCAATTCAATAAAACAAAGCAGTTATAATTTTGAGAAAAAGCTATTTTGAAAGGGGTGGAGGTACCCATTTTATTGCACAATAAAAATGCTCAACAGTTCGTATTAAAGGCAATGTTTTGGTTATGTTCTTTCTTTATTCATTCTTTTTGTTTTGTTTTTCCTTATAACCTGCAGGATTGAATGTAAAGCTGCCATTATGCAAGTACTGACACTCATTGCCAAGGAATTCAAATAAAGGGAACTTATCCGAAATGTTCTGAGAGGAAATGAAGACAGTGGTGACAATTCCAAATATGATGCTTTCCCCAGAAACCATCCACAGAGATGGCGCAGTCCTCGCTCCACTGTTGCCTGTTTGGCTTGAGATGTTTTGAGTCTTTGAAACAAAATTGTAAAAGGACTTGTCCTCCCTAAATACAGATGTGCATTTTGTCACTGTTATTTATTAAAACATTTGTAATCATGCTTGCACTCATGCCTTTCTTATTTCACCGTATTTGAATGTCATAAAAATAAAAAAAAAACAATTTGAAATTTGTAGTACTTTCTTTGCTTGGCTGTCAGTTTTATAAGAGAAATTACATTCCCTGGGCTAATAAGTAAGTTCCAGTTAAACATTATTCATACCAATGTAAATGGGGTTATTGGATCAGCTCTTTCAAAAACATTTCTTACCTCTTCCCAGGATCATCTCCCAGATGATGGCTTTATGCAGTCTGTTTTTACATGGACTGAAAACGAATTAAGCTGATAATGTTTCATTGTATCCCAAAGGAAAAAAAATCATTTTAACCATTATCATTTTTTTACAAATAATTTTATGCAGGGCAACAAAATAAAAATTAAAAACCCTGACTTTAAATTTTGAGCATCTTGGAACATCACAAAATTTTACTATGCTTTATTTTTTAAAAGCTGAAGTGAAACTCTAGGTCAGTAAGAACCCTAAAGTTTGGGGGATGCCGCAATTTTCTGTCCCCTAAAAAGTAATGCAGAAATCTATTTCTCTTTTTAAAGTAAGTTGATGTGAAATCACTTGAAAGATGTGGGGTTCATTTTATCAAAAGCCAGTTTTTATGATTTTAAAATAAAACATATCTCCTGCTCTATCAGTTTGTTAGAAAATGATAACAAGGCAGGTTATTCTACTAGTAAATAAATAGCGAAGATATTTGTTTGATTTAAAAATAATTATTTTCTTGAATCAATTCTAATTTGGGGTCCTTTCGAAGAAACTGAGGCACACATGTTGTGTGTTCTGGACTGGAAGGAAAAATTCTTCTTAAAGGATATTGTTTACTTAGCTGCTTCCCTCTAGAGACATGCTGTTTGGCCTGCCCTGCCACTGTATCTACCAGAGGCAAAAGTTAAAATCGCTACAAGATGTCCCCCCTCCCCCTTCCCCCAAAGCCATTTGGAAGTGGCAGATCTAGAACTGACGAGCAGTAAGATTACATTTCGAGCCAATTCCTTTGAACCGTATTGAAAAGGCCTCCATGAGCTAAAAAGTCGAGGTAAAACGGTTCCTTTTGGGGAAGATTTATTTTGACCACACTTTGTGTTTAGTAGAGCCAAATGACTCAAATTGTTTTGCAACCAATGGGACTTTAATACCCTTCCTCATTCCCCCTCCTGTCTGAGCCCTACGTGAGCGTTTGGCAGATTGGTGTCCTTCCCAAATAATAAGCTCCTAGCATCACCTCTACAAATATGATGACGGGTGAACATCTGCTCACTCTTTCTCCAGAGAGCAGCCTAGGGCTCTTCCAAGGGAAGTGTGTGGTTGTTGGAAGGTGCTTCTGCTTGCGCTGAGGCGGAGGTTTTTGAAGTTGGGGATACCTCCTTGCCTTCTGCCCCCCCCCCCCGGGGGGGTGGGCAGCCCTTAGCCACAACTCGTCCTTCAGCCGCGTGCCGGCGCGCGCTCTGCTCAAGGAGTGTCTGTGAAATGAGGAGCGATGAGAGCGCAGGCCCAGCACAAACTTTCTGCAAGTGCAACTTGGGCATCCCCGGGGAGGCGGGGACGCAGGGCTCCAACGGAGGAGGGGGCGCGAAGCGAATGCTAAAGCGGCTAGGAGCAGCGGGGCGGATCTCCACTGGGACCAGGGTCTGAAAGGGAGCCAATCGGGCAGCCGCAGTTGCTGCCAATCACGGGGCTCTCTCCAATCCCACCCGTGCCATTTCCAAAATCTGGGTCCCACTGTGCAGCTCAAATGTGGTGTTCACTCTGCCAATCGCTGGAGGACAGAGTGGGAACAGGAATACGCGGAGTTAGGAGGTCAGGACAAAGAAGTTAAAGAGTCCCTAATATATACATGTTTTGGGAGGCGGGCAGAGGGCAAAAAAAGTCCCCCCAGTGAGGGTCTATGGTTCTGATTGTGTGGTTCTGATGGAGCTCCCTTTGAGCAAGAGGAACTCGCCAGCGCTGAGATTAGAGGATTTGGCAACGGCTCAAGCCAAGCCTCTTCAGAATATGACAGGCTTCCCGGCGCTGGCCAGCCCGCCCGCCCACTCCCAACTTCGCGCCATAGCCACGCACCTCCGCCCTCGGGACCTGGGCGCTGACCCCGGCGTGGCCACCACTCCGCTGGGACCCGAGCACATGGCCCAGGCGAGCGCACTCCGCCTCAGCCCTCCCTCCCAGGCGCTCCGGGCACAGCCTGAGGCTCCCGCGGTCACCAACCGCGCAGCCGCCGCCGCTGCGCACCCCGGAGCTGGCACCTATTCTGGTGGCGGGGGCAGCAGCAGTGTGCTGCCCTCCGCGCCACCGCCCCCAGCCCCTCCTCTTCCTCCCTCCCCTTCCCCCCCTTCCCCTCCCCCTCCTCCTCCTGCCCTCTCGGGCTACACCACCACCAACAGTGGCGGCGGCGGCAGCAGCGGCAAAGGCCACAGCAGGGACTTCGTCCTCCGAAGGGATCTTTCCGCCACGGCCCCCACGGCGGCCATGCACGGGGCCCCGCTCGGAGGGGAGCAGCGGTCCGGCACCGACTCCCCCCAGCACCCGGCCCCGCCTCCCCACTCGGCCAGCATGTTCATCTCTGCCAGCGGCACCTACGCGGGCCCGGACGGCAGCGGCGGCGGGGGTCCCGCGCTCTTTCCTGCGCTGCACGACATGCCGGGAGCGCCCGGCAGCCACCAGCACCCGCTCAACGGCCAAATGCGTCTGGGGTTGGCGGCAGCCGCGGCAGCGGCGGCGGCTGAATTGTTCGGCCGCGCGGAGCCACCCTTTGCGCCGCGTTCCGGCGATGCTCACTACGGGGCGGTGGCGGCCGCTGCAGCAGCTGCCCTACACGGCTACGGAGCTGTGAACTTAAACCTGAACCTGGCGGCGGCTGCAGCCGCGGCGGCGGGGCCCGGACCCCACCTGCAGCACCACGCACCGCCCCCGGCGCCGCCGCCGCAGCCCGCTCCCCCGCAACACCCGAACCAGCACCACCCCCACCTTCCTGGAGCTGCCGGGGCCTTCCTGCGCTACATGCGGCAGCCAATCAAGCAGGAGCTCATCTGCAAGTGGATCGACCCGGAGGAGCTGGCCCGGCAGCCGCAGCCGCAACCACCACCGCCCCCGGCCGGCGGCTCCAAGCCCTGCTCCAAAACTTTCGGCACCATGCACGAGCTAGTGAACCACGTCACTGTGGAGCACGTGGGCGGCCCGGAGCAGAGCAGCCACGTCTGCTTCTGGGAGGACTGTCCGCGCGAGGGCAAGCCCTTCAAGGCCAAATACAAGCTGATCAACCACATCCGCGTGCACACGGGCGAGAAGCCCTTTCCCTGTCCCTTCCCGGGCTGCGGCAAGGTCTTCGCGCGCTCCGAGAACCTCAAGATCCACAAGCGCACTCATACAGGTGGGTGTCTGTCCCCGGCTGCACCGCCGCCTTCGCCGCTTCTCTTCCTCCTCCTCCTTCTCGCCTTAATTTTTCCCTCCTTCTGCTACTTCTCTTTGCATACGTATAACCCGGACATGTGACTTCTTTTTTTTTTCTCTCCCTCTCTTTTTTTCTATGAATAAGTAATTCGATAGCACACACAGGCCCCGCGCTGGGTTCTCACACGGTGGAGTCTCCAGCGCTCCCGCAGCCTCTCCGCCGGGACTGGCCACGCGCTCCAGCAGTCGCCGCCGCCGCCCCGGAGTAGAAGCAGCAGCAGCCGGAGCAGGAAGGCGCCCAGGACAGTCGGCAGCCCCCATCCGTCCAGCCCCGGGAATTTGGGGAGGGCGTTTGGGGAAAGGGGAGTTGGAGCCAGATCCGCCCTGGAGTTCCTCTCCACGGGTGGCAAGCCCCGCGCGTGAAAGCGGCATGTGGGATTTGCTGCGACATTTGGGTCAGGAGGCCCAGCTCGGTTTGGCCCCTCCAGGAGGGAAGGGGGCCCCGGAAGACCTCCCTTACATACGCGCACACTTGCCCTAGCTACACACTCCCCCCACACACACTTTCACATGTACACACATCACACAACCTCACACACCTGTATTTCCTCCTGTACCTGCCCCCTCCTCTTTGTTGGGACACCCATGTACCCTGATACATTTTACACATACACCCTCATTTACAGTTACTAAGTTACACACCTTCACACACATGCGTCGTCACACACCGCTGTCACACGCATTTTATCACGCATGCCTTTGAAGGTACTGGGGAAATTGGCTTCTGTGCTTTTAAAGGAGGTTCTAGTTCGAGGAGTACAAGGCTAACTGCAGGCCTCCCTCGATCTTTTGGACCTCGCCTGCCTTAGAATTTAGGGGAGCCCCCGGCGCCGTGCGGACCCCTCCGAACCCTCCCCAAGCCCTGCCTTTGGGGGTGCTACGACCCTGCCCTGAAGGCGGCTGCGGCGTGGGGGCGGTGGCATGGCCCCTGTGGGTCGCGTGTTGCGTTTGAACCGAGAAACACATTGGGCAGAAAGCGTTGATGAGGGCGAGCGCAGTCGGGATTTATAGGGACAGACAATATTACCCCTCGGAGGACACTTAAGTAACTGGAGTTTACATTCAGTAATCACTTGGCTGATTTATCGGTGCTGCGGCGGCGGCGAGGAGGCAGCCGCAGGGCTCGGGCCTCAACGCCGGGCCAGCGGCTTGGGCCAAGGGCGTTCGGGTGATCTGCAGGAGGAGCCAGATCTGGGTGGCCCAAGGCTAGAGCTCTGGTCCTCGGCTCAGTAGGCTGACACTAAACAGGTCTCCTAAGGATCTGCAGATGATGGGCCGGGAGCACATTTTCCCGGGAGCTCCTTTTGCCTGCCGGCTTCTTTTCTAATCGGATCCGTCCACCTTAATTATTTTTCCAAAAGGAAACTTCCCACGAGGCTCTCGTAAAAATTCTGGTCTGCTAAGCCTGCTGCCTGCCCCTGGGCTCAGTACTTACGGACCGTGTAGGGGCCAGGGACCGTGAAGGAGGCGTGCAGGGCGCGGGAATTGAAGACGTCCTCAAAGAGAACCCCTGAAAGCTGAGCCTGCGGCCTTGGCCGTTCTTTCTAGGCCTCGGAGTGGGAGAGTACCTTTCCTTCGCGGGAAGGAAGCTGTATGGTGTCAGGGCCCCTTAGAGCAAGGAACTGGAAATTGGCCTCGCGGAAGCTAACCCAGGTTCCTGCTCTAAGGCTCCAGCCAGAGAGGCAGCCTCCCTTCGCCCGCGTAGCTTACCCCCGCCCCCGCCAGGAGGGGGCGTGAGCGAGTGCTTGGCTTGGTGGGGTTGTGTGCCGAGACCTGGGTCTCCAAGGACCTGGGTCTCCAAGGAGACCTATGGCTGTTTATTGTTTTCTGGTTCCACGTCGTGCGCATAGTTGCTTATGCCAGGCGGCAGTGACTGTGTAGGCCTTGCTGGATACCTCGGGGAGGGATGCGAGCATCCCACGTTCATACTCAAACCTGTGCCAGATGGTTTTGACGGTCTCTGGGCCACTTAGCCATTGTTACGTTGTGTCCAGGGGAGGGATCATCCTAGACTCCCTGCCTCCCCAGCCACTCTCCCTTTCGGAGGTTATCCAGGATCCCAGAACGTATTGATCAAAAGGAATAATCCCTGACCACTACCCAGGGCCCGTTTTTCTGACCCACGTGCCCCAAATTCCGTTTATAACCTTCCACTGGTCAGGGCTGGAGTGCTTTCTGGAGAAGGACTTGATAGGATCTAAGAGTTACCCACATGTAGCTTCCATTACTCTCCAAAACAATGTAAGTAGTTAAATTCTGATGTGACCCCTGTGTTAGAGTCTGAAGTGTAAACACTGGGATCTCACCCTTTCTAGTTGGGTAGAATTTGCTCACTGTCCCCTCACTTCTGAATAAAATAGGCGATTTTGTCACCTTTTTTCCCCCCTTCATTTTTCCTCTACTTTTTTATCCTTAATTTTCTACCTTTCCACTGCCTTTACTAAGTCAAATTGTTTCTTTTGTCACGTGCAGTGCTGGAACCAGCCATGTTCAAGCCATTTAGTTTTCATATCGCAAGGATATATAGCTTGTAAAGAAACGTGAGAATACTAAAAAAGCAAACAAACCACAAAACCCAATATTGCCCATTTGCATAGAGTGAATAAAACCACCATGTTGAAAGGGTTGATTACAATATTTTTTGAAGAATGCTGTATAAAATTAGTATTATCTCCAACTTAAAGTGGAATACAGAAATGAAGACAAATAACCAATGTTTTGATGAAAAACTGATTATGGTAACTGTTGAAGCTCATCTACAGAGAATTTTTAAAGGTTGTCATTATCATTGTGTTATGTTTTATTTTTCCTTTCCATAGATCAGTGTAGGAGGTATATTTGAATAATACCTAATTTTATTTTTAAACTATTCCCAGGTAGCGTAGGGTAACAACATTCCAGGCAGTACTTTCAGCTGTCCTTACTTACTCTGTCATTGAACTAGTTATCAATGACAGAAAAATTAACCGCAACAAAACTACACTGGAATATTTGTATTAATACTTTGTACACACTAAACTGTCTTGTTTCTTTTTTAAATAAATTATCCAAAACCAACGAAAGGGCATACCTTGCGTGTCATCAGAGTAGCTGTCGAAATGGGGAGAAACCTAACTTTGTTAAATCATTTAAATATGAGGACAATATTAATACAGTAATATGTGTGAGATGACTTGGTCGATTATGGACTCGGGTACATCAAGTTCCTATACCCTGAGGTGAGAGAGAAAATTCATAGTTACCTGCTGAATTCTTTTTTTGCTTTTTAGTACTAAGGTGGCTGAATTTCTAGTTGTCTCAATAATGAGCATTTCCACTTCCATGATTAGAGGCCTTGTGTTTAAAAGCATTGTGTTCCTGGGGGTGGTTACAGCAGCTTAAAGGGGTTATGGGCCAAAACACTGGTAAATTGTTCACCTTTTTTGACTATTAAGTAATGCAGAAAGCTGTTAGAACGTTTACTTATGGCATCAGGTAAATGCCAGGTTCAGGCTGAGGCTCGTATTCTTTATTAATGTTTGTTAAGGCTCTATTTCACTAGGGTCTTAATTGCCCTGCAAGTTGTGAGGAAAGCTGGTAGAAGGAAGAGGCCAGTGGCCATTTCTGTGCCCAGCTAGGCTTGTAAAAAATCTGGTGGTCACACTGTTTTTCATAGGTGCCTTTATTTATGAAGAAAATGGGATTCTCTTTTATTTCCTTTACTTTCCCATCAGTGAAATGTTGGGGAACACCCTGAGACAAAATGCCATTACAATAAATTTACTGTACCACCCCTAGTTTACTTTTAATTGAGTGTATGTGTTCATTTTCTTCTTTTTTTTTATATACTAAAAGCATTTTTATCGTATTTATCTTGCTAGGAAGAGCTGCTTTTTAAAAAAAAAATATATATGTGTATTTTTGCACATATAGAGCCTGAGGGGAGTGAGGATATGGGTGTTCAAGTCCTGGTTGGGTGTCCATTTTACATTCTGGACCATGCTCTGGCCACTTTCCCCCTGGCCCTGTTGATACTACAGGGTTGACATCTAGCCTCTCACAAGCCCAGTCCAAGAAGAGTCTCCAGGCCAGTGGTCACCAGGCCCATCCTTGAAGTATTCCTACCTTGATGCATCCTGAAACATAGGAATTAGGAATGGGAATCAGGGTGGGAGTTGGTCTTCTAGAGAATGGGAAAATGCATCCTCATTTCTGCTCCAATATTTCTCTCTTGAGTGAGAAGTCTCTGAAAAGCAATTGTTAACCTTTCCTATGTTTTTTTTGCAGGGGAAAAGCCTTTCAAATGTGAATTTGATGGCTGTGACAGGAAGTTTGCCAACAGCAGTGATAGAAAGAAACATTCTCATGTCCACACCAGCGACAAGCCATATTACTGCAAGATTCGTGGCTGTGACAAATCTTATACTCACCCAAGCTCTCTGAGGAAGCACATGAAGATTCATTGCAAATCCCCACCACCTTCTCCAGGAGCCCTTGGTTATTCATCAATGGGGACTCCAGTGGGTGCTCCCTTGTCCCCCGTGCTGGACCCAACCAGGAATCACTCTAGCACTCTATCCCCTCAGGTGACCAACCTCAATGAGTGGTACGTTTGCCAGGCCAGTGGAGCCCCCAGCCACCTTCACACACCTTCTAGCAACGGAACCTCTTCTGAGTCCGAAGATGAGGAGATGTACGGGAACTCTGAAGTCGTGCGGACGATACATTAGAATTTATTAGTAATAATAACAATTAAAATAATAAGTGGGAGTCCTTGGACCATATCCTAACCTGAGACAATGCCGAGCCTGAGAAAAATCCATGACTCAGACTTGCCACCGAGTCTAATTAGCCCTATTTATTTAGTATGAAACCCCATGGTGTTTTTACATTTAGCTAATTTAATTAAGATATTTGGGCTTTTTTTTTCCCCTAAAAAACAAACAAACAAATGAAACTAACCAAGCCGGACTTACACATTGCAGAGGGACAGGGCTGGGACCACAATGTACCAAGAAAAATAAGTGGAGAGATCAATTAATTGAGAGTCACACTGCCAATGCAATATATATATTTTTTCAAAGGTGAGAGAAAGAACACTAAGTCAACACAGCAACAAGGCCCTCTGCATTTCCTAGAGTGCCTTGCAAATGCCTTTGACACCACAATGTGGGCTTCTTTGGAGCCTCTTAGTTGCCTCCTTGGGTCCTAATTCTGCGAAGTCCTCTTGATTGTAAACCATACACTTGCTGCATCGCCAACAGATCTTGGGCTGTACCTGTGTCCAAAAATACTTGTCATTTTGTTTCCACTTTTATTATTGATAACATCTAAACAGTATTTTTATACAGGATTATTTAGTACTTTGCTTGTATGATTTAAAAAAAAAAAAAGATGCAGCAACCTTAATACATCTCCATTGTGCTACTGTGATTATTCAAACAAAAGTGGAGATAAGAAAAAGCTGCTGCAACAGACAACTGTGAAACTGTGATATTTTATAAAGTAGAAGAAATTCAAGTGCTTGCTTTTTCCTGTTTTTTTAAAATCTGAAATTGCAGATGCTGCCTCTCTACTATGTTCAAACTTCTTGTGTAATAAAGAGATTATAGTTTAGATCATAAGTTCTTTGGGATGCCAAAATTATCAGGCAAGTCTAAGGAGGAGTGATGTTGGCAATATGCCTATTTTTTTTGAAAACTTGTTTTAAAAATAGGCCAATCCCTCTTTTATACTCTTATATCAGCCTTTTAAAAAGCTTTTATTTTTGATGACTGAAAGTACATTTTAATGCATTTTCTTTCCCCTGAGTACTGAACACACCAAACTATCCCATTTGAAAATTATAGTGTGTGAAGTGTATGATTTACATTAGAAGAGGGGAGGGAATTGCTATACATATTTTAATTTTTTAAACGTTTATAGTTACCACCAAACATTGATGAATGTTTGACCTTTGCCAGAGCTGTCAAGCTAGGATAAAAAAAGGTCAAGGACCCGGGACAATAACTCTTAATCATAAATTTATTTTCAGTTGGTACAGCACATCTCGTGTACAAAATGTAGTCTATCATAAACATACAAATATACTAAAGAGCACTAATTTATACTCAAAGACCCTGAAGACACCCTCTCCCCAGGGTTTGTAGTAACTTGTTTTGTGTACTGTGAGTGGTTGATGTAGTCTTACTGTTAATGACTTGTATGTGAACACTATTTGTACAGTTGAATTAATTTATTTTCAGACATCCTTTTTTTTTTTTTCTTTCCTGGAAGAGTTCAAAGCACACCAAAGAATTATATTATACATTTTGGTGAAAGATTGTTGTTTATGACCCATGGTTTATTTATAAAAAAAAAAAAGGAGAGAAAATGGAAAAATATATTTTTAAACTTACTTGAATGAACAACGTAATGTGAAAACCAGGACTCTTCCTGCATGTCTTTTTTGCATTGTGTTGAGATTATATATAGTTTATAGATATATTACTAGTACAGTGCATGGTGCTGTCACTTTGTTGTCTTCAAATTGTTGTGAATATGAAACCTGCAGACCCTCCTTTATAAAGACCATAAAACTTGAATATAAAATAACTCTAAAAGTTTTTGATTTTCATAGTATTCACTTTCAAAGCTCTTTCAAATAGACAAAAAAAGTATGAACTTTGGGGGGATAATTTATGTATCGTAAACTTATTACAACAAAATATTCCTGATTTGTATTGAGTTGTTTTATTTATACAGCTTTTTCAATGGTAGTTTGCACTATTCTTTATTATGCTACAGGTTTATTTATTATGAAACAAAGGAATATGTATTTTATGGATTTTGCCATGCATAGATTAATTCTGCCACAGATTTATTGGTTCCTGATACACCTAAAAATTAAAAAAAAAAAACACCTTAAAATGTGTACCTTCAATAGAAAGCAAGAATGATTATGGAGTAAAAAATTTAATAAAGGTATTCTTCCTGTGTACTGCTTGTGCTTCACATAATGGGATATTTCTGCCATTCTCTTCCAAACAGAATGGGTTGCTGAGATAATGAACATTAGGTTCTCTTTCCTTGACCTCTTTATTTCTTAGCCTCTCAACCCATAAGATATTTTACAGCTTGGTTGAATTTAAATATAACCTAGAAAATAAAATATATTCATGAAGATTAAACTCTGAAGGTTAACACTAGCATAAATCTCAGGGGTTACCACACTCATTTGTTAAAACTAACATCCTTAGTGGTCCTAGTCAGTGGAAAGCAAATTTTAACATTTATTTTGGTGCCTAGCCTCTGAAGTATAAATGAAAAGGAATGAGGAAAAGATTGAGGGAGGGACAGAGGCTTCCAGATACACAAGCAAAAACAGGACCTGAGGTGGGTACTGAGTTAAACATCCTGAAGTTGAGTAGTGGGCATCAAATACCTCTTACATCAGGTAATGGGGTGGGGGGTCAGAATCTAATTTTATTGTGGTTTATTTGGAAGTTGAGTGGACACAAGTAGTAGCATTTTGGGGCAGGTGTTAAGGAGAAAAACATTTTAATAAAATATCCAAGTGGCTTAAACGAATGTAATTGGCTATCTACTGTTAACCAGGCCAAATGTTTGCCTGTAAATGTTAGCTTACACACAACTGATGAAAGGCAAATAGTTAAAAATAATTGGTAATAATGTCAGTAAGCAGTTCTCCAAGAGGTTATAGCGGTGTTGAAAAGTCAGGTTTGTTAAATGTTGTAAAGGTGAAAACAGGTTGCAAAGTGTTGTTTTAAGCCAGGTAACAATAACCAGCACACGAAGGAGAAAAACACTCATAAACGAGGGCCTAAATAAATGGGAAAACAGCTCTCTAATGAAGTTTCTTGTGAAAAGAAGGGTGACATAAAGCCACCAAGACATGAATCATTCATGGGAAATATAAAAGATAAAAAGATCTGACAATGAGCAGAACCTTGTATAGAGTGTATAAAACAAGTTTCCCCTTCTTATTTTCTGCTTTAAAATGTGCTATCTCCCACTCCCAGCTTTCTCTGTCCAGTCTATAGAGTTAAAGTTGACCACTGCTTATCCTGCGCCACTTCAAAGTAATTTAGTCCAGAATGGAAGGCTTGGCGCTTGGACAATCTTCATGGTGTGTTAAGATTTCTATGGCAATTGGCAAGCAAGACGTTCCCATCTGAATATGTTTCAAAGAAAGCCACTTATTGACACTAAGTTGGCTATCATCAAAGACTTCATCTTTCCTCAGCAAGATGTGGCCCTCACAAACATTGTTTAAATGATCTACCTTTGTTTTCCAGGATAGGACAGTCTTCAAACACATGATTATTTGAACACAGACACACAGACACACACACTCACACACACACACTTCTCATTCAGGGTGTTCTTTGGTAAAGCTAATTCTCCTAAAACCTAAAGGACTGAGAAAGAGCTTTGGGGTGGGAATAATATTCTTGTATGGAGATGGCCACACAAGAGGGATAGCATTGGGGACAGCAAAAGACGAGGCTCAAACTTCTTGAAAGCTAGGCCCAACTATAGCAGATGTCACATTTGTATTGATTGCCGTCTTGTCATTTATATCTTGCATTTTGTGGAAGCTTTTGAGAGAGTGGTTCATTCTGTCTGCCTATCTATCTCTCTTACCTACCTACCTATTATCTCTTTTTCTATGAAATGGCACAAAAGAAGTTCACATAAAGTATCTTTTATCCTTGTTTAGTTAGGGAATACAATTTGGGAAAGAGGGAAGGGGAGCCAATCTGGCTTCTCAAGTGATTGATTACCTTAAGTCAGAGGAAAGGAAAGCTGAACACAAGAGAAACAAAACAATCCTGACACTTATTAATACTTTCAGCCTTCACATCACAGTACCCCCTTGCTCATCTACTGCTTACTCTACCATGATAGACACATGGCCAGGGAAACCCAACCTTCCAGGGCTAGAGGGATGGCTAAGGAGACCCACAGTGAAATCCTCAGCCTTGGGGTTCCAGCACACTTCCCCTTCTTGAACAAAAACTCACGGAAACTTATACAGACACCCATGCGCACACATTCACACACAGCAGTGAGTGCCTAATCAGGCAGGGAGAAGTTCAAAGGCATGTTCTTTGAAATTTAAACTACTGCTTTTATGGTACATCCACACAGAGCATCAGGATTGCTATGGCAATGGACAGGGCCAGGGGAGTCCCTGGCAGAGGGTCCACAGCGACTGGAGACACTCTATTAAGATACAGTTGCAGTGACCTTTACTTTGGTGCCAAGTTTGCTCAGCCAATTCACCTCCTCAGAAATATGTTTTACATATAATATTACACATATAGTATGTGTGACACACGTCTGTTCCCATCTACTTTTTGTTAAGATTCCTCCATAGAACCTCCTAGTTTGAGAGAAAAGAGAAAGAATGAGCAGAGGAGGAAAGAAAGCCGAGTGGGGGTGGGGCTGGGTGATGTTGGAAAAGCGGGGAAGAGGGCCAGGAGCGCCAGAGCCCCGGTTCCTCTTCCTTCTCTTCCCACCTAAGTACTTTTATTTGTAGAGCGATTGTTCTTTGTTTATTTAATACAAGTACTGTGTGAATGGTGAAAAATAAACACGATGAAAAATAACCAAACAGATGATTCTACAGAGTAAAAAAGCCCGGACTTAATAAAAGTGCGAAGCAGTCACCGCTGAAAGAGACACCCTTTGAAGTGGAACTTATTATAGAAGGAATACTTTGGGGTTGCCTTAACGACGCCGCTGAATCGAAAGAGCTCGCCTTTGTCAGCGATTTGTTCTCCTTTGCTGGGGTGCCCGGAGAAATTACTTACATGGGCTGCCTTAACATGCAGCCTGCAAATCAGTAACTTTGCAGCTCAGACTTGCAGACGCCAATCGGCAGCGGACAAAAAGAAGTCAGGGGGATATGCAGCAACCTTTCACGCCGAATCTCTGGGGACTGTGATGCACGGGCGTGCTGGGGGCGGCAGCTAAGAAGTTGTTTTACAACTGCCCCCCCTCACCCAGGCTCTCCACTCCCACCTCGACCTCCTAGTCTGGGTTGGGGCCTCAGCCGCCTGGGCCTCCCAGAGTTGCGGAGGAGGCTCGGACTTTGACCGGTCCCTCCAGCTAGGGGCGCTCTTCCGCTCGCTGGTCCGGCGCGGGACTTTCCCAGCCGTCCAAATTTAACAAGGGTCGTTTTATAACCCAGGCGCTTTGAAGGATCGCCTCCAGCCCTGCGCCCATTAGAAAGGCGGGGGTGACATTTAAACTCCGTTTTCAAGGATCGCGGGGAGATTTCATTGAAAAGGCAACTCGTTTGTCTTAGGAGCCTGGAAACAACCCCCTTCTCGCTCCTTTTGACCACATGGCATAACTCAAAAACAATAGTTCAAAAGTGAAATGGCATCGTGGTGTTCAGTCGGAGACAGGCCCCCATCTAGCACCAGAGAAAAGGGACAGTCCGCAAGACAATGTGCTTTTTGTGTCCTACTCTGTCACAAGGGTTGTGTTGTTTGCTTTGGAGGCTGCGCCTGTTATACTTTCCTGAAAGTGCTTGTGTTAAACAAGAGTTATAAGTCATCCAAAACAACAAACATTTTGATTTTCTTTGCCTAAAGGGCTTTCCCTGGCTATGGGCACCGTGAAAAATAATGTCCTTGCTGAGAAAGGAACACCAGTAGTAGCATTAGAAGCAGGCGCGTTAAATATTGAATGACACAGGGAAAAAGAGCTTGTCGAGGGGCACTCAACCTTAAAGTCTTTCTTCAACCTTGTCTTCAGTAGCTGCTGAACTATTTAAGATGGTATTAATTAAGGCAGCTTCGGATGCCGCCGAGCCAGTCGCCCCCTCCACCAAACTCGGTTAATGGGCCTGTGTCCCGCGCTCTGCTCCTGCGTTGGCTGAGCCTAGTGCAAATGTCACTTTTCATTTGGAGGCTGAAGAGAAGGGCCTGTCCTGCATTAAGGGCAGCAGGGATGTAGTCATCAGCTGGCGTTAAAGGAATATGAGGGGCTAGGGTGTGGGGAGGGGAGGCAGGAACAAAATGAGAACATCTGCCCTGGGCCGGGGAGGACAGTACACCGGTGTGCACTGCTTTTGGCACAGTTTGGGGAGTGTCATTTAGCAAACAAGAGCCACGTGGGACTCCCTGGGTTGGAAAATCTACTCTCTGGTCTGTTCCTGTGTGAAGGAAACTAAAACCCCAGCCCTGCAAAAATCCATCAGGCAGTCAGGCAAGGCATATTTTACAAAGAGAGTAGCTTCTACAAAGACAGACAAATGCTTGGTGCAAGCAGGCCTCTTTACTAACTTCCTCCTTCTCCTCCCTAAGATCCCCCTCACTGATCACAAAAAAAGAAAGCCCAAAGGGCCTCAACCAAGAACCTGAGATCTGGTTTTACAGATGGTGAAACTGAGACCTCAAGCAAGACTCAGAGAAGATTTTTGTTAATATTTCCCTGAGAAATATGAAGTTGAGACCCTCATTGAGTCAAAAGACCCAGACAGGAGTGGAGTTCTACTTAAGGGCAACAACAACTACTTCAAAATATCCCCTCCCCTCCAATACCAAGGATTTGATTCAAAATCAAATGGGAGTTGGTTTCAGCAGCTGGAAATTCCTAACATGAAAAAAACAGAGATGAAGCTTACTGTCAACTAACTGTGGCATAAATGAAATGCATGTCTTAAGAAATTATGTTAACTAATAGTTCTTGATGAGAAGAGACAAAACTTGGTGAAGTGGAGGGGTATAGGGTTCCTTAGCAAATTGATTTTTGCATCCACAATCCCCTGGGAGTTGGTCTCCTGGTATGGAGTTCCAGATGGACATGGGCTTTATCTTTTATCACGAGATATTTCAGAGATTGGGGGGAGTGGGGGGAGGGTGAAGGCAGAGAGGGGAGGAGGCAGGGGGTGGGACTCAAATGCTCTTTCCAGTGTGCGACTGTGATTGATTCTGGTCCTTGTGCCAGGTATAGGGGGTTTATCACCCTTAACTCTAGATTCATTTGCAGTGTCTGATTCTCCAGTGTCTTGCTACCTGTGCCCTCAGGACTCTCTCCAGCCTCCTGGGTTAGGAGCAGTCACCTATTCCACCAAGAGCCACCCTGCTGGAGAAAGCAGTTTTTATCATCCTGTGGAGCTGGGCTTTCTATGCGAGGGGTAGGGGGGTATAGCTGGGATCTGTCACACCTGAGACTCTAGCTTGCGGCCTACACCCTCCGCGCTAGTGGGAGATAGAGGCGTTGCTGTAGGGCAGGAACCGCCTAAGCTGGTCAGGAAGTTGGCAGAGGTGGGTGGTGGAAAGGAAAGAGGTATGCCAGACCCCGTCACATCCATCCCCCGTAACAGGTTTGCAAAACCTGAGACTGGGTCTTCCAGCCCAATCGCAGACCTGGGTGATCTTTTTTGCACCTCTCTCTTTGGTCCCGTCTCCCTACTTCTACGTTTCTGCAGGAACAGGCCCTAGGCCATGGTAAGGGACGCAAGCACGGCCTTCGCCCCCCCCCAAAAAAAAAACCCCCACAAAAAAACAAAAAACTAACCACCCCCGACCCCACACCAGCCAGTGCACTCGGGCTGCAGGCACCTTGCCAAGAGCGCGCAAGCACCCTGAGTGGCACACTGGCTTGAGTTCCTGCACGAAGTGCTGGAGGTGGGGTGAGGAGGGAGGGGTGGGTGGCGGTGGACGCCGCTGACTGCTGGCGGTGAGCACAAGTTCAGTGTTCAACTTCCCGCTCTTAAAGAGATCCCTTTGGAGAGGCCCTCGGGAGCTGACGGCGGGGCTGGGAGTGGCGTGAGTAAGCTGGCCGGCCCGGGGCGCGAGCGGCGGGGCACGAGGGCGCGACAGGAGGAGGGCGAGAGGGTGCCCGTAGCCGGCTGGACGCTCGGGAGAAGTCTGCTCGAACAACTGTGACTTCACCTATTAGCCTCGATGTCTTTCCTAGGAGCCTGGTGGAGTTAAACAGTCCACAATGGGCGCTCTGGGGCGCCTCCAGGCTGACCTCCACCCGGGTTTAATAGTTTCATAAGAACTTCATTAAATCAATTACTTAGTAAACACATCATCATTTATTTGTAATTAGCAGCGAGGAGCGCGTTCTCTTCCCCAGCCAGCGGCGCGGGTCCCAGCGGGGCTGGCGGAGTTACGCAAGCACTTTTGTTTGCTGAAGTGTTGACTCCCGGCATTATTCGGCCCGAGTAATCTCTACATCTTAATCTAGCATTCAGGGGGCGAGGGGAAAACAAACAGGGCGCAGGCCAGAGGCCAGCCTTGGGGTCCCAGCCGCCCGCAGTACACAGCCATCGCTCCTCGCGCAGGGCGAGTCTCCGCGGCCCCCTCTCCTCCTTAGCGGAGAGGACGAGGGGCACAACAGGGCCACAGGGGCTAGAGGGGAACGATCCCGGCCAAGGTGATTCAGAAGGCAAGTGGCGAATGAAGAGGTGATGAACGAGCGAAAAGAGGAAACCAGGAGCAGGAAAAGGAAAGCACGTCCTACAAAGCGAGCAGAAAAGGCAAACGTCCACCCTCGTGCGTGTGTGCGGAAGGCGTTAGAGGGGGAATGCGTGTGCGTGCACGTGTGTGTGCGCGCAGGATGTGCGTGAAATCACATCCATTTCAGCTGCCAGAGAGTCGGGCTGAGAGAAGAGAACGCGAGCAGGACTGCCTTTCTGGCTTGCGCAAAGACGGATCATTAGTTGTCCAGGCTATAAAAGTGCTTTAATTTAGGGATTGCAGTCCCTGGCTCAGCTCCTTGGTGGCCCAAAAATTCTGAGCAAGTGAAGTGAGGAGGGGGAGTTGCTGAAAGCCGGGCCGAACCTGCGCGTGCTTAGCGACGCGAGTAACGGCTCCGCGAGGAGTCTTGATTTCTTTTGAATGTAATCATTTTCCCCCACACGCTGCAGCGCTGGCCAAAAACCATGCAGATCGTAGGAGTCTCAGCTCCTGGGGCCAGACACGTGGGCATTGCGCCGCTGCGTCCTTGCCCTGGACCCGATTTCCACTGCAGGTTGGAGAAATCCGTCCAGGACCGGGAACTTCCAACTTTGCAGACGATCCCAGGCCAGGAAATGGAAGGGACCCGAGAAGGGCGGGGAGAGGCAAAGGGTCACTGGTGATCCGGCTCGGGGCGACTCAGGAAAAGGACAGCGTGAACAACTGTGAGATTAGGAAGAAGTCCACATACACAAGTGGGCTTCCAGAAGAAACAGTGGTCCCAGAGGGGGTCCTTGAGGTTAGTCTCTTAGGTGTGCCCATGTATCTGTGAATTTTTGAGAAGAGGGTCTTGAATTTCCCCACTGGTTTTTGTGGCCAGGTTTGTTTGATTCACGATAGTATTTGGAGGTAATGAATGTGTGAAGGTGGTTGTTACTTTTTTAGTGATACCACGCAGAGTGAAACGGTGTTTGGAGTGTTTGTACTCTAGCGGGCCCAAAGAGAGCTCGGTGCATCAGTGGATGGCTGCATAGTGACACTGTCTGGTCTTGGGTGGGAGTGAGAAGGAGAGAGTTGAAATGTGGCCCAAAGGCCTCTTGATTCAGCTAAGTGTGGTTGTGCTCCTGGGAATCGCAGTTTTGCTTGCCAGGGACCCTAACCTTGGTTCTCCTGAAGTCTCCAGTCTGGTGAGCCAGCACCCAGGGCAATACACTGGGCCCCCAGGAGGTGGGGAGGAAGGTCTTAAATCTCCAGCTTCCTCAGTCCCCCATTCTTCTCCTTGCCCCCCTTTTCCTGAGGTCTCACCATCCTACCGTCATTCTGTTCCTTTTTCTATCCTCCTTTTTGCACAGTTGACTCACAGGTCACTTGGCCCTCTACCCCAGAGTCTGATACATCCTTATGCCTGCTGGACGCAGGATGAGAAAGGCAGGCGGCAGCTCAGATCCTGTTTCCAAATAGGCCCACTTGAATTGCAGAGATCCCACTGAGATCCCCAGCTGCCACTGACTTACCCTGATGGTCTAAGAGGTTGGGTCAGCCTGAAAAACAGGAAATGGATGGAGAGAAGATCCATCAACCACCAAATCAGCAATCTTTTAAAATATAAAAGCACTTTACATATTCCTCTCCAAAGTGTGTCCCTGCTGAAGTAGTTGAAACAGTCAAATCATATGCATAAAGTAAAATATGATTTTCTTGAATATACCTCCAAACAATGTTGCATACATTTTCTGCTCTGGTATAATGAATACCTATGCATGTTAAATGTATATTTGATCAGACACATCTTCTCTCTCTCACACACGCACACACACACAGCATATTCAAATCCAACTGGTATGGGCCTACACATCCTGGACCTAACTACATTTAGGAAAACCCTTATGGAAGCAAAACTAAGAAAGACTGCATTTAAAAAAAAATTAAAATGTAATTCACTCCTGACTTCTCTCTCTACTTTTCCCTCTTCCCCCTACCTCCAACACCATTTAATAAAATAGTATCAGTTGGAGAAAAGAAGGCAAGTCATGCAAGAATTTTATGAGCAGGCAGGGAATTTGGTGAAGTTGTTTGATTCAGAAAATCTGGCTGCTGGTTGCAAGGTTTTCTTAGTGATACTCGGATTATGTATATCTCTCCCTATTCCAAGTCCTAATAGCATTTAATCCATTAACTGGCTCATATCTCAGATTCTGTTCTCTTTCTGACTTGACTGGGATGATTATACTGCTGGCACCTTACCTGAGGCTGCCCCTGCATCTTGGGAGCCCTGTTCTCCACTCTCCACCTCCTTCCTGTGGGGTTCCCTTCTTTACTGGCCTGATCTCCATATTTGAGGTCCATACCAGTGGGCCTGTCAGCCTGAAAATAATAGACATCATGCTCACATTCTGTCATCTCTGCGTAGGGCTCTGAACAGGCTTCTTTCATCACTAGCTGCAGTTTCATCTTCTTGTCCTGGAAGGCAGAAGAAGGCCTGGCACTGACATATTATAGATGCAAGGCTGGGCCAAAGCCTGGGTGACGGGACCCAGGAGCTCTTGGCAGCCTGGTTTTGAGTAATGATGTGTAAAAGAAATTTAAGGGAGTGGCCAGAGAAAATGTGAAAACCTGGATTATGCCAATGTTTGTTTCTCTTTAGGGCCCAGGACAAAGGTCCCACTGCTCTGGCCATTTCTTAAACTGGCCCCAAAGAGGAAGCATCAGAATAACCCATGGCTTAGTGTTATTGAGAGAAACTTCTGGGTAGGCATCGGCCTCAAAAGCTTGGGCCTTCCCTTTCGGTCTTCAGACCTCACAGCTTTGGTGGTCCTCATGTTCTCCCGTTTATAATACTGAGGGGCAAAATCATGAAGCTATTCTAAGTATGTGCTTTTCAGGAAGGAAGAACCCCAAAAGATGGGGGCACATCCAGGAGAAACGCTGCAATCCAACCAGTGCCACTGCTCCCCACCCACTCCTGTTACTTCTAACTTTGGCTCTCTGGAACCTTTCTATCTACTCCATAAATCAGAGTGCTGAGTTGGTCCAGAGAGAAATGTGCCTTGAAAGAACTTTAGCCACTGGCAAGGAGATTGGAGTGTTTATTTTCTGAGGCTCCTCCAGTCTGAATGATGCCTGTTAGAAAGGCAGCAGAGAAATTGTTCCATGAACAGTATCCCTCTTGGTTTTTAAGCTCCTTTTTGAGGTTAAAACTGGGTGGACGTCTGGGCAATTGTAGACATAAAGCTTCTCATTTCCTTAAGAGCAAAGAAAGCCCAGCCTGGGTCCTGGGGAGCCTGGGACAGCCTCTCTTGGAGCTGGGCACTCTGAGGTTCTGGGTTCAGAGGTGTAGGCCCTGGGCATAGACTCAATAAGAGAGGACATGGGAAGTTGTAGAGAAGCCTAATGTCCATTACTCACATGTTTTCTACCCTATTTAAGAATTCTGGTTATATATATGTTATACAGATAACATATATTGACAGACATAGGCGAGGTCTGTCCAGAAAGTATCCAGCCATGTACTGTGAAAAAATAGAGACATTTATTGAAGAAGATACAAGATACAAGAAACATTGTACATAGGACAATGATGCCTCAGTCCCCTTCAAAGTAGTCACCTTGGGAATTCACACAGCTCTCCCATTCGCCATCAGCTTCCTCATTGTATTTTCCTGAATCTTATTGACAGTCTGAAATCTCTTCCCTTTCAAAGGTGATTTTAGTTTTGGGAAAAGTCAGAAGTTGCAGGATGCCAAATCTGTGCTATAGGGGGGCTAAGTCACCTGGGTGATTTGATGTTTTGCCAAAAAACTTTGCACGAGATGCATGAGCAGGCATGTTGTTGTGATGAAGCTGCCAATCACCAGTTGCCCATAGATGTGGTCTTCTGAATCATCTGAATAGTTTCTGAGGAGGAATGTTCCAGGTTAATGCAAAATTTGATGCAGACTTGTTAGTCTACTCACTCAATCATTTTGAATATGATGGCCACACAGTACACATACTCACTCAACTGTGTCTATCACCCCAACTGACTACTACAGTGAAGTCATCATTGTTTACCCATGCACATGCCAGTCCACTTTTCTTGGCTGCCAGGTTACATCTATGTCATGCAAACGAGTTGCATTATATTAACAATAGCTGGACTTTTCCTGGATAGACCATATATATACAATACATAAAACCTACCATTTGAACCATTTTTAAGTGTATAGTTTTTCGGCATGAGCTACATTAACACTGTCGTACAACCATCACTCTCATCCATCTCCAGAATTTTTCAATTTCCCAAGCTGATAACTTTTATTCTACTTTATGTTTTTATGAATTTGACTACTCTAGGCATTTCAAGTAAATGTAATTGTACAATATTTTTCCTTCTGTGTGTAGCTTATTTCATTGAGATAATTTTCTCAAGGTTCACCCGTGTTGCATATGCATCAGAATTCCACTTCTTTTTATGGCTAAAAAATAATCCAAAGCATGGACATAGGTGATTTTGCTTATTTGTTCATCTGCCAATGGACATTTGGGTTGTTTTCAACTTTTGACTATTGTCAATACTACTAAGAACATGGGTGTGCTCACATGCTTTTATGTGTATATATGTACCTGTATAATATGCTTTTTAATGAACCAGTGTAAAATACTTTAAAGGAGAGCTCTAGCCAAGAATTTAAAATACCAGATATTTCATTTCAATCTGGCTTTCTGAGGTCAACAAAGTGCAGCTGGAATTCAAAGGAGAGCCAAAGCATTGTTTTCCATTCTATGGTATTCTCATCTGTGTGTGTGTGTGGTTGTGTGTGTGTGTGTGTGTGTCCAGCCCTACCCAGTGCTTCAGCTTCAGAGGAACTATTAACACATTAATATTATCAATAGCAGGCAATGCCTGAGTCATTAGGGATTTATGAAAACATCTGAAGCAAGTTGTTTCAAAGCACTGATTTGTTTTATAGTCAGTAATACATTTTATGACAGGCTCTTTTGCCAGCAAAATGAGCGTACAAGCATCATACGCAACCCAGTAGACAGAAACTGGTGCCCTGTGCTGCCTTGCAAATTTGTGTTTCACATCCCTTGGGAAGCTTTTGCAATTTGAAGGGTCATCCCAGAACTCCGTTGGGAATATGCCCCCCTTAAATTTTTAGCCATAGAAAAACTATAGCCCCTTCCCTTTCTGTCATTCCCCCCCGCCAAAAAAAAAAGTTTTTTACTGTTTTATGATATAACAAGAAAGGCAGTCTCCAGTAAACCAAGGCCAAACATTTTCTTGCCCACTTCTGCTTTTGGGGGCAATCTCTCTAGTTCTCGATAAGCAGTTTCAACCCTCATTGGGACAGTGGTGCCAAAGAAAAGGGACAAGCCGGTGACTTGGAGGAAATGGATGTATGTTTCTCTGCTTCACTGAAACTCAAAACTCTCCATTCAGACATCCACCACCTCCACCCACCAATGTATTCCTGCCCCCAACATCAACCCCAAAAGAAGATTCCGGAGTATAGATTGATGGGGTGGGGATGGGAACCCAGTAGTACGGAAGGAAAAAACATTCCTCCTCCCTCCAACCCCTAGCCCAAAGCTGTGATTTTTGGGTTCCTCAAACCCGCTCCTCTCTAAGATGGGAGAGAGCACTAGAAAGTTCCTTCTCAACAGTTCCCAGGGAGCAGGGTTTGTAATATTTTACAGCCACTGTTTAACATTTCCCTACCTAGTTATTAAACACGAAAGGGAGTAAATTAAAATGGCAAAGTAAAATGAAATAAAAGGAGTCTTTTTTTTCTGTAAAGAGACATCACCTAATTAAGGAATATTTAAATCCCACAAAAATGCAGACTCTCATGCGTGACATAAAACTTCTCCTTTTAAACCAGGAACAAAACCCAGAAAATTGAGGACAGGCCCAAGAGGTAGCCCTTTAAAACAAGAAAACTCCTTCCTCTCGAGACTTCTGACTTGTTTCCCCCTTCCTTTTTTCCTCCTCCACAGTCCTGGGGGAAGATTAAACTGAAATGACTCCTTTGAGTTAAAGTTTTTTTGGGCTAGAGCCAGCCAAGCATGCAGCCAGCCTAGGCTTCTTGCTCCAGCCCCAACTGGGAGCCACGAGTTTGTCCCACCCGGCAAACCCCCATAGGGCTCTTCAGTCCTAATTCACAGTTCCATCCCAGACTCTGTCTTTTGTCCCCTCCCTACTGCTTTTTTGGAGGGAGGGCATGGGCAGTGGTGCAACACTTTGTCTAACTCCCCCATCTCTTTTCTGGGGAGCTTTCTGAAACAACACGCCCACCCTTCTTCCCTTTCTCTCAACTTCCCACAGCTTGGAGAGTGGGACCTTCTTTCTCTTTCTCTTTCTCTTTTAACCGGTTCTCAGATTAGATATCAAAAGTTCTGGCCTCCTTCAGGATTTTACCCTGGGTCCCACATTCAGTTCTTCCCAGTCTGAGCCCCACCTTCCTCCACTGGATGTGGTCTCTGGCCTTTGCTCTCAGCCAGTTGTGAGGCACCTGCTTGGAATAAAACTCAGAAGGTCTAAGGGGTTGCTCAACACCACGAAGGTGTAAGAAGCAGGCTTAGCCTCAGGAAACATGCCTCCTGCCTCCTATCTGGTCTGGCAGGCTTTCCTGGAGGACAACAAAGGCAGAGACCTCTCCATAGCTAGGATAGAGTTCTTCCCATAGTAGTGGCTGAATTCCTTCCTTATCCCTGTAGTTGTTGTTTAAAATTTTTTTTTTTGATTTATTGATTTGAGAGACAGAGAGAAACTGATTTGTTGTATACATGCATTCATTGGTTAATTCTTGCGTGTGCCCTGATGGGGGATTGAACCCACAACCTTGGTATTGAGATGATGCTCTAACAAACTGAGCTACCTGGTCAAGGGCCTCCCTGTGGTTATTCTTTAGGAAAATATCATTCTTGCTGTTTAGTCTTATCACAGGGAGAGAAGGGGGAGACGAGAAAGCTATAAAAAAACCTCTAAAAAACAGATCGACATGTCTTGAGATGTCTACAAATTAAAGACATTCTTAATAACTTCTCATCCCAACCTTCCCTTTCTGATATTATTTTAGAATTTTGGTGGCTTGAAAGTCCTGCAGAATTTTTCCCATGTCACAATACACAGGATGGAGACAGAGGTTCCTAGATTCCTCCTTATTAGACTATAGTAAAAGAAAATAATTTTTTCTTTTCAGGAAATAAGAAGAGGCTATTTTGTTGGCATTTTCTCTGGGAGATGCATCAGGTGTCTGCCTTTGCCTTTTAACAGGGTAGATGTGGATGGCACCGAAGTAGCATGGAACGGAAGCAATGTCTGGCTTTCCCTGATCTGCTCCAGAAACATTTGCGTGGCTGGCTCTGCCCGGTTCTGAGAACCCAGGTCTCTTAGCTGCAGCCCTACCTTCTCTTTTCTTCTCTGAAACATGAAGGGAGAAAAAAATATTTCAAAGTTCTTTAATTCCTTTTATCTACATTAAAATGCAGTGCATACCATATTTCTGAGCAAAACCCTGGGTAGTGTTTTTAGAAAATATCTTAGACCTATGTTATACCTACCTAACACACTAAACCTTGCACATGTGTTAACTGTTGATTCATGTACTACTTCCCCAAAGTAAAGTGAGTTGGCTTCATTATTCTTGTTTCTTGAGTGAGGAAACTGACTCAGAAGGTTAACCTTACACAGTAGTAGATGTGGAACAAAATTAGTTCAGGGTTGTTGTTTTGTTTGTTTGTTTGTTTGTTAACTAAAGCATACTACATAGCAATTGAAAAGAATACAAAATGATGTTGTGATTTGGTGACCAGATCGCTCAGGTTTTTTGATATAATTGGATCAGTGGAAGACCACGGTTCCATTAGTTGCTCTTTCAAAAAAGCATCCTCCTGCTCTGGCTGGTTTGGCTCAGTGGATTGAGCACCGGCCTGTGAACCAAAGGGTTGCCAGTTCAATTCCCAGTCATGGCACATGCCTGAGTTGTAGGCCAGATCCCCATTAGGGGATGTTTTTTCTCCTTCTCTCACTCCCCTTCTCTAAAAATAAATATATATATATATATATATATATTTTTTAAAAAGCATCCTTGTTTACACAGATGAGTGAACAGAAAAAAAAAAATAATGAAAGGTTGCCTGACTCCAATGCCTAAGCAACCCACTAGACCATAGTACATCTTTGATGTACAATGTAATTTTTACACTGAAAAGGTCTTCATCATCTTTTCCATTCAAATTCACCTTATCTCAAAAGTCAGCCCTTCCATCATCCCTCTCTCTAGTCCTGCATGATCATTCTTTCCTTTGAACACCATTGCCCAGATCTAGAGTGTCCTCTGTAGTGATGTACTTTATGAAGTAACTCATTTAAATCTACAGCAAGACTATGAAGCAGATGCTTTCATTGTCTCTACATAACAGATGAGGAAACTGAAACACAGAGAGATTAAGAAGCTGGTTCAAGGTGACACAGAGGTGACAGAGCTGGGATTCGAACCTCTCTGGTCTGGTCTCCAGAATCCATGTTCCTGACCCTTATACAATGCTGCCTTCCAACTCTAGGTCAATCTTAAGACTGTTAGGCACCTTACATGAACTATTTCACAAATCAATGAGAACCCTTCACTGCATGATGCTGTACCATCTCCCTATACCATATATCTATTTTGCCTAAGGTGTGTAAAAGCACATTTACCTTTCTTATGTAATTGTAAGCTGCTTGAAAATGATGACTGTATTAGTCAGTTTTATATGTCCTGTAGTACCTATTACCTACGCAATATATATGTTTGACACACTTATTTTTGGAATCAGGCTAAATCAACTGCAAAATCATTTGTTCCTCAAATATTCACCAAGTACCAACTATGCAACGAGCACTATTAGGTGCTGATTAGCAAGTCAGATAAGATTCCTGCTGTTAAGAAACTTAATTTTTGTCCCAAATTAAGGGGGCAATTGGTGTGGCTCACCAATTGGTGTAGCTCAGTGGATTGAGCACAGGCCTGTGAACCGAAGCATCACCAGTTCAATTCCCCGTCAGGGCACATGCCTGGGTTGCAAGCTAGGTCCCCAGTTGGGGGCAGGTGCGAAGCAACCACACATTGATATTGCTCTCCCTCTTTCTCCTTCCCTTCTCCTCTCTCCAAAAATAAATAAAATCTTTTAAAAAAAGAAACTTAATTTTAGTGGAAACAGATGATAAACCAATAAAATAGGAAAATTATCAGGAATCCTGGCCACGTAGCTTAGTTGGTTAGAGTATTACCACAATATGCCAAGATTGTGGGTTAGATACCCAGTCACGGCACACACAAGAAGCAACTAATGAATAAGTAGAACAACAAATTGATGTTTCTCTCCCAAATCAATTTTTTAAAAAAGAAAAGAAAAAACTATCAGGTAGTATATTTGAAAAATCAGAATGGGTGATCAGAAAGGGCTTCTCTGGAAAAATAAGATCTAAGGTGGACCATGATGACTAGAATAAGTGAGCCACACAAAGAGTAGAGGAACAGCATTCTAGGCCAAGGAAATAGCTTGTGTAAAGGCCCTGAGGCAGGAAGGAGATTGGTGCCCAATTACTCTAGCAGTTTGTAGAATTTCTCAACGTTGGCACTTGTCTTAGCTGAGGCTGCTATAACAATATACTATAGACTGGGTGGCTTAAATAAAAAACATTTATTTCTCACAGTTCTGAAAACCCGAAAGTCTAAGACCAAGGTACTGGCAGGTTTGGTGCCTGATGAGGGCCTTTTCCTGATTTGCAGATGACTGCCTTCTTGCTATGTCTTCACATGGCAAAGAGAGTCTCTTCTTATATGGACACTAATTCTACCATGGGAGCCCCACCCTCATGACCTCATTTAAACTTAATTATTTCCCAAAGTTTTATTTTCAAATACTATCACATTGGAAACTGGAGCTTCAACATGTGAGTTTGGGGGACACACAAATATTCAAGCTACAGCAGTACTATTGACATTTTGAGCCATATAATCCTTTGTTGTTGGGGGCTTTCCTGTACCTTGCAGGATGTTTAGCAGTATTCTTTCCCAACACTACCCCCTGACCTCTACACATTAGATGCTAGTAGTTACCTGTTCTCCTCTGAATAGTGACAATGAAAAATGTCTTCAGATGTTGTCAAATGTTCCCTGAGAGCAAGATCACCCACCCCTGGTTGAGAAGCACTGAATTAGTAGACCAGAAAGATTGGTAGCATGGCAAGAACATAGTGAAGGAGGTGGAATATCATGCAAGATGAGGTTGGAGAGATGTAGGCAGGACTCAGATCATGTAAGGAGTTTATGTGTTGTTGGTGGTGCAATGAAAGCCATTAGAGGGGGTTAAGCTGGGGTGTGGGATGATGTAATTTACTTTTTGGGCAAAGGGAGAGAGACTGGTTGTTACATGGGGGCAGGAGGGTGGCAGAAAGTCCTGGGAGCAAGCTATTGCAGTGTCCGGGTGATGGGGGCATGGAGATGGAGAAAAGTCGACAGATTTGGGGTAAGTTTTAGATGACTACTTGACAGCACTTGCTGAGTCAACAGTGAGAGATGAGGGAGGAGGGATGAAGGAAATGACTAACAATTTGAGTCCAGCAGTGCCATTAGAAAGACGTTAGCTGGTTTAGGACTGAAGATCATTGCTGTGGAGGTGCCACATATGCAAGAGGACATATAATTCTGGAGACTCAGGGAGAGGTTAAGAAGTGGGTTTGGAAGCTTGGGACATATTGATCTTTGTTGGTGTTTAAAACCATATGACTAAATGGAATCACCAAGAGGTGTGTGTAAGGGCACGAGAGGAGGGAGCCTGGCATAGAGTCCTGCATGTGTTAAAGGAGGAACCAGACAAAGGTGAAGACGGAGCTCTCTGTGAGGTAGGACAGCATAATGCCACGGAAGTCAAAAGTGTACCAAGAAACTTGAGTGGTAAACTGATTGGATGACATAGATCCTGTCGATGACTTTTATAAGGACAGGTACGAGTAAAAGGCTGCTTGGGTGGGTGAGGTGAGGAAAGAGAGTGAACTAGAAACCTTTCAAGAGGAAGGCTGTGGAGGGAGCAGAGTGTGGGACAGGTGGGGAACCAGGGTTACAGGAGTTTTCTCAAGATAGGAGGAGTGGAACATGTTTATGTGCTGGTGCAAGTGGTCTCTTCAGGGGTAGAGGGAGCTGAGAGATTTTGAACGGTTGATGGTTCAGGAACAAGAGGGGCTGAGTTTTTTAAAATTATATTTTATTATTATGCTATTACAATTTTCCTGATTTTTCCCTCTTTGCCCCCTCCACTCAACACCCCCCACTCCCTCAGGCAATCCCCCCACCATTGCTCATGTCTATGGGTCATGCGCATAAGTTCTTTGGCTTCTCCATTTCCTACACTGCACTTTACACCTCTGTGGCTATGCTGTCACTACCTATTTGTACCTCTCAATCCTCTGACCTCCTCACCCATTCTCTGCATCCCCCTCCCAAATGGCAACTGTCAAATGCTCTCTGTATCTGTGATTCTGTCTCTGTTCTTCTTGTTTGCTTAGTTTGTTTTTCAGATTCATTTGTTGATAGATATGTGGTTTTTTGGTTTGTTTTTTTGTTTGTTTGTTTGTTTTTGCCATTTCATTGGTCATATGGTCATAGCTTTTATCATCTTCTTGTCTTAAATAAGTGCCTTTAACATTCCATATAATAATGGTTTAGTAATGATGAACTCATTTAGTTTTTTCTTCTCTGGGAAGCTCTTTATCTGCACTTCCATTCTAAATGATAACTTTGCTGGGTAGAGCAATCTTGGTTGTCAGTCCCTGTTTTTCATGACTTCGAATATTTCTTTCCAATCCCTTCTAGCCTGCAAAGTTTCTTTTGAAAAATCAGCTGATGGTTTTATGGGAACTCCCACAACTATAGGTAACTAACTCCTTTCCTTTTGCTGCTTTAAAGATTCTCTCTTGATCTTTAACCTTTGGCATTTTAATTATGATGTGTCTTGGATTGGGTCTCTTTGCATCCATCTTGTTTGGGACTCTGTGCTTCCTGGACTTGCAAGTCTCTTTTCTTTGCCAAATTAGGGAAGTTTTCTTTCACTCTTTTTTCAAATAGATTTCCAATTTCTTGCTTTTTCTCTTCTCCTTCTGGCACCCCTATGATACAAATGTTGGACCTCTTAAAGTTGTCCCAGAGGCTGCTTATACTATCTTCATTTTTTTAGATTCTTTTTTCTTCATGTTGTTCTAACTGGTTGGTTTTGCTTCCTATGTTCCAAATCATTGATTTGATTCTTGGCTTCAAATCAACAGAGGCCAAGAATCCCTGTATGTTGTTCTTTATTTCAATTAGCATATCATTCATTTCTAGCTTGATTTTTTATGCTGCTGATGTCCTCACGAAGTTCCTTGAGCATCCTTATAACCAGTGTTTTGAACTCTGTATCTGATAGATTGCTTATCTCCATTTCATTTAGCTCTTTTTCAGGGAGCATTGATGTGTTCATTTGGGCTATGTTTCTTTGTCTCCGCGTTTTGGCAGCCTCCCTGTGTTTGTTTCTATGTATTAGTTAGAGCTGCTTCGACTACATGTCTTGGTAGTGTGGCCTAATGTAGTAGGTGTCCTGTAGGGTTGAGTTGCACAGCCTCTCCTATCACCCAAGCTGGGTACTCAAGTTGCACCCTTCATGTGAGCTGAGTACATCCTTGTCTTGTAGTTGAGCCTTGGTTGCTATTGGCAGATCAATGGGAAGGATTTACCCAGGCTAGTCAGTTGCAAGGACTGGATGTACCCACTGACAAGCAACCTTCACCCTCCATGAAGATCAGCTGTGCAGGGGCAGGGTGGTGGTGTTCTGACATGGTCTGTAGTTGTCCACTGGGTGCACTGGCCCTAGGGTTTTCCCACTACTGCAGGGCAAGGTCAGCTCCCTCCTGTGTTTTGCCCTGGGCACCCTGCCTGAGCTACAAAGCAATTTGAGATGCTTCCTACTTGGGCTGGGCTTGGAGATTCCCAGGTAAAGCCAAGCTGTGAATCTAAGCTGGCTGCTGCTAGTGCCGGGTCTTGGGCTCACTGAAGCCACCTATTGCTTGTTTGATAGGACTTAGGAAGTTGTGAAGCATGAGCCAAGGCCAGTCATTCATATGGAAGGGTAGCTGAGTGGGCCCATAAGCTAAATGGGGCTCAGTCTCTGGGGATCTCCAAGGTGGGTCAAACAGTGTTAACCAGGTTGATGGAGTCTCAGATATAGCACCAGCTGACTAGCTCTTTTGAGAGAGGGTTTAGCAAAGGGACAGTGGCCTCTGCTTGCCTTTATGCCAGACACTTCAGTTCCTCCCTGTGTACCACTGGTGCCTTTTAAGCTGCTATCCCAGTGCTAGAGCTCGGAGGGAGTGAGTCTGAGTAGGTGAGTCTGTATATGGTTTCCTTAAGAGGAACCACTTAGGGCTTCAGAATTTTCTTCCATCGACTCAATCCCCACTGATTTTTGCAGCCAGAAGTTGTGGGGACTTATCATCTGAGCACTGGAAATCTGGGCTGGGGGGCCTGGTGTGGGGCTGGGACTCCTCACTCCAGAGGTATTCCTCCCAAAGTTTTATCCACCACACATGGGTGTGGGATGAGCCCATTCCATGTCTGAGCCTCTCCTTACCAGTCTGCATGGATGTGGTTTCTTTAATTCCATAGTTGTCAGACATCCATTCAACTTGATTTCTGAGGGTTTTGAGTGATGGTTGTTCTATATTTTATTTTTTTATTTTATTTTTTAAATATATTTTTTATTTACTTTTAGAGCAAGGGGAATGGAGGGAAACATCAATGTGTGGTTGCCTCTTGTGTGCCCACTACCAGGGACCTGGCTCCCAACCCAGGCATGCGCCCTGACTGGGAATTGAATCTGCAACCCTCTGGTTTGCAGGCCAGTGCTCAATCCACTGAGCCACACCAGCCAGGGCTTTTTTTTCTTGTAAATATATTTTATTGATTATGATATTACAGTTGCCCATTCCCCCCCTTTTTTTCCCTCTGCCCTGCACCCTGCCGCCCCCCCACATCCCCCCCACCTTAAGTTCATGTCCATGGGTCACACATATAAGTTCTGTGGCTTCTACATTTCCTATATTATTTTTAACCTCCCCCTGTCTATTTTCTATCTACCATTTATGCTACTTATTCCCTGTACCTTTTCCCCTGTTCTACCCCATCCACCTCCCTGCTAATAACACTCCATGTGATCTATGTTTCTGTGATTCTGTTCCTGTTCTACTTGTTTGCTTAGTTTGTTTTTCTTTTTCTTTTTGGTTTGGTTGTTGATAGTTGTGATTTTGTTGTCACTTTACTGTTCATAGTTTTTGATCTTCTTTTTCTTAGATAAGTCCCTTTAACATTTCTTATAATAAGGGCTTGGTGATGATGAACTCCTTGAACTTGAACTTATTTGGGAAGCACTTTATCTGCTCTTCCATTCTAAATGATACTTTGCTGGATAGAGTAATCTTGGATGTAGGTCCTCTCCTTTCATGATTTTGAATACTTCTTTCCAGCCCCTTCTTGCCTGCAAGGTTTCTTTTGAGAAAGCAGCTGATAGTCTTATGGGAACTCCTTTGTAGGTAACTGTCTCCTTTTGTCTTGCTGCTTTTAAGATTCTCTCCTTATCTTTCATCTTGGGTAATGTAATTATGATGTGCCTTGGTGTGTTCCTCCTTGGATCCAACTTCTTTGGGACTCTCTCAGCTTCCTGGACTTCCTCCTTGGATCCAACTTTTTGGGACTCTCTCAGCTTCCTGGACTTGCTGGAAGTTTATTTCCTTTGCCAGATTGGGGACGCTCTCCTTCATTATGTTTTCAAATAAGTTTTTAATTTCTTGCTCCTGTTCTTCTCCTTCTGACACCCCTATGATTTAGATATTGGATTGCTTAAAGTCGTCGTGAGGTTCCTAAGCCTCTCCTCATTTTTTAAAAATTCTTGTTTCTTCGTTCTGTTCCAGTTGGATGTTTATTTTTTTCTTTTGTTCCAAATTGTTGATTTGAATCCTAGTTTCCTTCCCATCACTGTTGGCTTCCTGTCCATTTTCCTTTATTTCACTTTTCATAGCCTTCAATTTTCCCCCTGTTTTGCAACCATACTTAACCATTTCTGTGAGCATCCTGATTACCAGTGTTTTGAATTGTGCATCTAATAGGTTGGCTATCTCTTCATTGCTTAGTTGTATTATTTCTGGAGCTATGATCTATTCTTTCATTTGGGCCATATTTTTTTTTATCTCAGCATGTCTGTTATGTAGTAAGGGGCAGAGCCTTAGGTATTTGCCAGGGCAGGGCAACCCATGTGGCATTGTGACACTATATGTGGAGGAGAGGTCTGAGAGGGAACAATGCCACTTGCTCAGCTCTCAGCCAACTTTCAGTCACTTCCTCCACTACCCACAAGCAAATTAGGCCCTTCTGGTGCTGATTCCTGGGTGGGTGCTTTTGAGAGGCCCTGTGGGTCTCTCCTATGAACTCTCCTGTAAGGCTGGGAATTTCTCCCACTGCCACAACCCCCACATCTTTTTTCAGTCAGAGATTTTGAGGCTTTATTTCCCTGCACTGGAACCCTGGGTTGTGTGGTCTGTCTCGTTCCCCAGTTGTTTCTTCCAGTTTGTCTACATGCACATGTGGGACCACCTCCTCCGCCAGCTGTCACCTGCCCCAGTCCTTCAGCTGCTGCCTTGCTGTGAGTCCTCTCCACCCAGGCTGCCCATTTCTGCCCCTCCTACTGATCTGGATGAATGTTTCTTCTTTAATTTCTTGGTTGTTGGACTTCCATACAGTTCAATTTTCTGGCAATTCCAGTGTTTTTTGTTTTTAAATTTATTGTTGTCTTTCTTTTGGTTGTGCAAGGAGGTACAGTGTATCTATCCACCTATGCCTCCATCTTGGCCAGAAGTCAGTTGTTCTATATTGTAGTTGTAATTTTGATGTGGTTGTGTGACAAGGCAAGCCATGTCTGCCTGTACCACCATCTTGACCAGAAGTTGGTGCTGAAATTTGAAAAAAATTATTATGGTAAAATATATATAACATTTGCCCTTTTAGCTATTTTGTGTACAATTTGGTGGCATTAATTATATTCACAACCTTGTACAACAAGACTGTACTATTTCCAAAATGTCATCATCACTCAAACCGAAACTCTACCCATTAACCAATAATTCCCTATTCCTCTTCCACCACAGAGAGGAATTTTTCATAAGAACAAGATACTTTATTCTCAATAACAGGAGGAGAGACACAGAATATAGCTAGAGGTAGGGGTGGCCTGGTAGTTTTGTAGAAGGAAAGATAAAGGGGCTTTTATCAGGTTGCTTAAATTTTCTCATTGAAGCACAAGAGTAAGGAAAGGGGCGAGTGTGGGAGGAGAAAGGGGAAAGGATGGAACAGCCACATGGGGAGTGGAAAAGTAAAAAAAAACTATGGAAGTATGTTAGGATTGATGGCCACTGTCAAATGTTCACTTGCTATTTGTGCACTTGATATTAAACTCCATTCACATTGTTGTGTAGTCATCACCATCATCCATCTCTAGAACTTTTCATCATCCCAAACTGAGACTCAGCATCCATTAAACAGTAACTCCTCTTTCTCTCTGTCCTGGACCCTGGAGATAACAGGTGGAGTGTTCTTCCTCCAGCTATGTCTGGGTACAGGTATGGAGTGGATGTACAGTTGAGTTTCACAGGTTTAGCTAGGACAGGGATGGGAAGAAAGAGAGTAAAAGATGTGTGTGACAGGGTTACTACTGGTGGATCATGATACTTGGGCTGGAGAAGTAGCAGGAGGAATGGAGGGCACAAAAAGCTGGCCAGTATTGGAGTCCAAAGGATGGAGTTATCTTCTTTCCTTTCCTTTCTCATGATGCTGTAGATGACAGAAATCAAACCACATTTCAAATATATTAGTAGGGAAACATAATATGGTTCCCTACTGCTCATGACATTCATGAAGAATGTTCTACAGAAGAGCCCAAAATGGCCACTTGAGTCACCTGTCATTGCTTCCTCCATCTACATGTTGCAGGTCCCCAGGATACGCAAACCCAATCAGGTAAGAGAAGAGGCAAATGGTGTTTATATTTGGGAAGAGGTAATTTTCTATGAATAGCGTACCTATGTGAACAGACAGGCTGATAGATGATTCCACTTGATCTGATCATCCAATATGGGCATCCATACTGTGTGAAAAACCCCAAAGCTTTAGGAACTTACAAATGTCCTCCTTGCTTTCTGCATCTTAGCCCTTGATTTTTTCCCTTTGAAATTGAAGTGGAGGTAGAAAGGCCCTTTTTCAAACACTCTAGGTTTTCTACTCTGAAATTTCCTCTGAGCTCACTTCTTTGGTGCTTTTCACATTACTGGGCTATTTTTTGTGTTATTGACAAAATCATCCTTCTTTCACAATACACTGGTTATGCTTTCTATTGATTGTGTTTTTTTATTTTGTCTATATTTTGGGGGGGGATGGGAGGCTATAAATTCAATCCCTGGAAGATACACTTGCACTCTGTATAAGGCTAGATGGGAAGAGAACATTGGCTGGGGCCATCTCTCACATCATAGATGTTCTTGTTGAGGAAGCAGAGAGCCACAGATGGTAGATTTTTCCATAATGGAAGAAGCTGGGTATATTGTAACAGTGGATTAACTGATTGGTAGTTAAACCTAATCTCACATTGAGTTATATTTCCAATAATTCTTTAGGAGTTTATCAGAATGGCAGGTTAAAAAAAAAAGAGTATTTTATTTATTTATTTTTAGAGAGAAGGGAAAAGAGGGAGAAAGAGAAGAAGAGAAACATCAATATGCAAAGAGAAACATCAATTGGTTGCCTCTCATGTATCCCCAAGTGAGGATCTTGCCTGCAACCCAGGCATGTACCCTGACTGGGACTCAAACTGGTGACCTTTTGGTTCACAGGCTGGTGCTTAATCCACTGTGCCACACCAGCTAAGGGCTGTGGCACCCTTTTTATCATCTTCTTTTTGTACAGCAGAAGATCAGAAGTAAGGCAATTAAGTCACTTGTTCAAGGCAGTGCATGACAGAGGACAGAGGTGAACCCTCGATTTGTAGCTGCAGCCCAAAGTCAAGCCCCACAAGCATTGTCTTCTGGCCACCACCAGCCCAATAATTCACTAATGTCACTTGTTCTCCTGTAAAAAGTGATCTGAAAAGTATCACATTTAAATGAATTTAGCATTGCACTGCTTGGTATATACCCACAAGAACTGAAAACAGGGACTCGATCAGATATTTGCATACCCATGTTCCCAGCAGCATGTGACATATAGCCAAATAACCATCAACAGATGAATGGACAGATACAATGTGGTATATCCTTACCATGCACTACTATTCAGTGATAAAGAAGAAGAAAATCCTGATACATGCTATAACATAGATGAACCCTTATGCCAAATGAGATAAGCCAAAAGGACAAGTACTGTATAATTCCATTTACGTAAGGTACCTAGAGTAGTTAAATTCATAGAATGGAGATTATCGAGGGCTAAAAGGAGATGGGTACAGGGAGTTAATTTTTAATGGGTCCAGAATTTCTTTTTGGGATGATGAGAAAGTTCTAGATATGGATGGTGGTGATAGTTACGCAACATGTGAATGTACTTAATACCACTGAATTGTGGTTGAAATGGTAAATTTTATGTTATGTATATTTTATCACAATTTTTAAAAAGTATTGCTATGAGCAGAATAATGCCTATAACAGGATACAATATAATTTGACTCCCAGGGTCATTTGGCAATGTCTGGAAACATTTTTTTTCACTTAAAAATGAAAAAACTGAAACAGCCTAAGTGCCCATCAGTAGATAAGTGGATCAAAAAACTGTAGTACATTTACACAGTGGAATACTATGCAGCAGAAAGAAAAAACTCCTACCTTTTGTAACAGCATGGATGTAACTTGAGAGTATTATGATAAGTGATATAAGCCAGTTGGTAAAAGGCAAATACCATATGATCTCACTTATAAGAGGAATCTAATTGACAAAATAAACTAACTAGCAAAATAGAACCAGAGACATGGAAACATGGAACAGACTGACAGCGGCCAGAGGGGAGGGAGATATGGTGGAAAGAAGGGGAAAGAACTAGTCAAAGAACATATATCAGTGACCCATAGACACCGACAATAATGTGGAATTGACTGTAGGAACAGGGGGTGGGCTGGGCAGAGGAGGGCAAAGGAGGAAAAATTGAGACAACTGTAGTAGAATAACAATAAAAAATAAAATAAAATAAATTTCTTTTTTATTGAATTTATTGGGTGACATTGGTTAATAAAGTTACATGATTTATAACTATACAATTCTATAATACATCATCTGTATACTGTATTGTGTGTTTACCACCCCAGGTCAAGTCTCCTTCCATCACCATTAAAAAATTTTTTTACTTTATTTTTCTGAGAAATTTTAGGTTCACAGCACAGTTGAGAAGAAAAAAGTAGAGGGTTCTCATAGTATTACTGCCTACTTCCATCCTGGCCTGCCCCATTGCAACATCCTGCACACAGTAGCACATTTGTTATAATCAATGGGCCAACACTGACATACTGTTATCACCCAAAGTCCATTGTTTACATTATGTCACTATGCTTCCTTCTCGATATGTACATTCCATGGATTTTGACAATTGTATAATGACAGTTATCCACCATTATGGTATAATTCAGAATAGTTTTACTGCAGTAGAAATTCTCTGTTTTGCCTTTTCATTCCTCTCTCCCTGCTATTCCAAGTGACCACTACTCTTTTCACTGTCTTCTTGTGACATTTTGGTTGTCACAAATAGGTGTGAGAGTGCTACTGGCATTTCATGAGTAGAGGTGAGGGATGCTGCTAAACACCCTATAAGGCAAAAAGAGCTCGCCACCCTCAATATGTGAAGTAGATGTAAATGCAGACACAAAAGAGAGTGAATGGGTCAAGTCCATGCCAAGAACAGTATTCTGTCTGATCACAAGGAACTCATGGTTCAGCAAAGGAGGCTTGTATGCAGATGAACTGAACCCATGACAATATGTTGACTTTTCTTTTTTTTTTTCAAGATAATCTAAGAACATTAGATTCTTATTTTATATTTTTCTTAAAAATTTTTTAAATTTATTTTTTATTGTTTTTCAAGCACAGTTGTCTCCATTTTCCCCATCCCCTCCCTCTTTCCCCACCCACATCCACATCCCACCCTCAATCCTACCCCCTTTGACTTTGTCCATGGGTCCTTTATACATGTTCCTTGTTGACCCTTCTCCTTCTTTCCCCTGTTATCCCCCTCCACCCTCCCCTCTGGTTACCATCAGTTTATTCTTTATTCCAATGTTTCTGTTTATATTTTGCTTGCTTTTTTTTTGCATGTGTGCTGATTTTTCTCTTTTTTCCCACATTTTTTATAGTTGTTCAAGTACAGTTGTCTCCATTTCCCCACCACCACTTCCCCTTACCCCAGCCATCCCCACTTCTACCCTTGATCCTACCCCACTTTGGCTTTGTCAATGTGTCTGTTAACAGAGTTTTTGCAAAATACTCTGGGAACACTGAAGGTGGAGCAACTCTGCTGGGGCATCAGAGAAGATTCAGCAAGGAGGTGACTTTTAGGGTGGACTAAAAGGATGAATAAGAATGGAAACAGGCAAGATCAGGGGGAACATTCCAGTCAGAAGGAGCACATATGAAAATTCAAGGGGTTGTATCTTTTCCTCCCTTGCTGCTTGAACATTGGCAGCCATCATGAACAACACACAGTGACTATCTGGACCAGGAAGTTCATGACCAACAGACTACTTCAGCAAAAACAAATGGTCATTGATATCTTTCACGCTGATAAGGCAATGGTACCCAAGACAGAAACTAAAAAAAAAACTAGCCAAAATGTATAAGACCACACCAGATGTCATCTTTGTGTTTGAGTTCATTTTGGTTGTGGCAAGACAATTGGCTTTGGCATGATTTATGATTCCTTGGATTATGCAAAGAAAATGAACCCAAACACAGACTTGAAGAGATGGCCTATATGAGAAGAAGTTCTCAAGAAAAGAGAAAAAGGAACCTAAGAGCAGAAAGAAGAAAGTCCAGGGGACTGCAAAGGTCAGTGTTGGAACTGGCAAAAAGTGAGCTGGAGATTGGACAACAGGAGTAAAGATTCTTCTGTGACTTTATCTGTGGTGGTTATGCAAATTTTTTAAAATATATTTTATTGATTATGCTATTACAGTTGTCCCATTTTTCCCCTTCATTCTTCTCCACCCTGCACACCCCCTCCCACCCACATTTCCCCCCCCTTCAGTTTCATGTCCATGTGTCATACTTATAAGTTCTTTGGCTTCTACATTTCCCACACTATTCTTGCTCTCCCCCTGTCTATTTTCTACCCACCATCTATGCTACTTATTTTCTGTACCTTCCCCCTCTCTCCTCCTCCCACTCCCCTGTTGCAAACCCTCCATGTGATCTCCATTTCTGTGGTTCTGTTCCTGTTCTACTTGTTTGCTTAGTTTGCTTTTGTTTTTGTTTTAGGTGTGGTTGTTAGTAACTGTGAGTTTGCTGTCATTTTACTGTACATGTTTTTGATTTTCTTTTTCTTAGATAAGTCCCTTTAACATTTCATAGAATAAGGGCTTGGTGATGATGAACTCCCTTAACTTGACCTTATCTGAGAAGCACTTTATCTTCCCTTCCATTCTAAATGAAAGCCTTTCTGGGTAGAGGAATCTTGGATGTAGGTCCTTGCCTTTCATGGCTTCAAATACTTCTTTCTAGCCCCTTCTTGCCTGTAAGGTCTCTTTTGAGAAATCAGCTGATAGCCTTATGGGCACTCCTTTGTAGGTAACGCTCTCATTTTTTCTTGCTGCTTTTAAGATTCTCTCCTTATCTTTAATCTTGGCTAAGATAATTATGATGTGCCTTGGTGTGTTCCTCCTTGGGTCCAACTTCTTTGGGATTCTCTGAGCTTCCTGGACTTTCTGGAAGTCTATTTCCTTTGCCAGATTGGGGAAGTTCTCCTTTATTATTTGTTCCAATAAGTTTTCCACTCGTTGGTCTTCCTCTTCCCCTTCAGGTACCCCTAATTTACCCATAATTTGGATGTTGGGATGTTTAAAGTTGTCCTGGAGGTTCCTAAGCCTCTCCTCACTTTTTTTTTTTTTTTTGAATTCTTGTTTCTTCATTCTTTTCTTATTGGATATTTCTTTTTGCCTTCTGTTCCATTACATTGATTAGAGTCCCAGTTTCCTTCCCATCACTATTGGTTCCCTGTACATTTTCCTTTATTTCACTTAGTGAAATTTTCACTTTTTTCACTTTTTCATCTAATTTGTGACCAAATTCAACCAGTTCTGTGAGCATCCTGATCACCAGTGTTTTGAACTGTGCATCTGATGGGTTGGCTACCTCTTCGTTTCTTAGTTGTATTTTTTCTGAAACTTTGATCTGTTCTTCCATTTGGGCCATTTTTTTTTATCTTGACATGCCTGTTAGGTAGTGAGGTGCGGAGCCTTAGGTGTTCACCGGGGGGGGGGGGGTGCAACCCAGTTGCTGGGTTGTGACACTGTATGTGGAGGAGGGGTCCGAGAGGTAACAGTGGAGCTTGTTTGGTTCTCTGCCAGACTTCAGTCACTTCCCCCACTTCCCACAATCAAATTGGGCCCTTCTGGTGCTGATTCCCATGTGGGTGGGTTTGTGTATGTTCTAGGACCCTGTGGGTCTCTCCAACAAACTTTCCTGTGAGGCTGGGAATTTCTCCTGCTGCCTCAACCCCCACAGTGTTTTCAATTAGTGTTCTGAGGCTTTATTTCCCGGCACTGGGGCCCTGGGTTGCATGGTCTGTCTTGCTCCCCATTTTTGCCTGGTTTATCTGTGCACGAATGTAGGACTGCCTGGTCAGCCAGCCACCTTGCATGCCTTGCTGGGTCTGCCCGCTGCCTCTCTGCGCCCAGGGTCTGCCAGCCATTGTCTGTGTGCCCAGGGTCCACCCGCTACCATCTTGCGTGCCCAGGGTCTGCCAGCCACTGTTTTTTTTTTGCCATGACCACTCTCCGCCTGGCATCCGACTACACTCTTCCTACCAGTCTGGATGAATGTGTCTATTTTAACTCCTTGGTTGTCAGACTTCTGTACAGTTCAATTTTCTGTCAGTCCTGGTTGGTTTTTTTGTTTCTAAATTTTTGTTGTCCCTATTTTGGTTGTGCAAGGAGGCACAATGTGTCTACCTAAGCTTCCATGTTGGCTGGAAGTCTGGTTATGCAGATTTTTCATGACAGGATTAATAATATAATAATTTTTGTAAAATCCAGGGAGTTGTAAGTGGGACTGTTGTGTTTGAGTGCAGGATCACATGGTCAGTGGGGAAGGTGATTAGGAGTTAGTGGCAGTACTGAGGCAGGGGAAATAAGTTGGTGCTTGACTGTGGAGGACACTCTTATAGATTAAAACACAAAGCTAGCCCTGACCGGTGCGGCTCAGTTGGTTGGGTGAAAGTGAAAGGCAAACGGTTTAATTTCCTGTCATGGCACACGCCTGGGTTGCAGGTTTGGTTCCAGTCGGGGCGTGTGCGACAGGCAACCAATCGATGTTGCTCTTACCTTGGTATTTCTCTCCCTCTCTTTCTCATTCCCTTCCCCTCTCTCTAAAAATAAATAAATAAAATTGTTTTAAAAAGTAGGGGCCCCTACCAAAAAAAGCAAAGCTAATGGTCTGGGAGATGTCGTTGCACAAGCCTAAGTGAACGTGCCCTGCTGTTGTGGCACAATCAGCTTGTGCGGAGTGACAGTTGGCTCAGCTAATGGTTGCTGAGTGATTATTTCCACAAGGTATACTGAGAGGTCTGTGTATTTCAGCTCTTTAATTCTCACAAATCCCCCATGAAATGAGTTCTGTTTCCATTCCCATTTTACAGATGAGGAAAGTGAGGCAAGAGAAATAAGCTTGTGTAGCTATGAAGTGGTGGAATTGATATTTAATCCAGGTAGTCCACTTTGGAGCCCCAGGCAGGATGCTTTCCAAATTTTGTCATATATGGCACTCACAGGAAGTGATGTTTTATGACAGAAAAGGGTAAATTATAAAGCCGCTCACAATCTAAAGGACAGTTGCTCAGGGACTCCTGTGATCCAGGCTGCACCTTGACCTCCCTAACAGCTGAGGAGTTGCCCAGGTCTTGGGCCGTCTGTGATCCATTTCCGCAGCATCCCAGGCTACCGGAGGATTTCCCTTCCCCGAATGTCTTGTCTTCTTCCATTGAGGGTGGGTTCTAAGACGCTTTGCTTAGTAACAACTTTCTGGCTGCCCCAATGTCCCTTTCTTAGTAACATGTTTCAGAATTGGTGTTGCTGGGCTTCTGCGCAGAAGATAAGAATCTGCTTTCCTTGGTTATCCATGCCTCTGTTTCCTGGGACAGAAGTAGTGTTTGTCTTTCTGCTGGTGGGCTCTTATTCATGTTGGCCAATGAGATTTTTTCTGGATCCCACACCCTGGCAGCAGACTTTGGCTTCCTACCCAAGAAAGTCTCCCACTCCCAGCTCCCTCAGCTTCCCAGTTTCAGCTCCTGTCCTCACACCTCTTTCTTCCCCTAACCTTCCCCTTCGCCTCACACTTACTCTCCAAAACTTTTGTTTCCTCATTTTGGTTCCCCTGCTCATGGCATAAATTCAGGACCTAGGCAGGCACTTGAAAGTTTTTCAGTAACCACCCTTCTACTTGGTAGTTTCTGTGCCCACCCATGGGACAAGTAATAATAAATCAGAAAATATATTTCAATAATTCTCTTACTCTGAATTCTTGGAGACAGCTGTCAAAAGGTATAAGGAAATAGCAGCCCTCAGAATTTCTTCTGTCCTGTGTCTTCAAACAGTTTCGCATTGACTGGTGTCTATACATAGTAAATGGGGTTGGACCTAACTGAGGGGGGCGAGGCATAACGGAAATCTGGAAGCTCCTTGGGTATATAGCTGCCACAACAAATAAGGAATGTCAGTGGTGGAGGATGAAAAGGTGGAGACAAGGGCCCCGTAAAGAGAACAGGCAGTGAGTGTTTGCTGGGACTATAGCACAGAGAGGACCCTGAAGCACATCAGTTTTCATCAGTTACAATTAAGTTTTAGTTAAGAAAAACATATGGGCTGCAATGGCACAGAAAGTGAGAAGCCTCTTTGATGATGAATTTCACAGGAAGAACCAAAACAATACTTAATGTCCTGAGCACAGGCCCAAGGGAAGGGCAGGCAAGGACAAGAAGGGTCAGCAAGGGCTGCAGAGGGGTGAGAGAGCATGTGAACAGCTTGCACAGCCCTGCCCTGGTGCAGCCAACAGGAGGAGGCCGCAGGAGAAAGCCAACCTTCCATGAAGGAGATTGAGTTCTTCCCAAGATTCCCACTTTCACCCTTTTGCCTAGGGGGTTTGTTTCTCTCCTTGCCATTTTCTATCATCTTATTACTGGTCGTTAGTTATGGGTAATTTGTGTTTTCATCTGATCAGCGTTTGTTATCAACATGCCACATCTATGGCCTTCCTGGCTGACCTGCTGGGTTAGATAGCAGTGTGAACAAGCTACTGGCTTGGGGAGGGGTTCTTGTCAGTTCTGATTGGTGGACTTGCAGTGTCCATAAAAGAAGAGCATATCATTAGTAGGTACACTTGGTAAGTGGAGATTATGGTAATTACTGTTGATGGGGATGAAGTTGTATGCACTTGATGTAATATATAATACTTTACTTGTGTAATACTTATTAATACCCAGTCCAGTAGGATCCACTGGATGAAATTTCCCAAACACCATGCATCTGCAGTCCTGTAGTTTATGGGAATGATGCGGGGACGTGTTCTTAATGGTGCTCCACATTAGGCAGGAGAGTGTTTGTGGAGGTCTGGTTCAAAACACAAAGTTTGGCGGGTCCCTAGATGTTCAAGCCCTTGGATGTCCTCCAACTCAACTCCTGGCAGAGGTTCTCATGCAGGTGGTAGTGGGATCTTGGTGAGAAAGTGTGTTTTAAAGCAGTCAAGTGACAAGCTTCATTTTGATTTCTGTTTTACCTGTCTACATGGCTGGACAAATACAAAGTTCATTGTCTTCTACTTAAAATGTACTGTTATGATTAATACCTATTGTTAAGTGATTATTGTATATCAGACTTTATACCCACGTTTTATACAATAGTCTCATTCATTTCTGACACAGCCCCATTAGGTAGGAAACCAATCATTATCCCCATTTTACAAATGAAGAAACAGAGGTTTTGCCATTACATGGCTTGGTCAAAGAATAAGTGGCAGACACAGGGTTTGAAGTCAGTTCTGCCTGGTTCCAAAGCCCACACGCCAAACTAGCAAACAAGATGGCCTCAACTTCAATCACTCAGGTTCAAGTGATTCATTTTCTTCATGTCCAGCATGGTCTTAAAATGACCATCTCCTTATACCCCTTACTCCTGTTCCCCAAACACTGCTGGACCCCTCCTCTGCTCAGAATAAATGACGGTGGGTGCCTGGGCTGACATCTGGGTGGCCTCCCCCAGTGAGCTCCCCAGTCCAAACCAAATGGTGAGATCAAGCCCGTTGAGGGTATAATTTCTACACCCCTCTGAAAGTGATTGTTTTCTCTGCTTGTCAGGTGTTTCTGTTTCCTTGCTAAGCCCATATTAGCTACTGGGATTTGTCAGTATGTGAATGGATTTACTGTGTTCCAAGCTTGGAGCTCAGCTGCTGAGCTCCAAGCACTTCCCTCACAGATGGCAGAAACTGGAGCTGGGCACAGGGTGGGGATCAGCAAACAACCAGGATCCCCATAATTCCATCCAGGCCCCAAGACTGGAGAGAACATGCCAGGGGAAAAATTGTTATTCTGATATTCACAAGTGATCTGCCCCATTCAGTGATAGGGGAATTTTGTGCATGGCAAGGAGACAGCTCTATAAAAATTCCCTCTCTGAGGCATGGATCTTCCCCATTTGGAACAGAGCCCATCTGTCCAACAGTGTCTGAAATAACACTGGACAGCCAGCAGAGGAGTGTCCATTGTCATACGCACATTTGGACTGCAGCTAGTTCTCCGAGTCCTCTGTAATTCAAATCAAAACAGCCTCTCCTGTGACAGGGAGGCAGGGAGTAAAAGTGGTAATTGTGATTTCAGCAACCTGGAGGATTGTTTTTTAAGTTTCTGCCAGTGACCACTGAGGATTCTTTGTTTGCAGCACCTATAGGAGATCTCAAAATTTAGGCACCTATCAAATTCCAAATTAAACACCTAGATGCTGCCAGTGTGCTGGAGAGGCAGCCTGGTGATATGGATCTGTATTTGGGGAAAGATAGAATTTGATTGTACTTGCAGCTTTTAAAAAATATTTAAATTATATTGTATTGTTTATGCTATTACAGTTGTCCCAATATTCCCCTATTGTCCCCTTCCACTCAGATACCCCCACTCCCTAAGGCAATCACCACACTATTTTCCATGGGTCATGCATATATATTCTTTGGCTACTCTGTTTCCTCTGCTATGCGTGACATCCCCATGACTATTCTGTAACTACCAATGTGTACTTCTTAATCCCTTCACATTTTTGACTGATACCCTCAACCCCTTCCCATTTGGCAAACATCAAGACATTCTCTGTATCTGTGATTTTGTTTCTGTTTTGCATGTTCATTTATTTTGTTTTATAGATTCAATTATTGATAGATATATATTATTGCCATTCTATTATTCATATTTTTGATCTTCTTCGTAAAGAAGACCTCTTAACATTTCATATATACTGCTTTGGTAGTAATAAACTCCTTTAGCTTTTTCTTGTCTGGGAAGCTCTTTCTAAAAAAAATTTTAGCCCTGGCCGGTGGAGCTCACCAGATTGAGTACCAGTGTGCGAACTGAAGAGTCACCAGTTTGATTCCCAGTCAGGGCACATGCCTGGATTTCAGGTTGGGGCCCTGGTGGGTGGTGAGTGAGAGGCAAACATACATTGATGTTTCTCTCCCTCTCTTTCTCTTTCTTTTCCCCTCTATCCAAAAGTAAATAAATAAAATATATTTAAAAACATTTTAAAAAATTAAAAAATTATTTATTTTTAGTGAGAGAAGAGAGGGAAATAGAGAGGGAGATAAACATAGATATGCAAGAGATATATCCATTGGTTGCCTCTTGCATGCCCCCATATGGGACCTAGTTTACAACCAAGGCATGTGCCCTGACTGGGCATTGAACTGGTGACTTTTTGGTTTGCAGGCTGGTGCTCAATCCACTGACTGAGACCAGCCAGGGAAGGGAAGCTCTTTATCTGTCCTTCAGTTTTAAATGATAGCTTTGCTGGGTAGAATAATCTTTGTTGTAGTGCTTGCTTTTCATCACTTTGAGTATTTCTTGCCAATCCTTTCTAGCCCACTAAGTTTCTTTTGAGAAATCAGCTGACAGTCTTATAAGAGATCCCTTATAGGTTAATAACTGCTTTTTCTCTTCCTGCTTTTAAGATTCCCTCTTTGTCTTTAGCTTTTGACATTTTAAATATGATGTGTCACGGTGTGGGTCTCTTTAGGTTCATCTTCTGTGGGAATCTTTGTGCTTCCTGGACTTGTATGTCTATTTCCTTCACCAAGTTAGGAAAGTTTTCTGTCATGTTTTAAGTATATTTTATTGATTATGCTATTACAGTTGTCCCAATTTTTCCCCCTTTATCCTCCCTCTGCCTGCACCCCTGACCCTCCAACATCCCCCCAACCCAAGTTCATGTCCATGGGTTCTACATATAAGTTCTTTGCCTTCTCTGTTTTCTTTACTATTCTTAACCTCCATCTGTCTATTTTATGCCTAACAGTTATGCTTCTTATTCCCTGTACATTCTGTCCCCATTCTCTCCCTCCCCTTCCCCAGTGATAACCCTCCATATGACCTCCATCTCTGTGATTCTGTTACTGTTCTACTTGTTTGCTTAGTTTTTTTTTAATATATTTTATTGATTATGCTATTATAGTTGTCTCATTTTTTCCTCTACCCTCCACCCTGCACATGCCCTCCCACCTACATTCTCCTCCTTTAGTTCATGCCCATGTGTCATACTTATAAGTTCTTTGGCTTCTATATTTCCCATACTATTTTTACCCCCCCTTGTCGATTTTCTACCTACCATCTATGCTATTTATTTTCTGTACCTTTTCCCCATCTCTCCTCCTCCCACTCCCCTGTTGCAAACCCTCCATGTGATCTCCATTTCTGTGGTCCTGTTCCTGTTCTACTTGTTTGCTTAGCTTTTTTGTTTTGTTTTGTTTTAGGTGTGGTTGTTAATAATTGTGAGTTTGCTGTCATTTTACTGTACATATTTTTGATTTTCTTTTTCTTAGATAAGTCCCTTTAACATTTTATAGAATAAGGGCTTGGTGATGATGAACTCCTTTAACTTGATCTTATCTCAGAAGAACTTTGTCTACCCTTCCATTCTAAGTGAAAGCATTGCTGGGTAGAGGAATCTTGGATGTAGGTCCTTGCCTTTCATGACTTGGAATACTTCTTTCCAGCCCCTTCCTGCCTGTAAGGTTTCTTTTGAGAAATCAGCTGACAGTCTGATGGGAACTCCTTTGTAGGCAGCTCTCTCCTTATCTCTTGCTTTTTCTAGGATTCTCTCCTTCATTTTTATTTTGGCTAATGTAATTATGTTGTGCCTTGATGTGTTCCTCCTTGGGTCCAAATTCTTTGGGACTCTCTGGGCTTCCTGGACTTTCTGGAAGTCTATTTCCTTTGACAGATTGGGGAAGTTTTCCTTCATTATTTGTTCAAATCTTGCTCTTACTCTTCTTCTTCCAGCAACTCCATGATTCAGATGTTGGAATGCTTAAAGTTGTCTTGGAAGTTCTTCAGCCTCTCCTCATTTTTTCGAATTCTGATTTCTTCATTCTGTTCCAGTTGGATGTTTATTTTTTTTCTTTTGTTCCAAATTGTTTGAGTCCTGGCTTCTTTCCCTTCATTGTTGGTTCCCTGTATGTTTTCCTTTATTTGACTTCATATAGCCTTCATTTCTTCCTTCATTTTGTGACCAAGCTCAATCAATACTGTGAGCATCCTGATTACCAGTGTTTTGAGCTCTGCATCAGATAGGTTGTCTATCTCCTTGTTGCTTAGATCTTTCTCTGGATTTTTTATCTGTTCTTTCATTTGGGCCATATTTCTTTACCTCGGTGCATGTGCCATGTTGCTAGAGGCAGAGCCTCAGGTATTCACCAGGGCAGGGCAACCCTCCTTGCTGTGTTGTGGTGCTGTCTGTGGGAGAGGGGTCAAAGAGAGAATAATGCCACTTGCTTACTCAGCTCTGTCCTTACTTTCTAACCAACTCTCCTGTGAGACTCGGAGTTTCTCCTGCCTTTGCAACCCCCACAGGATTCTATATCCAGAGGTTTTGAGTCTTTAGTTTCACAGTCAGCCAGTGCCTGCCTCACCCACCTGGTCTACCAGCTTGCCATGGGCCCTCTCCACCCTTCTGTCCATCTCTACCCCTCCTATCATTCTGGATGAATGCTTCCTTAACTCCTTGGCTGTCAGATTTCCAGGTAGCTCAACCTCCTGGCAGTTCTGATTGTTTATTGTTTTTAAATTGGTTGTTGTCTTTCTTTGGGTTGTGTGAGGAAGTGAAGTGTTTCTACCTATGCCTCTGTCTTGACTGGACCCCAGTTGTCTGTCATTTTTTTCAAATATGTTTTCAATTTCTTGTTCTTTCTCTTCTACTTCCAGTACCCCATGATGCAAATGTTGATATGCTTGAAGTTGTCCCAGAGGCTCCTTGATATTTACACTATCCTCATGTTTTTAGATTCTTTTTTTCTTTTTGCTATTCTTACTGGGTGTTTCTTGCTTCCTTATATTCGAAATCACTGATTAGATTCTCAGCTTCATTCACACTACTGTTGATTCCCTATAAATTGTTCTTCATTTCAGAGGTCATAGGTACTGTTAGGAGGTTCCCATAAAAAGCAGCAAGTGCAGGGGACTTCCATTCCCGATGGTGGAGTAGGTAAACATGGCTCACCTCCTCGCACAATCACATCAAAATTACAACTAAACTACAGAAACACTATTATTCAGAACCACCAGAAATCAAGCTGAATTAAAAGTCCTACAACCACAAAATTAAGGAAGAAACTGAGTCGATACTGGTAGAAAGGGCTGAGTTGTAGAATAGGCTGATCCCACACCCATGTGTGGCAGATAAATTTCAAGAGGGATTTCTCAGGAACAAGGAGTCCCAGCCTTACACTAGGGCTTCCCAGGCCAGGGTTCCAGCACTAGGAAGGTAAGTCCCCATAGCTTCTGGCTACAAAAACCAGTGGGGATTGAGACAAATTACCGGAATCCCAGGCAATTCCTCTCAAAGGACTGACACAAAGACTTACTCGGATTCAGTCCCTTTGAGCTCCATCGCAGGGGAAGTAGATTGAAGGTACCAGAGGCATATGAGGAGTACATGAAGTGTTTGGCATCAGGGTGAGTGCTGGGGTGGCAGCTTCCTCCAGACAGAAATGCTGGCAGAGGCCATTGTTTGTTATCTGAGCCCTTCCTGCAAAAAGTGGGCAGGCAGGCTCCATACCTGAGACTCCTAAACCTCACTCACACTGTGTGCTCTACCCTGGTGATTCTCTGAGGTTCAACCCCAACCCACTTTTGGGCCTACTCAAGCTGTTTCCAGTGGTTTTTACATATGAATGGCTAGTCTTGGATAATGCTTCAAATTTTCCTAAATCCTCTCTAACAAGCAGCATCTTGCCTCAGTGCACCCTGAGCCTATTTTGAAGTGGCCCCAGGCCTGGCACTAGCAGCAACTGGCCTTGGCTCATAGCTTAGACTCACTTGGGAACCTCTAAGCTCAGCACAGGTAGCAGCCAACTGCAGATTGTTTTATAGCTTATGTGCAGTGGCCCTGAATAGAACACAGGTGGGGGCTGACCTTGGCCTGCACTTTCCAGGAGGCCCCAAGGTCTGTGCCCCATGTAGACAGCTACAGACCATGTCAGAGCAACACCACCCAACCATCTCCACAAGCAATACAGTCAACAGGTGGAGTCAGAGGACACCAGAGCCCTGCTGAAGTAAGTTCTGCTCTGTGGAGAGGTCAGTGGTCACAGCCAGTCCTTGCAGCTGATTGGCCTGGGTTACTCCCTCCCATTGATGTGCCAATGGCAATCAAGACTCAACTATAAGAGGAGGGTGTACACAGCTCACATGGTGGGCACACCTTGGGTACCCACCTTGGGTGATAGGGAGGCTGTGCCACTGGACCCTAGAGGTCACTTACTATATTAGGTGATTCTTCCAAGACAGGTAATCATAGCAGCTCTACCTAATACATAGAAAGAAACACAGGGAGGCTGCCAAAATGAAGAGGCAAATAAAGATGAAAGAACAGAACAAACTCCAGAAAAAGAACTAAACAAAATGGAGACAAGCAATCCAAGAAGTAGAGTTCAAAACACTGGTTATAAGGATGCTCAGTGAACTTAGTGAGAACATCAACAGCATAAAAAAGGACATGAAAACCATAAAAAAGAACTAGTCAAATGAAGGATACACTAACTGAAATGAAAAGCAATTTATAGGGAATCAACAGTAGAGTGGATGAAGCCGAGAATCAGATCAGTGATTTGCAATATAAGGAAGGAAGGAAAAAAATGCCCAATCCAAATAGCAAGAAGAAAAAAGAATCTAAAAACATGAAGATAGTGTAAATATTAAGGAGCCTCCGGGACAACTTCAAGCATACCAACATTTGCATCATGGGGTACTGGAAGTAGAAGAGAAAGAAAAAGAAATTGAAAACATGTTTGAGAAAATGACAGAAAACTTCCCTAACTTGGTGAAGGAAATAGACATACAAGTCCAGGAAGCACAGAGATTCCCCAAAAAGATGAATCCAAAGAGGCCCACACCATGATACCTCATATTTAAAATGTCAAAGGCTAACGACAAAGAGGGAACCTTAAAAGCAGCAAGAGAAAACCCATTAGTTATCTATAAAGGAGCTCTCATAAGACTGTCAGCTAATTTCTCAAAAGAAACTTGCAGGCTAGAAGGGATCGGGCAGAAATATTCAAAGTGATGGAAAGCAAGGACCCGCAACAAAGATTATTCTACCCAGCAAAGCTATCATTTAAAACTGAAGGACAGATAAAGAGCTTCCTGACAAGAAAAACTAAAGGAATTCATCACTACCATACCAGTATTACATGCAACGTTAAAAGGTCTTCTTTAAGAAGAAGAAGAAAAAATATATAAACAATAAAATGACAATAAGTACATATTTACCAACAATTGAATCTAAAAATCAAAATAAATGGACAAGCAGAGCAGAAACAGAATCATAGATGCAGAGAACATTTTGACGGTTGCCAGATGGGAGGGGAGTTGGAGAGATAGGCTAAAAATGTGAAGGGATTAAGAAGTATCGATTGGTTGTTATAGAATTGTCAAGGGGATGTAAAATACAGCATAGGGAGTAGAGTAGCCAAAAAATATATATTCGTATATGCATAACCCATGGAGATGGACAATGGTGTGGGGATTGCCTAATGGAGCGGAGGTATCTGAGCAGAGGGGCACAAAGTGGAAAAATTGGGACAACTGTAATAGCATGAACAATAAAATAAAACTTAAATTTGAAAATAATCTTTAAAAAAAAGCCCAGGTTTTTACATCACAAATTAAATGCTGGGTTTTAAAGCTAACCAGACAATGAAGTTCTAAGAACTCAGAAAATAGTCCGTTTTCAATCTCTGGCCTCAGAATTTTCTAGAGTGGGTTATTATGATCCAGTCACTTGGAGGGGGTTGGTACTTTTTTCTTTTTACCATTTTTATACACAATGGGAGCTTTAGTTTAGCTTCCATCTAGTTTTTTGTGACTCCTTTTTCAGAGCTGAGCGCTGGTCAGTCTGTAGCTAATATTTTCTCCTTTACCCTAAATATTAATTTAACATCACTGAGGGCGAGAATCAAGATGTATCAACTAGAATTTCTCATGAACATGGGCTGTGAATCAGAGTATTGGCTTCATATCCTGAACCTGCACCTCTCTGGCTTTAGGACCGTGGGCCAATGACTCAGCATCTTCCAGACTCAGCTTTTTCATCTATACAAGGGATGTAATGGGAATGAGAACTAGATTATTGTGTGAATTAAAATGAGTTAACAAAATGCTTAGCACAGTACTTGGCACATAACATAAAATTTACTATTTTAACCATTTTTAAGAGTGCAGTTCAACATTGACATTGTTGTGGAACCATCAGAAACATATATTTCCAAAAACTTTCTTTCTGAAGATTTTATTTCTTTTTAGAGAGAGGAGAAGAGAGGTAGAGAGCAAGGGAGAGAAACATTGATGTGTGAGAGATACATCAATCAGTTGCCTCTCACGCTCCCTGAACTGGGGACCTGGCCCACAACCCAGTCTTGTGCCCTGACTGGGAATTGAACTGGTGAGTTTTTGGTCCACAGGCTGGCACTCAATCCACTGAGCCACACCAGCCAGGGCTATTTCCAGAAAATTTTCATCTTTCCTAATTGAAACTATGCACCCAGTAAAGAGTAATTCCCCTTTCTCTCCCTCCTGGGCTCCTCGCAGCCACTGTTCTATTTTCTCTGTCTATGAATTTGCCTACTTCAGGAACCTCATTTAAGTAGAATCACATAACATTTGTCTTTTTGTCACTGGCTTATTTCACTGAGCATAATGTCCTTAAGTTTCATCCATGTTGTAGTATATGTTAGAATTTCCTTCCTTTTAAAGGCTAATATTTTATTGATGGATGTGCCACATTTAGTTGACCCATTCATCTGAAGATACATGATCTGCACAATGCATGCCACATGCTGAATTTTTAATAACTTTTCCTCTTTGAAGGAACTAGCAATTTGAGTGTGTAGGAACAAGTGGTTTTTAACTTACTAGATTCTTAGCTCTCTTGGGGTAGGCCCTATTTAGAGACAGGTAGCAACATTGGCAGTAAGATTTTATGGGCACCAAAATGTCCATCTGGTCATAAAGGTGCTCTCTACCAGGTTGGATGGTGCCTGGTATCCCTAGCAAGACAATAACCTGTTAACATGGAACTGAGTTGCTGGGAGGAGCAGTGGAGCACATCAGTGTGAGTGCAGTGGGCCGGTCACTTGCAACAGAGTCCTGGGAAGGCCGTCTGAGGCATGTGTGCTTGGGAGAGGCAGAGAGAAGATCTGAAGCTGGAAACCTTGTTTAGAAGCCTGGGATGAATGGGAATCCCATCCATCAGGAGGCAGGAGCCTCAGACAGCCCAGGGGAGATGCATTGTTTAGGGCCAGCACTTCTGTTCCTGGCTCAGTGTCTGTACCAGGGGAAATGTCCCCACTCATGTCAGAATTTCTGTGTGGCTTCCACATTCCTTTGCACAATTCCCACTTACTCCATGATCTCTTTGGAGTTTGTCTCCCATTTACCTTCTTTCTATCTGTCATTAGTACACCCCGTGCATTAGTCTCTACTTCCTTCGTTTCCCCCGACTTCTTTGAGTTCTAGTAGAAAATCTGAGGTCTTTACGAGAAAATCTGAAAGGCTTGATTCATCCTTGTTCTAGAGGGCAAGCAGCCCTCAGGCTAAATGCACTAGGTGGGATTTAGAAAATAAAAGAAAGTATTCTGGAGAATCCAAGTGTTTGTTCTTCCCACATTTATGAGCACATTCTCTGTCAGAGGGGCCATGGCAGTTGATGGGGATACAGGTGACAGAGGCACTCACTCCCACTCTGTTGTGTGTCCAATGATGAAAATGTAGAAGGTCATGACATGGCCAATTTAAGTGTGATGGGTACAATAATGAAGGTCATACAGGGACCAATGCAGTCACGAAGGAGCAATTAGGGGTTGCTGGGTCAGCGAAGCTTCAAAGAGAAGGTGACATGTATCTCACTCAACTCAGGTACAGCATAACATAATTGGGGTTTGGAACCTGCCAGAATCTAGGAACCCACTGTGCTATTCTATATATGGAGTTACTCAAAATCTACTTAATTCGTGCATTTATGTTTATTGTGCATTTATGTTTTAAGAGACAATATATTGGGAAATGAAAGGCCATCAGCTGGGGTTCCAGGCAGACCTTCATTACACTGGCTCTCATGTTATAGTAGTTGCTTTACGCATTTTTCCCTATGGCTCTTTCCTCAGGGGACTATCGGAGGATTTGTGGATTGACACTCAGGAGGCTTTGAAAATCTTGTGCAGAAAAACATGTTAGCTTAGTGTTAAATAAAAAGCATTTCTTATTTACTTAGAGATGGTCAAACAACAGAATTACATATCAAAGCAGTTTTAGCTACTTGTTTGATCAAAAGGAAAATAAAAAAAATGTTTAAACATTACACTTTAAAACTCATGAGTAAATAAAAACACAAAAGGAGAGGGAAACTTCACTGAGGTTCAAACTTTGCCATTAAAATGAACAGAAAATACAGGATCCCAACTTCCAGCCAAGATGGAGGCATAGGTAGACACACTGTGTCTACACTCCTCCCATAACCAAAGGAAGGACAACAAATTTAAAAACAAAAACAACCAGAACTGACAAAGCATCAAACTCTATGGAAGTCCAACAACCAAGGAATTAAAGAAGAAACATTCATCCAAGCCAGTAGGAGGGGCGGAGACAGGCAGCCCAGGTGGAGAGGATTCTCATCAAGGTGGCAGCTGGTGAACTGGGCAGTCCCAAATTCACATGCAGATAAACAGGAAGGAATAACTCCGGTTCAAGACAGACCACACAACCCAGGTTCCACTACAGGGAAATAAAGCCTCAAAGCCTCTGACTGAAAACACCCTGAGGGTTGAGGTGGCAGCGGGAGAAACTCCCAGCCTCAGGAGAGTTCATTGGAGAGACCCATAGGGTCCTAGAATGTGCACAAACCCACCCACATGGGAATCAGCATGAGAAGAGCCCAATTTGATTGTGGGTAGTGGGGGAAGTGACTGAAAGCTGGCAGAGGGTAGAGCAAACAGCACTGTTCCCTCTCAGACCCCTCCCCCATATACAGCACCACCTCTCAGTGACCTGGGTTGCCCTGCCTTGGTGAACACCTAAGGCTCTGTCCCTTACTATATAACAGGCATGCTGAGACCAAAAGAAAAAAAAAAGGCTCAAATGAAAGAACAGATCAAAGCTCCAGGAAAAAATACAACTAAGTGATGAAGAGGAAGAGATAGCCAACCTATCAGATACAGTTCAAAACACTGGTAATCAGGATGCTCACAGCATTGATTGAATATGGTCACAAATTAGAGGGAAAAATGAAGGCTATGAAAAGTGAAATAAAGGAAAATGCACAAGGAGCCAACAATGATGGGAAAGAAACCAGGACTCAAATCAACAGTCTGGACCAGAAGGAAGAAAGAAACATTCAACCGGAACAGAATGAAGAAACAAGAATTTTAAAAAATGAGAAGAGGCTTAGGAACCTCAGGACAACTTCAAGCATTTCAACATCTGAATCATAGGGGTGCCAGAAGGAAAAGAGGAAGAGCAAGAAATTGAAAACTTATTTGAACAAATATTGAAGGAAAACTTCCCTCATCTGGCTAAGGAAATAGACTTTCAGGAAATCCAGGAAGCCCAGAGAGTCCCAAAGAAGTTGGACCCAAGGAGGAACACACAAGGCGCATCAAAATTACATTAATCAAGATGAAAGATAAGGGGAGAATCTTAAAACCAGCAAGAGAAAAGGAGACAGTTATCTACAAAGGAGTTCCCATAAGGCTATCAGCTGCTATCTCAAAAGAAACCTTGCAGGCAAGAAGGGGCTGGAAAGAAGTATTCCAAGTCATGAAAGGCAAGGACCTACATCCAGGATGACTCTATCCAGCAAAGCTATCATTTAGAATGGAAGGGCAGATAAAGTGCTTCCCAGGTAAGGTCAAATTAAAGGAGTTCATCATCACCCAGCCCTTATGATGTGAAATTTTAAAGGGACTTATCTAAGAAAAAGAAGATAAAAATATGAACAGTAAAATGATAACAAACTCGCAGCTATTAACGACTGAACCTAAAAAACAAAAACCAACTAAGCAAACAAGTAGAACAGGAACAGGATCACAGAAATGGAGATCACATGGAGGGTGATCAGCAGGGAAGAGGGAAGTGGGAAGTGGAGACGGGGGAAAAGGCACAGGGAATAAGTAGCGTAAATGGTAGGTAGAAAATACACAGGGGGAGGTTAAGAATGATGTAGGAAATGTAGAAGCCAAAGAACTTATATGCGTGACCCATGGACATGAACTAAAGGTGGGAGAGAATGCAGGTGGGAGGGGGTGTGCAGGGAGGAGGGGAATAAAGGAGGGAAAATGGGACAACTGTAATAGCATAATCAATAAAATATATTAAAAAAATAAAATGAACAGAAAATGTAAACAAACATCCCCATGAACTAAATTCAAGGGGCTCCATTAATAAAATAAGGAGTATTGTTAATCACTAGTATGACAGAATATTTCAGGCCCTTGACAACTGGGATCTGGATAGTCAAATAAGTTAAAACAGCATGACCTCCACTGTATATGATTTGAATAAGAAACTGGTTTAGGGGTGTATTTTCCCCCAGATATATTCATCTCCCCCTTTGAAAGTTGTTACATATGTAAGGTTAGTGAATTAAAAACTCATTAATCCCCTTTTAAAATGTCTGCAGGTAGAAGTGTAGCATTTTGTTGTCTGTCAACTCAGCAAATATTTTAAAAACAAGATTAATTTTTTGTAAGTTGTGAATCTCTATGTTATTTTATTATAAAAGAAAATGTCATATTCTCTATAATTTTTCTTTTGGAAATCCTGTCACACAGTTTTTTGTAACTCCAGATACTGGCTTAAAATAATAGATTTTAAAATGAGTGCTAGTGATTTTCAAGCATTTATCCAAATATTTCCTCTTATTTCTAAAATACATAGAAAAGAGCCCTGGCTGTTATAGCTCAGTGGATTGAGCGCAGGCCTGTGAATCAAAAGGTCACTGGTTCAATTCCCAGTCAGGATACATGCCTGTGTTGCAGGCCAGGTCCCCAGATGGGGGCGTGTGAGAGGCAACCACACATTGATGTTTCTCTCCCTCTCTTTCTCCTTTCCTTCCCCCTCTCTAAAAATAGTAAATCAATAAAAAGTCTTAAAAAATAAAATAAATTAAAAAATCTGAGTGATTTGTGAAAATGCAATTAGAGAAAGTTTCAAAATATTTTTTAAAAAATATTTATTTATTTTACAGTTAGTGGTGGCAGGTTTTTTCTTTTAAAGGCTTCTTTGTGGGCTTGCAACTTTTCTTGAATGGGCCCTGCATTAGTGACAGTTTTAGCAAACTACTATTAATGCGCCCAAAGTACGGCAACACTACATTCCCCACCTCACATTGCTTATTTTATTCCACATATACTATGCTCACATAGTTAATAACAATATACTTAGAGTTCCTTATAATTTAGCAGCAATTTCTTTTCTCTCAAAAATAAGATATTTTTGAAATGATGTATTGACTAGAAAGTAATGGGTCAAGGATGCATCTGGGGTTGGGTGGCTCACGTAAGAATGAAGGGAGTTTTGAAGATATTGGAAACCCTTGTCGACATTTTGGGCTGTCAGCTGGGTGAACTGCTAAAATGAAGAAAGATAGTTTCATTTTCCAACAGAGATGTGATGTGAGCTAGAAAAATAATTAAGAATTAGGTGACCAAGACTTAATTGGATGGTTAAAGTGCAGCAAACAGTTGTTAACATTTTGTTGAAGTCATTCATGTAATATTCTGAATCATAAATTAATTCTAAGTGAATGACATTCTTCTAGTTTACCAAAATTATGTAATTGTAGGTAGTAAAATTATCTGAGCAACAGGTAATGAGACTGACACTATGGCCTGTTATAGAACATGAGGACTTCTGTGTGCAGGGGAGGGCTTGGAAGCTCACACTACTTTTAGGTGCTTCTGTTAGCTAAGAGTCATGGGAATTTGCCTGCCCTGTTTGTTGTGTCTGAGTTTGAATTGGTTGTATATGGGTTCTGTGGAAGATTTTAATGTCTTTCTTTGTTGAGAAGAATCTTTGCATAAAAGTGCTTTTGGAGAATATTTGCAATGAAGTTGGCAATCATTTAGGGAACTGGTATAGAGATTCTTCTGGACACATAGATAATGGAGAGCTACTAGAGTAAAGGGGGAAAATGCATAGGATTGGCAAAACAAATAGTGCATCCCTGGCTGGTGTGGCTCAGAGGATTGAGTTCTGGCCTGTGAACTGAAAGGTTAATGGTTCGATTCCCATTCAGGGCACATGCCTGGGTTGTGGGCCAGGTTCCACATTGCGGGTATGCGAGAGGCAACTGATCAATGTATCTCTCACACATTAATGTTTCTGTCTTTCTCTTCCCCTCTCTCTAAAAATAAATAGATAAAATCTTTAAAAAAAAAAACCATCTAAAGAAAGATAGAATTACAGACTCTTAGTGTTTTAGAAGGCCTTTCTATAAAGCTCTGGCTTTGGAAATGGTTCAAAGGCTGGGAACACCAAGCAGAAAATATCCAGGCCAGGTAATTAGATTCAAACAATTGAGCGCATTGCAGCGGCTGAGCAGATTGCTTATCTCCACATTGTCTAATTTTTAAAGATATTAGTGTTAACTTGCTCAGGATGATTAATTGGTAAATGGTCAGTTCAGTTTCACAATTTAATTTCTGAATTCCTTTCTTTCAAACATTTTTCAAATGGAATCTTCTTTAATTTTCTCAGTATGCATGGTGGAATGGGGAGGGTGTTATGGAATGCCCTTGCATGGACTCCCAAATTTGACAGGGGCTGTTAGGCATTTTGCCCCCAGGGCTTGCTACTTGGTTCATAGTCATTTGTTCTGATTGACTCAGCTTCGCTTGCCCGAATAAGCACATGTGTACTCTCAAAACACCTAGAGTGCTACGATGATAGGTACTCAAAACAAGACATGTATGGCTAAATGCCTCAGCAATTATTTCTGAAACAAAATAAAAACTAGATCTGAAAAGACTAAATGGTGAGTAAGGGATGGAGCATCATCAGTGTTACCTTAAATAGTGTATGACTTCTGTTAGTTTAATCTCAGGTCTCACATCACATGAAAGTTATGTCTTTGCAAAATACAGCCTGGAGGGAAATTTTGCCAGTGTTGTGCTCTGGTGAGTTAATATGCATTTAAACAGTTTTGTAACAGATTATTTACCAACGGGAACAGAATGCCTTGGCAAGTGATGCCTTTGAGAGAGCTGTTCTGTTGTACTAGCTTATTACATATTTAAAAATAATTTCCAAATACCTCCTAATTCTTGTAGGTTGTCTCAAACCCTTCCCTCTACTGGTGGAAGAAAAGAACTGACAAGTAGGTGAGATTATGTTGCCCTCTGGTGTTGGCAACCCAAAAGAAAGTGCTAGAACTCAGGAAGGGGATAAGAAGTAGAAGGAAGTAGAAAAGAACACATTTCATACCAGCATATGGAGAGATGGAGAGGCAAGGGAGTGGAGAGGGAAGAAGGGAGATGAGCCTGGCATCCTATACTCATTGGGTCCTCTTCTCATTGGTGAATGATGGGATTGCAGCTCCCCATCTGGCTGAGGAAGTGAGTGACACCACCAGGGCTCTCTGCCTGATAAACCTGGAGCTTCTGTGATCTGTGATGGGGAAGAGTAGTTTCATGATGGAGAGATGGGGTTGGCCCTTCTCTTTGGGGAACCAATTGGCAAGAGTGATGGCCAATCATCAGTATTGCAGACCTCAATCTGAGGGCCCACCTCTTCCTCAAGATGGACACTGAGATTTCCATTGCTGTTAGGAACATCTACTAGTACCCCCACATGGAGGCAGGGTCTTAGTGTCTAGCTCTTCAGTATATGCCTGGGCATGAGGGAGAAAAGAAAGCCAGTAGAATAATTTTCAAAGATAGCTAATTCATAAACTTGTAAATTATTTTAATTTATTTAATAATTATGCAGTTGAAACAGAAGTAGGCATAATAGTAGTTTCCTCAAACTCTATTATATAGGCAAGGCAACACATTTGGGGATTGGGTCAGGAGTCCTACTAGGTACTTCCTGTTTGTAAGCCTAGGTGTTTTCCCCCGAGGTGAGGCCAGCTTGGTTAATGCAAATGAATACCTAAGGTTAGCTTTTTAAACAAAGCTGTGAAAGGACGCTCTGAACCCTATGTAGTGTGTGGGATCCCACCCATTTTACCCAGGTGCTTTCCAGGTGGTCTGTGCCTTTAAACTTCAGGTCTTTGAGTACCCATCCACCTTGACCCACTTCCTCTGCATCTGCTTACTCAGAGGAAATGGCTGAGTTTATTCTATTCTAGCACTGGCTTTGCCTATAACCTTAGTGCTCTTTTCTAGAAAAAGATTTGGTAAGATTCACTATATTCAGACTAGGTTGTTCCTTAAGGAATTGTTTTGCTTTGGCTTCATCTTTATTTGTCAAAATATTAGCTATTCCACTATGGAGCAAACATTTTGCTAAATCTTTCTCCTCCCTGTCCTTCCCCATCTTTCTTTGTAAGTCAAAGCTATTTTGTATTACCCAAGCAACAAAACGATTTACAAAATGAAAGAGAGGGACTATCTATTCTAATAGTTAGAAGGCAATAAACAATATTTATGTGTGCCTGGCTGATGTTGACTTTTGGAGAGCGTTCACTAGTAAACCAAAAGCTGGGGAAAATGAAAGATGAAAAGCCAGACTTTGGGGTTCAAATTTTGAGTATACGTCTTCTTAGGAAGAAATAAATGTTCTTTTTGTTTCAGATTCTGCATTTGTCAACCGCAGTTATTAACTTGGACCCCTCTATCAGTGATGTATAGAATTGTACTTGATTTTCATAAGGCTGATTCTCAGAATTGGGGCTTAGAGGTTGGTAGTCAGGGAGAGAGAGGCTAGGAGTGGGGGTATAAACCCTTAAAAGGCAACACTGACAGTTCTTGAGGCAGGAGCCTGGGCAGGTGGGCTCTGAAGTGTGAACTCTTCCTAGGCCTCATCTTTCCTTTCATCTTCCTTTCTCTTTCAAATAATAATGCCCTGGTGAAGAAAAATATTTTTTAAATTAAAAAACAGCACACGATTATATATGCTTGTCTCATTCTCCTGCTGGTGCCCTCCCCCTCGCTGAGCCCTAACTGCTGTCCAGTGTTGGGCGTGCAGGAGATTTAGGGCTGTGGGGGTTGCATCCTAAACCCTCTCGCACCCTGGCTGATGAATCAGTAGTAAGTTTTGCTCTGTAATATTTGTAAGAAAAATACAATGTTTGCACAATAAAGCTCTCCAGATTTTCAAGCCGTAGGAGTGAAGCCAGTTTACAATCAATGATAACAGGTTTCCCTCGTTGCCATTACCACAAATAGTATCTTATTTCAGCAAAATGGTGGCAGCCAGCAGGAGGTCTAACAATGCAGATTTTAAGCAGAAAATTTAATTTTATATACAATTCACAGTTGCTCATGGTGAGAAATGTTTCTCACCACATGAACTTTCAGGACTCAGCTCTGAGCAAAAGGAATTTCAATTTATGTAACGCCTTTCTCAGCAAACAATGCCCCTAAGCACTTCCTAGTAATATATGGCTTAAAATTACACAGGATATTTATTTGGAGCAATTAAAGGAAGCGGCTGCATTCCACACAAATCTGTTTTTAATGTAGACATTATATTGGCCAAGAATTGAATGCACAGTCTTTCTCCCCCAGAGCACGGCTGTACTGTGCTCTCTCTGCCCAGATTTGCTCCCTTGTAAGGCAACTTTCCACTTGGGCTCATTTTGTTTCCCAGTTGACGTGCGTACTCTGGGAAGAGAAGCCTACTGTGGCAATATTGACAGAGCCTTCACATGAAGGGCTCTGGGTCTGGAGGAGTGGAGTAAGCAGGCTGGGCCCAGAAAGAGTGGTGGGTTCAGCGAGGAAAAGAGGGCCACATGCCATCCCATGGATAACTGATTAGCCAGCCAGTCCTTGACTAATTCGCTATACTTGAGACTGTGCTGGGTCCAAAGGGTACAAGACTGCTATCCCTGGTTGGGGGAAGGAGGACATGCTCCTCTGTGTGATGGTAGGTGTATATCACACACATTCTTGATAAGAGCAGGTCAAGTAGCATCAGAGGGAGGAGGCTGAGTGACATGGGGAAGACAGTCAGAGATAGAAGGAGAGTCAGAGGGGGAGACTGAGGCAGAGGGAAAAGGCCAAGGCTAACTAAGCTTCTCAGGGGAAAACCTTCTTACTTAAAGAGTGGACAAGAACACATATCTGAGATGTCCACACTGAGGTCCAGTTGGGAGGAGGTAATGAGAGTGGCTCTAAAGAGAGAGGCAAGTCAGCCCTGAATTAAGAGGAGCTGGAGAAGGCAGGAGGGTCCTATCCATTGGGTCTCACCCCTGGTCCTTGCCAGAAGGCACCTCTTCACTTATGGGAGTAAAGCACCTCTCCCAATGCCCCTTCCCATTGTTTCCCGGTAGGGTCTGTCGTGGAGTCCCAGCGTGCACCTTGGGATCCCCTCACTCCCCAACCCTCACCTTTCCCACCCCTGATGGTCTTCACCTCTTCCCAGGTGTCCAAGTTCATGTGACGAGTTCATCAACAGTTAATGTTGAGTAGGGAGCAACGGTGACTTAAACAGGAGTAACTTTGCCCTGTTTTATGTTACACCAGGACCCTGGGGGTAAAGTTATGAAGCACTGTGTCTGGCTGGTGGGAGAGAGAGCTGCACTTAGGAATAATGGCACCTACCACTTATTGAGAGCCTACTCCAGTGGGGTCCAATTATGACATCACATTTAAGCTGCCACAATCAGAAAGGGAGGTCCTGTTTACCAAGAAGGAATTGGAGGCTAAGACAGTGTTAAGTAACTTGCATAGCTGAGGTCCCAGGGTCAGCCGGTGGCCATGGAGCCTCAAGGGAGGGCAAAGTAAAAGCCACCACACTATGTTCTGTCAGGAGTGAGGGCTGGTAGGGCATTTTGAGAGCTGGACTTCAGTCATGGGAGAAAGGCAGTCCCACAGTGGCTCTGGCTGCAGGGGGCTGGGGAAAACAACTCGGAGGTCCAGAAGGTGAGGTTTAGGCCAGAGACGCCAACAGGTTCTGGTTAGCAGCCACTGCCTAGGGCCCTATTTATGAAGTAATTCTGAGTCTTAATTTAGATTCAGTTAGAAAAGATACTGAAGATGATTAGCAATCTGTACTCAACCAGGGAGGAAAACTAGTGGTTGTTAGAATGAATTGGCAATCATCTTAGGTGGCTTTAAGAATGTTTTCTTTTGGCCAGTTGCTCGTTATGTCACACAAACAGGTAAGAATATAACCTTTTTTCCCTTATTAACTGACCTGAGTCCATAGTTTTGGATTTGCATTTAGTCAAAAGTCCTATCAGGGAATAAGAATCAGGCATGCCCAAACAGAAAGCCAAACAGAGAGCTCTTAATGATAGTTTAAAATTCAGAGAACAGAGGAAAGATTTCTTTATTTCATGTATATTTATATTTGGTACTTAGTACAGGTTTGTCACTATCCTGAGTGTATTAGAAAATATTAACTCATTTATTCTTCATAAAAACCCTACGAGATAGGTCCTAGTATTATATGCATTTTTATAAGTGGGACAATGAAACTCAGATAGGCTAAGCAACTTGCCCAAGGTCACACAGCTGTGTGAACTCAAGCAACCTGATGCCAATGTCCACATGACTGAATCAGTGTGAGCTGCCTCTCTATCATATACATAGGTCTGTGTTGCTTTCCATGTGTATTCTATGCTTCATGTTTGTTTCCCAGGCCAGACTGTGAACTTTGAAGGGAGGGATTATGTTTTACCTTGACACACGAGAAGAGCTGAAACTGACTGTTAGTACTGACTATTAGTGGTACAATTGTAGGAATCAGTTGAATTTGTGTTTGAGTCATTTTTCTATTTGCCTGCCTGGCTCTGCCACTAGAGTGATCTTCAAGGAGTGGGAGTGAATTACATATTTCTGTATCCTCAGCATCTAACATAAACATAGAGGAGAACATCTCTCATTTGTTCATTAATTCACTAACTGACTCATTTAACAAAAATTTATTGAGGACAAGTAACATGCCAGATGCCAGAAATGAACAAAGTAGATAAACTTCCTGTCCCTATGGTTGAATTCCAATCTCACAAAAATAGATATAGAAAAATGATGTTGACATTTTTTAAATTTCATTCATATCTATTTTACAAAAAATATTGAATATCAGATTGTTAATCCCCTCCTTGCCATACCGTGTGATGAAATAAAGTTGCAATTCCTATTTTACTTACCAGGACATTGGTTGCCCATATTAGCGAAATCAGATACTTAAAGTTAAGAGAAAGCCCTTTTGGTATAGAACTGATGGAAGAGTTATTAGGCTCTCATAGCACCACATAGGGCTGCTCCATCCCCGTTTGTTGTATGAAAAGCTTCAAGCATTATTAAGTGATGACAGATAGTATACTTGGTTTCTGGTATTTCTTTGAAGGCTTGCCTGTAGCATGCTGCTTGGAAGCAGGAACGAGTCCACAAAAGGCCAGGGAGCCACCCTCCTCAAAACCGCCCTTCACACCACCTCCAGGTGTGTAAACAGAGCAGAAGGGCCCCTCTGCCCTGGAAGAAGGAATTTTGAGATCTGACACCTGGAGTGCAGTATTTTGCATGATCTCTTTTTCTACCACAGAGGCAGTATCTCAAAAATTCCCTCAACTGTTTTTCTGATTCTCTGAGGCTGCTAATTGCATCAGAAATCCCTCCTTAAAGAGAAGGAGAAGGCTTTTTTGAATCCTGGGCGCATTCCACTACCCCGCACAGCTGAGCCTGTCCCCGCAGTGTGGAAAAGGGCCCACAGCGCCCATGTCAGAATGAGGCCGTTGGCCGCCTGTGCCTCTCCTGGCAGTAGGATGTTCGAGTTCCTATAAAAACTACCTGCTGGGGTCCCTCTTTTTAGGGTCTTTTTGGTGTAATTAATCCTATAATGATCAGAAGCAGGGTTTCAACAGATTTTTATCTGTAATTAGCTCCGCTCTGACTTATAAATATTTGACATTTATTTATTTTTACAGAGCTAGGAAGGGAAGGAGGAAGAGAGGGAGAGAAACATGTATCAGTTGCCTCTTGTACGTGCCCTGACCAGGGACTGAAACCACAACCCAGTCATGTGCCCTGACTGGGAATCGAACTGGCGATCATTCACTTTGCAGGATGATGCCCAACCAGCTGAGCCACACCTGTCAGGGATGACATATATTTAATGAAATATTTGGAAATACAAAAATGTAAAAGGAAAAAAATAACCCCCTAAAAATCACCCATAGTCTTGTCATCCAAACGAAGTAACTGCTATCTTTTTGACATATTTTCTTCTGATGTTGTTACTCCTTTTTAACATGGTTGTAGTCACATTGTAATAATAGCAGCAGCTAACACTTGTTGAGGGCCTGCTATGTGACAGGTACTGTTCTTTATATATATATTAACTCATTAATTCCCATAACAATCCTATGAGGTAGGTAATATTATTACCCCATTTCACAGATAACAAAATGGAGATATAGGGAGGCTAGTACCTTACCCAAGGTTACTCAACAAATAAGGCAGTTTAGCTCCAGACTCTACATGTGCAGTTGCTATCTGCTTTTGAACTTAACTTTATATTAAATGCATTTTCATATTTTCTTCAGAAACATAAACTTTAATGGATGCCTCAATATTCTATCAAGTAAATTTCCCATGATTTACTAAACCTCTCTCTCTAATTTAAATGATGCAATTGCTGCCCAGCCTGGTGTGGCTTAGCGGATTGAGCGCCGGTCTGCCAACTGAAAGGTTGCTGGTTCAATTCCTGGTTAAGGCATGTGCCTTGGTTGCAGGACCAGGTCCCTGGTTGGGGGTGTGTGAGAAGCAACTGATTGATGTAGATCAATGTATTTCTCATATATTGCTGCTTCTCTCTCTCTTCCTTCCTCCCTTCCCCTCTCTCTAAAAGCAAATAAATAAAATCTTTAAAAATAAATGATGCAACTGTCAATTAAGTAGTATTTTGAATGAGGCTTTCTCCATATTTAGGGTCACAGAATTTCCTTAGGATAAATTCCTAGATCTAGATTTAAAAGGTACAAGAAAATAACAATAAGTCTGTTGATACACATTGCCAAATATTTTTTAAGAGGATTGTACCTGACCACACTGCCGCTGGCTCTTGGAGGTTTGGATTTCAAAAATGAGTAATAAATTTAATAAATTTAATGGTTAATAAAAAATTTACCTTACTATTTTCAGCAGTTCTCCTCACCAGTAAATCTTTATTAAGATGGTATTTATTTATTTTTTAGAGAGAGGGGAAAGGAGGGAGGAAGAGAGGGAGAGAAACATCAACGTGTGGTGCACCTGCTACTGGGGACATGGCCAGCAACCCAGGCATGCGCTCTGACTGGGAATTGAACCAGAGACCCTTTGGTTCATAGGTTAGCACTCAGTCCACTGAGCCACACCAGTCAGTGCATTGCCATTAAATTTTTTATTTTTTGATTTTAGAGAGAGAAAGGGAGAGAGAGAAATATCGATTTGTTGTTTCACTTATTCATGCATTCATTGGTTGATTCTTCTTTTAAATTTTATTTATTTGTTTATTATTTATTTTTTCTCACCGAAAGATATGATTATTGATTTTAGAGAGAGGAAGGGGTTGGGGAGAGAAACATCTATGTGAAAGAGAAATATCAATCAACTGCCTTCATACATGCCCCGACTTGGGATCGAACCCAAACCTTTTGGTGTACAGCAACCTGGCCAGGGCTCCTTGGTTAGTTCTTGTATGTGCCCTCAGGGATCAAACCCATAACCAAGGCATATGGGGACAATGCTCTAACCAACTGAGCTACCTGTCCAGTGCAAAAAATTTAAACTTTTTGTAAACATTCTTTTTTATGGCCTCATAAGAATCTACCTCTAGGATACTTTTAGATTCCTTTCTTTTTGTTTCTTTGTTTCATTTCAGACCTGGAGCTAGATTCTTGATTAATTTGCATGTTTGTTGTAAGGATAATGAAGAATAATTAGAATAGAGTTGGGGCAAGGGGAGGGCCAGAATAAGAAAGCCCTCAACTGCCCATCCTGCTTTCACTTCCTGTGGAACTACTGGAATTTGGGGCACCTCCAGAGTTCCCCTCTTATCCCATCACTGCCACAGTGATTTATCACAGGCACATAACAGAAGCTTAATAAACATCTGCTGGAGGAGTGAATGAGTGAATGTATTCTGTATAGATCTGCCATATGGTAACCTACCACCTGATGGTAACTCTATAGCTTTAATCATTGCATCTCAGTCCCTAGATTAAAAAAAGTTTGCATCTTTGATCCCAGGTCCAGGCCTTATTAGGATCCTAGAGGAGTGGCTAACCAGAGATCTTTTTGCTCAAGGCAAATAATTGAGATCAAAGCTTCCTGGATCTCTCAGGGGAGGTCCTGGCCTGAGAGGACCAGGTCCTCAAGTCAAAAGTACTGGTGTTTTCTTTTTCCCAGGGTGACCTGCAAGCATGTCATTCCTGATGGGGAGAGGGGAGAGGGAGGCAGACTGGGGGGAGAAGAAAAGGTGAGGGAGGTGCTGTTTTGCTATTCTTAGTGGAGTAGGGTAAGGGTAAGTGTTTACAAAGATGGCTCAGGGGCCTGCTGAGCCGCCAGCTGAGGTTTCTTACTAGAAGGAACCCTTGCTCATCATGATGACCTCTCTGGTACTCTTGAAGCCGTCAGAGATCATGGCTAAGATCGCTGTTGTCTTCCTTGAGACCCTGGGACTCACTCAGATGAGTTGTTATTTGACTGACATCCATTTGCCTCCATTATTTAAAAATTAAATTTATTGCCCTGGCTAGTGTAGCTCAGTGGATTGAGCATGGGCCTGCAAACCAAAGGGTCACTGATTTGATTCCCAGTCAGGGCACATGCCTCAGTTGCAGGCCAGGCCTCTGTTTGGGGGTGCATGAGAGGCAACCACACATTGATGTTTCCTTCTCTTTCTCTCTCCCTTCCCCTCTCTACAAATATAAATAAATAAATTTTTTAAAATTAAATTTATTGGGGTAAATTGGTTATACGGTTATATAGGTTTCAAGTGTGCAATTCTGCTACATCATCTGTATATTGCATTGTGTGCCCACCACCCAAAATCAAATCTTCTCCCATCACCATGTATTTGGTCTTTGCCTCCATTTTTATAAAAACCGTACAATGTAAAGCTTTACAGTTCAGGTGTTTTGAGTTCTTCAGGTGACACTGGGGCAAATATTATTTTCTGCCTACATGTTTTAAAGATAGATAAGAAAAATAAATTCACAGAATATTAGTCATGATGCATGATGATGCTGCTGAAGAAGTCAAACTTTTCAGTGAAATTTATAGGAAGACAGCCATCCATACAAATGTACCTTATTTTAAAAATTAAATGTGAAACAACTTCAAGGCAATGGCTATTCCAATATGTTTTGTAATCAGTCAGGGATGTGAATGTGTATAAAATTAGAAAGCATGTCATGTAGGAGGAATCAATCAACTATTTTACAATTCATGTGGCTCAAATGTAATTTCAGAAACTTACTTGTTTTAAATGTTTGCTTTTTGAAGTTTAGCATGACCAGGAGTTCCCAAATCTTGTTATAGTTTCATACCTTAAACTTCTTTCTTCCTTTTTTTTTTTTTAATTTTATTTTTAGAGAGAGGGGAAGGGTTGGAGAAAGAGAGGGTGAGATACATCGATCAGTTGCTTGCCTCTTGCACACTGCCAGGTGGGGACTTGGGCTGTAGCCCAGGCATGTGCTCTGACTGGGAATTGAACCAGTGACCTTTCAGTTCACAGGCCGGCACTCAATCCAGTGAGCCACACCAGCCAGGACAGACTGTTAATGTAAAAGCCACACTTAATCTTTCAGGGTTTTGTTTGGTTGTTTCACTTTTTAACTGCAAAATGATGGGTCAGACGAAAGCCTTATTTAATGAGTCTCAGTGAGGCCCAGACATTCATGTTTACTTATTGGTGATTCTAATATGCAGCCAATATTACACAGGTGATTCTAACATGCAGCCAAGGTCCAGAACCATTGGCCTAGATGATCTCTCAAGTCATTCTTTGGCACCAAAATAGTGATTTCTATTACTTTAAAATTTAAATCAAAGTAAATAAGAAAATCAGATTCACCTAAATCTGATTTTGCTCTAAAACATCTTCATAAGTTCAGAGATCTCAGAAATCCTAGAATGAAACTTACTTCATAAGTGATGCAACACCCATGAAGTATTTTGGGCAGATCTTATGAATTTGGAAATTTTATGTTTGTATCATGTTTCAGTATTCCTGAGTTTTTTTTTTTTTTTTAAGATTTTATTTGTATATTTTTAGAAAGAGGGAAAAGAAGGGAGAAGGAGAGAAACATCAATGTGTGGTTGCCTCTCGCATGCCCCCTACTGGGGACCTAGCCTGCAACCCAGTCATGTGCCCTTACTGGGACTTGAACCTGTGATCCCTTGATTTGCAGGCTGGTGCTCAATCCATTGAGCCATACCAGCCAGGGCTCCTAACTGAGTTTTAAATCAATTACTAAAAGAAGTATTTTTCACCTTTGAGAGTCAAGATGTGGTCAAAGTTTTGTATTTCCAGATGGAAATCAAAATAATCAAATGAAAATGTTTATGGATGAAGATAGATGAGAAATGAAAATAATGAATCTTTGCTATTAGCTTGGGATGACAACTCCTTGTGTGTGTGTGTGTGTGTGTGTGTGTGTGTGTGTGTGTGTGTGTTCAGCCTCTGCTGGAGTCCAGGAGCAGCAGCTGATGTTGAGGGAGGCATACATCACAGACACTATAGGGAGAGATGGTGGCAGACTTCAGCCACAGGGCCAGCATGTTGCTGTTTTCAAGGCAATGTCTATCTAGGAACCCTTTTTCTTGAAGACCATGTCACCTTCAACTTTTAAAAAATGTAATTAAACTGGAGATGGTTTTTATTTTCTTGTTACGAAACCTAGGTTCCACACTAAGGACTCAAGTGGCTACATCCCATGTCTCCTCAGTGAGAGTATCTGTGGCAAAGGGATGCTGAGGTTTGTAACCTCTCCATGAATAAATCTGAAAACCGAAAGATCCATGTTTGGTAGTCAGATTAGAAATACAAGTGAAAAAAGTAATATTACTATCAGAAATGTGCGTTTCTAAAGATATTCATTTGAAAGTTTTGGGTTTTTTTAAAAGTCAAGCTCATGCCCTGGGGCTTCTGGGAGTTATGTACAAAATACAGTAATTAAATTAAGTCCAGCAGTTTAAAATCCTCATAAAAAGAAAAAGCTGGAGCGCTTCCCAATGGGGAATGCTTGACTTAAAAGGAAGGTTTTACTCTGTGGCCTGAAGGTCAACAAACTGGGACTCTGTGGGAATGTATAAAATTTCTTAAAGGGGTTTCTTCAGTCTTTGTTTTGTTGAAAAAAAAATAAAAGAGTAAAAGTTTTGAAAATTCAAAAAATGAAGGTGCAGTCTTAAAATCATCACAAGTTTTTATAAACGTGCACTGGAGGCTATGAAAACACATTCTCTTTTCTGAGTACTAATCTAACACACATGCTTCCTGAGAAGGAAGGAAAAAGGCCAATGGTGCTATTTGAATAAACAATTTTAAATGTTCTCATTTTCAGAGGTAATGCATGCAAATTTGTGACCCATTCATTTGCTTCTTATTTTGAAAATATTTACCTTGAATATTCTCGTAAATATATTTCACAATCTAAAATTCTTTGCATGACACAAAGACTGTTTTTTAAAAAGGTGTTTTACAGAACAAGACTGTAAAAAATCTTTTTTTTTTTTTTTTTTTTGGAGAGGGGATAACATCCTCAGTAATCTAAAATGGAATATTTGCCATAAGTTGAAAATATCTGGCTGCATATTCAAATACTTCCTATTAAAACATAAAGAACCGATACTGACTTGACAGATCCTCATCTTTTTTATTGCTTAAGCAGAATCTGAATGTTGGCTCTGCACTCGGGCAGCATGATCAAATGGAGGGTGTTAGGAACAGCAGCTTTGGCAGTAACATTTAATTTGTTGACTAATTAACAGCCTCACTGACATTTCTACCTTGATTCCCAAAGTATAGCATAAGCTGTCCTCTGCACTCAGGCTCCCTGTAATAAAATGGGCTAATAAACTTCCTGTGCCAACTTCACAGTAAATGAGAAACTATGGAGCATCCAGCAAGCAACTTAAGACACTAGATTTAGTTCCAAAACATGGGTGCAAGATGAGGAAAAAAAATATTTTACAGAAAAAAACCTACAGAATTTAAGAAGGAGTTTGTTTCTTTCCTACATTTGTTAATTTTGCATTTGGAATTGTTGGGAGAGGGAGGAAGGTAAAATAATAAGAATCAGGAGAAGGGAAGTGGAAGCAGATCACAGTAGGGAGGAGATAGAATGAGCAATGATACACAGAATGATGAAGGCCATGGAGGATGAAGGCCACAGGAGTGAGGCCAGAGCTGACCAGAGGTCCAGAGAGTAAACACAGCTTGGTGTGGTCACCCTCTGTCCTTGAGGTCTAGGTCCTGTTCCTTCATCCCTTTACTGGGACTCCTTTCCTTAGACCACCCAAGACATTCTCCAGCCATAGACCAGTCTCCAGTGGACAATCCTGCAATGTGTTTGAGCGACTGTTTAGTCTGGGAAGGGATCAGCACCTGTGTGGCCAGGGGGCTGTGCAAGTATACTGCAGGGTGGTATTTGCCTGGTGGCAGAACTTCCTGGCTGTGTTTTAAGTATAGTTGTTTGAATTGTGATGGGCTCAAATATCTTCACCTGGGTCAGGCACTGTCTCTGAGGGAGCCAGTTGTTGAAAAATAGGCTTCAGCTATTTTTCTCATTGTTTCGAAAAACTCATTTGGAGGTTCCTTAGTGGGGAACTTAATGTGAAATGGTAAATCTGAGGCATTCATGAGTATGGCGCTGTGTGGTTCAGTGCTTTAATTTTGAGATTTTAGCTGTAGACTTGGTTTTGACAGCTGAGTGACCTTGAGCAGTCCGCTAGAAGGGCCAATATTCACACAACTCCAGAAGGCACGTTCGCATTTTATTTTTCCCTATGTGAATGGAGCCCCCTTCAGCCAGCAATCAGTACTGCATAATCCTCCTGGGCTTCAGTGTCTGTCTACAAAATCAGGGGGTTGGACAAAATGATGATGAGTTTCTAGTCAGAACTGCTGCATACTGAGAGGAATTTCCATAGTCCAGGGATGGGACTAGGAGATTCTGAACAACAAAAGAGCCACAAAGCTCCCCTTAAATGCACATGGCTCTCGATAACCAGTATGTCCAGGGATTGGCCCTGCCAAGATGTTTTCCTGGGAGAACATATCCTTTACCTACCAATAAAGGAGAATGAGAAAATGGAGTTCACTTAACAGAAATCCACTTCTCAGCCAGCTTTGCTGCAGTGGGGTTCCCATCCTGGACTGTAGCACAGGTCGAGTGCCTGGATGGAAATCATTTGACCTTTACTGAATGCCTGCTAGGCACCAAGCATGATGCTAGGTGCTTTTTATTTATTTATTTTAAAATTTATTTTATTTTATTTTATTTATTTTTAAAGATTTTATTTGCTTATTTTCAGTGAAAGGGGAAGGGAGGGAAAAAGAAAGGGAAAGAAACATCGATGTGTGGTTGCCTCTCATATGCCTCCCACTGCGGTCCTGGCCCGCAACCCAGGCATGCGCCCTGACTGGGAATCAAACTGGCCACTCTTTGGTTCACAAGCCAGCATTCAACCCACTGAGCCACACCAGTCAGGGCTACATTTTTTATTTATTTTAAAGAGATAGAGGAAGGGGGAAAGAAAGAGAGGGAAACATTGATTTGTTGTTCCACTTATTTATGCATTCATTGATTGCTTTTTGTATGTGCCCTGACTGGAGATCGAACCCTCGACCTTGGTTTATTGGAACAACACTCTAATCATCTGAGCTACTTGACCAGGGCTTATTTATTATTTTATTTTTTGTTAGGTGCTTTTAAAAAAGTACTATATATGTTTATTTATAGTTTTCATTTCTTTCTTTGACTGCAATTTTCTTCTAAAAGATTATTTTTTTTAAATTGTGGTAAAATACACATAACATAAAGCTCATCAGATGCAGCTGCCCCGGGAAGGGGGGCACCGTGGCCTACGCAGCCATCTGCAGCTGAGGCAGAGGCACTGGCCCAGCTGGCACGTGAGGCTCTCTAAGGGTGATTGGGATGGTAAATTTTTGTGCCCATTGCCTTATCATAACAACCCTTTGTTAGGTAGTATTATTCTTAGCGTTGAAGAAACTGATGCTCAGACAGAATAAATGACTTGTCTGAAGATAAGAAAACCCATTAATTATAAAGTGAGGATCAAAACCAAAGTGTCTATTAGAGGAAAGACTCAGTTCCTAATTTTAATGAACACTTTTATTGAGCTCTTGCTGAGGGTGGGAGATGAGCAGAAGAGGGATCCAGAGGTGCATGGCAATGCCCAATGTTCAGAGCATTCACACTATTTTAGGGACAGATTCACATACATATAAAAAAGTGCTACAAACAGAAACCTGATCCAGCCCTGGCTGGGTGGCTCGGTTGGCTAGAGTGTTGTTCCCATACGCCAAGGTTGCATGTTCAAGCCCTGGTCAGGACACATACAATACAAAAACGAACCAATGAATGTGAATCAACTAATGAATGCATAAGTAAGTGGAACAACAAAGGAACCTCTCTATCAACAATAAATAAAAAAAAAATTAAAGGGGAGGACCTGTTTCCCTGGGGAGTTAGGAAGATCTCACAGAAGTGATCTTCAATTTGTGACTTGAGGAATGGTTAGGAGTTTGTTGCCCGAGTGAAGAGAGAAGGGTTGGTTACATCTTGGACAAAGGCTTTGTAAGGAGCATCAGGCACTGCAGCTGTAGTCAGGGCCCCTCAAGAGAGGCAAAGTGTCACTGGTGTGGAAATGCCCGTGGGGCTCCAGTGGCCAGAGCTTCCTCAGAGCACTCTGGAAGAAGCCTCATAGAGCTCCCCTGGAAACGGCTGCAGAAATTCCAGTTTCTGGAAATCTGATGGAGGAAACAGATGTGCTCCTTTCCTCATTTGGGAGTTTGGGTCATTAACACAGTTTTCCTGGGGAATCTAAGCCAGAAGTTCATGATGGTTTTTATGTTCTTCCTTCCATGGAACTCAAAAGAGCCCATTAAAAAAAAAAAAAAAAAGTTAAGCCAGATGCCCGTAGTGTGTAGTCTTCTGAAGGAACTCTCGACCACAAAGCTATCTGAAATGGGATGCTCATTTTTCTCTTGGCTTTTTTTTTTTTTTACTGTGTATGAATAATTAAGGCAATTTGATTCTTTATGTAAAAGCAAAACAAAACCCAGCCAAACAGCTATTTGGCATTGTGTGGACAAAAATATCTGGTTCCTTTTCATTGAAGTTCTCCCTTTTAGCTAGACATTTCAACATCACCTGATCGTCAGTGCTTAGTCTACCTTGTTTTTCAAAAGCTGGAGTTTTCAGTATACCAACTTTCTTATTTATGTACTAAAGGTTATCTCTAAAGTTCCTTCCAGGGCTTAGACTAACCTCTGGGTTTTCTATATGTTTACATGTTGCACACACAGTGAGAGAAAAATTGATTTTGACCAATGGAGAAATCTAACATAGTTACAGGATTCCTCCTCCAACAGCTAGGCAAGGTGACTCCAGAGTGGATTTTTCTACTCTATATTGTAATAGAAAGCTTTGTCTTTGACTTCAGGTTGAGCAGTTATCCTCTGAAAATGTGGTCTGCTCTGCCCTTTCTGAATGGGTTGATTCCTCAATAAGAACTCATATTGGAGAAAAGCATCTTGAGTTGGCTAAATTCTGCCCTCAGCCTGAGCACAGCTTTGCAGTTCCCTTTGTAAGGCCAAGGGGAAAAGGGGCCAAAACTCAGAGTGTGTTCCCTCAGCAAGGCTGACAGGCTATTTACAAACACACAGGTCTGACTTCACTCCTCAGACCTCAGGCAGAACTCCGCTTCAGGACTGCAGCCTGGCTGAGCTCCCACGGGCCAGAAGAGCAGACAGGGAGATGAAATAGGTGAAAGTGTGGCTGTTTTCCCAAGCATATGGTGTGTAGTTTTTCAAATGTTTTAAATTGTTACTTTGTATCTCTTGTTATTATCACTACTTGTAGCCAATGGCACTTTTATGGTTTTGGCATCTGCGGGTATTCTACGTATTTGCTCCTCTTTGACTTCACATAAGGCCATCTTAATTTTAAAAGTGCCTCTGAAACCAGTCCTACACTTCCAGACTAGCTGCCTGGCACCCAATCGGGTTTAATAAATGTTTGTTGAATGAATAAATGAACGAATGAAGTGATTCTCTGGAGGTTGAGAGAAATCAGCAAAGTGATTTTAAAAGAAACAAACATGGGGTTATCACTTAAAGTATACGGTACTCTATGCATGTGAAAGGAAAATTGGCAATGTTGATTTTAGAGTTTTTCTGAAAACACTCTCAACCAAAATCTACCCTAAATGAAATGTTCATTTTTCTCCTGATTCTAATACCGTGTTTGAATAATCTGGACAATTCAACTCAAGGACTGAAAAGCAAGGGGATCCACATCCTACGAAAGTCCCTCGTGCCGTGGATCCCATGGATCCGGCTTTGAGCTGGATAGGTTAAAGGCGCGGGTCTCCAGTCAAGGAGATCAGGACCCAGGAGATGTGCCTGCCGCTTGCAGGGACCCTAGGTCCTCGTCCTTGCAACTGGCCCAGGCACTGACTTGGGGGCAGTTGGGGTACAGGGGCCAGCCGCTCCCCAGGGCTGGCGCGAGGGCCCCGCGCAGGTGTTGGGCCTGCGCGCAGGGTGCGCAGAGTGTGCTCTGGACCTGGGAGACCCGAGAAGGATGTTATTGTTACACTGTAACGAGTCTGATTAACATGCTCCTGACACTTTCTCTTAGTTTCTTGGGCTCCTAGCAACAGCGCACAAAGGCACGGGATTGTCCCGGGCTCCACGGGGACACCGGGCAGCCTTTGATCCGCCACCATTACAGCGGGCTCCAAGCAGCCCTCCGCGGGCGAGCGGGGCGCAGTCTCCGCCACCGGGTCCTCCCGCCCGCCCGCCATCCCGACGGCCGCTGCGCCCGCAGCGACCACCACGGACTGTGCCTGCGGAGCCTGCAGCTCTCCTCGTCCGTGCACCAGAGACCTCGGGGCCCTGGGAGCGCGGCCGGGCAGGGACGCTGCTGACTCCGAGCGTCCCCGTGCAGAGGGCTCACATCCTTCGGCTCGCCAGGCCCTTTCTGTCGGAAGCAGCGAACAGTAGAACTTTCACTGGGGAAGTTTAGAGAAACTAAAATATAAAAAGTAAGAGCACGAGCGACAAACAAATCCAAAAAGATTTTTGTAAAATTAAAAAAAAATCTACATGCTCAACCCTCTGAGCTGAAAGAGGGTTTGATAGGCAGCAAACAACGACCACAAAAGGCGCTAACGATGATTTTGGTTCCTTCCTACATAGCCCCTTTCCTCATGTCCTGGGCAATTCTTATATTTATTTATTTATTTATTTATTTATTTATTTATTTATTTATTATTTTTTAAATTTTAATTGTTGTTCTTGTACAGTTATCTGTCTTTTACTCCCGTCCCAGCCCACTGCCCCATGGGCAATTCTTATTGATTTGGAAGGAAACAGGTAGCCAATTAATTGCTGGTATGTAAACAAATTTTCAACAGCAACAAAAATCACCGGTCACAGAGCAACAGAAAAGCTGCGCGGTCCCTCCGCGCAAGATTTCAGGTACTAAGTAGGTTTTGGAAAGTAATTTTCCATTTTGTTCTCTCTTAGACCCCCAGTCCCAGCCCAATTTAAAATAAAGCATGGAAAGAATGACTGAGGTTTTAACATCTAAATGTTGAGATCAGCTAATTACTTTACCCCTAAACTGCACACGAAAACCTCGGGGGCGGGGTGGGGGAGAGAGAGGGTGTTTGGGCTGCCCCGGAGGACAGTGTTCCTGAGCCTGGGGCTCAAGCGCTGCAGGTACAAACAGGCTCTGCGACCCTCGCCAGCATGAATATGCACGAGATGCTGCTGATAATCTTATAACCTGTTTGGCACCATCTATTGTCTTCAAAGTACTAGAGGTAAAAGTAAAAACGCAAGACATTTAGCTTTCCAAGATAAATGAAAACCGTAAAAGCAGAATTTTCTTAAAAAAAAAAAAAAAAAAAGCTTGTATTCTCCCCCCACAGCCCCCCTCCTTAAGATATCATTAGAAATTTAACGTAGCCAATGAAAGTCAGTTTTCCAAGCTCTGGCAAAGGTGTTAATGATAATTGTACGTCTATTTTCGTAAAGGGGGAAAAAAACCTACTTTTTTTTTTCCATTTGTCCAGCAAAATATGCCAGACAACGAGTTACTTTCAAATTCAAATCGGAGGCATAAAGTCTTTGCATTCTTGAGGACAGTTTTCCCAGCCTGTCTTGGAGAAAACAGCAGAGAGCCAGAGGTTGAACACTTGGAAATCTGAAGGGAGTGGCTCCAGATGCCTGGGAACTTCCCAACTTGTGCTCTGGGACGGTGCCTGACTCCACCAGTTTCCCTCAGCATTTCAATAAAACATGATTGGATTGGTATAATCCTCTATACATTAAAATGAGGTTGTCACAGATTGTCATTAAGACCTCAGTAAAACAATGAAGACATTATTGGGCATCCTCCCCCGCACCCCCCAGGCAAGGTATTAGGGGAATAAAACAATCTACACCACACGGGTCCTATTGAGATTAATGAAAAAATTATGCAAAAAAGTCTCCATTTCATTTTCCTGTGACAGGGTTTTGCATACATACAGTCAGTCTTGCTTTGCACCTGATGATTTATTAAACTAATCTACAGTGATCACCACTGATGTTTTCAACTCAATCTTGTCTAGGCTCATTTTCTAAGTAATTGTTTCTCATTAGTTCTGATAATGTTTTAATAGTGTTGCCCATAATTTAGGCCCCAAGAATTAATAACAGGAAGATGATAAGGTGAAGCAGCTTGCGATGAGCTGTGCAAAATACAAACAGGTATGGTTTTTAATCAATCAGATTACTGCAAAGTCCCTTTTCTGTGATTCACTCCTAGCTCAGAGAATTTCCCAAGTTGGGTATTGCCATCGTGTCAAATGCAACCAGTTCACCCAGCCCTCCCTTACTCTCTCCCACCCTCTCTGTGATATCTACAGCCACCACTCCCACCCCCTGCCATGGCTCCAAAGAGATGCAGGTAGGAAAACAGTAATGATACCTTGTCTCCCAGCATCTCCTTGTCCTGGAATTTTGTTCTTCAAGGAATGAGGCACAATTGAGTCTCTCACCCTGACTAAACTCTTGCAGGGCCCTCACTAGAGTCTCAGCTCAGAGTGGGTACTTGGTCCAGATTTTTGGCTCTTGTGGGTCCCTATTTCATGATCCTACCATAATCAGAACCAAGGGGTTATGAAGAAGATGGTAAATCTGACACTTGGGGACACTAACACAGCAAAGTGGTTTTGTTTGAACAAAGTGCAGTTTGAGAGTAATGGTGTGGTGGCTGGTTCAACTTGGCTGGGGACCACAGGTCTGCCAGTGATGTGGGTAGAGACTTTGCCCAGGGACCTGCTTTACCCAAGGTCCAAATGCCTTCAGCTGTGCATCTGAGGTTCCCTCACAGAGTGGGCTTGGCTCTCAGGGAGCTCATGGCTGGAGGAGACTCCCATGCAGGGTTTGGGGGTTGCCTGTGTAACAGGGGTGGAGACTAGGCCATCTCGCCCTTTCATTCTGTCAGAGCCCGGAGGGGTTATCTGGACCAACACAGAGGATGGAAAGGGCAGTTGGGTTGAAGTAGGGGGAAATACAAAAAAAGTCTTTATTTTTTTAAATGTTTTTAGCAGTAACTTTGTAAAATGATTTTTTAAATTTATTTTTAGAGAGAGGGGAAGGGAGAGAGAGAGAGAAACATCAATGTGTGGTTTCACCAATGTGTGGAAACATCAATGGTGTCTCTTGTGCACCCCCTACTAGGAACCTGGCCCGCAACTCGGGTGAATGCCCTGACTGGTAACTGAACCAGCCACACTTTGGTTCACAGGCCAGCACTCAGTCAATTGAGCCACACCAGCCAGGGCCAAAGAAACTTTTTTATTTTCCTCTTTTGCTTAAGACCGGCCCTGCATACACTTTTTGCACTTTGAGTAGAGTGAGTGTGTGTGTGTGTGTGTGTGTGTGTGTGTGTGTGTGACAGGTCAGAATGAGAGGAGGCCTTTGCCTCCTGAGTTCTGTGTCTCTGCATTCTGAGCAGAGGGGTCCAACTGTGTGGATGCCTATGGTCCTGGATTAACCCTTGTGCACACCTGGCTAACAGCCTAGATGGGCACAGCTGCAACAATGGGGTGGAATGGGGGCTGCTTCTCCTGTAACTGCTGCCCACTGCCCATCTGCAGTCATGAAGCCCAGTTTAGCTGGAAGCCAGTCATCTTGAAAGTTGGCAGAGATGCTAGTTTTCTCCTTGCAGCCCCTCCACATGAGAATGTGTATAGTGCCCACCTCCCTTTCCAGGTAACTCTGAAGCACCACAGAGTAACCAAGGTGAAGGGTGACAGTGCTCTCATACATAGTTAAAGGGAGTGCACCAAGAAGGGTACATGCACTGCTCAAGGAAGGCTAGGACCACTTGGCACATTCCTTTTCTGTTTAAGAGCTGTCTCCAAGGATCGCATATTTGGGAATATTAGTTTGTTAATCAAGAATGTGTTTCCCTCAGAAACTTTCTGCCTTGATCAGTTTCCTCTGATATTCCTGTCAAAACTGAATTGCCCCCCCTTCCTGCCATGCTTTGGTTGGGTGGGTGTTGCATGATGGTGCGTGAGCTTTTCTACTTTGCTTTGGTTCCATGATCCTTTTCCTCCAGTATAACCTTCAGTTCTACTCCCCCTGGGGCTTCCTGAAGGAATGGAAGAGATAGGGGGAAAGTAGGCCCCTGGTTGGGATACATAGTAGAGGCCACATAGGAAATAAACAAAAAGGGCAGGGGAGGAGGTGAAAAATGAAAATTAAAAAAAAAAACAACAACTGTTTTCTATTTACAAATTTAAATAAACAGAACAGCCTTCCCCGTGGTGTTTGTCTAAGAGTAGCAGCCTCGCTGCTGTGTAGGTCATGAAAAGGTTGGTGTAGAGTTTAAAACTTCCCATTCTGTTAATTTCTTAAAGAACAGTCATCCAGAGTCTCAACACAAAAGCTCATGATTTAATGAGGGGCAGAAACAAAATCTCTGATTGTTGGTGTTTCAAATTTCACTGGCATCCTCTGGCAAACACAAGTTGATCCTTCCCAGCTTCAATACCCTTTAGCCTTCAATATAAGAGCACATGCTGAATAGGGAAGAATGGCTGGTTGTTATGTTTATTTACCCTTCCTACAAGCTGGGTTAACCTCTTCAAAACAGCTTTACTAAGCCCGTTAACCACACCACCCATATGACCTGTAGCAGCATCTCTAATGTGATGCAAATCTTGCAGGGGACCATATGCACCAGCTCTGCCCCATTGTGTCTTCTTAGAGGCTACAAGTTTATAGCTGAGGGGGCCCTGTCCCAGCCATACATTTACAGGGGAAATGGGCTCCGTGGCAAACAGCTAAATGGGGAAATCAAGGAGGAGAATGGATAGTCTTGTGTTTATGCACATTTATTTTTTAATTGCTGGTAACTGTTGACCCAAAGCATTCATCCAGGATGCGGACTTTCTCAGCCACCACCAAACAGTTACAGGGTTATGGATGTTTCATTTTTGGGGGGTGGAGGTTAACAGTAAGCAGTTTTGAAGATTTTTTTTGGAGATATCTGTATAAACCAATATGATCATTAATCAACTTTTCTATGTTATCTGTCTTGTGTTTTTTTAATCAGATTTCTATTGAAATAAACACAATCCATTCAGTTATTATTTTTTTAAAGGCCTGGCCTTTCTTAAAATTATTTATGGAGTCAAGTGAACAAAAGAATAATGTGGGAAACACCTAACATGAGGATGAAGGGAGTACCTATGTTGGGAAAGACCTAACTTCCCCTCACAGATATCTTTCCCTACTATTTTATCTCCCTATGAAATAACAAGTGCATATCTATCACACATAAATGAACAATAAAATCATGAACTTGGAACCAAAAAGAAGAAAGTTCATTTTAGAGGAATAAGTGGCCACTGAGATAACAACAGCGACAACAAATGTGATTAACATGAACTGTAAATTGAGAAAAGTTCCAATCTGGCATAGTAACAAGTTGCCTTGGGTATTATGGTCTGTCTTTAAGAAACCCACTGTATACGTTCAGCCCACATGACGAGAGCTTAATTTAACAGATCATTTTTCCTTGATGGATGTGGCAAGCGTAACAATGTTCTGGGCTTGCTTCAGTAATGGCATGTCGATCATACTCCCTTGGAAAGTAAAGGCTCCCTGGAAAACAGAGAATACAAACTTCCTGAAAGAATGCTTGGAAATTATAGGCTTCCTTTAGGCACACACTTGTACAACAAGAACACTTTAGATTCTGCCTGAGTTATACTGACTTTTCAACCACACTTCTGAGAAAGCCAGAGTAAATTACAGGGGAAAGGTCTTTTTCCTTCTAAAGGCAAAAAAAATCTTTTAGCATTTTAATGGAGTAGAAAAACATCAGACCCAAGGTACTGGAAACTGTTCATTTAACTCATGAAATCAAGCAGAAAACAACTGTGGAAGGAAAATGTAAATACTTCCTTATAGGTTTTGAAATATATAGAATTTTAAAAACAGTAATATGCTCTGAAAACTGATTATTGTTTGAAAAAAAGGTATGAACAGGTTAACAGCAAAATGCTTTCTTCTTGCTGTAACATAATTGAGAGGTAACACTATCATGTGATGAAAAAATGTAAGGTAGGATTGTACTGAGTAAAAAGAGATTTCTCTGTTGGTACACACTTGCAGAAGAGGATTAGAATGACAATGACAAGGGACATGAGGGAGCATGTAACAAAAAAATTATAGGTCTGTTGAATGGTGAGACTGGAAGAAATCTCTGATCTCTCCTGGCTTATCCTAATTTTACAGATTATTTTTTTTACCTCTGGAAATACTTATTGAGTGCATGATGTGATCTAGGTCCTGTTCTAGATGAGGAAACAGGCCAGGGTAAAAGTGATTTTCCAAGGTCATATGACAAGGAAAAGTTAATAATTGGGTCTCAGAACTTCAAGCCTTCATCACAGACCCCCACATTTAGATAATAAGATAATTCCTTTAGTGTATCAGAAAAAGAAAATGTTAATGGAAAGAAGGCAGCATGCTCAGAATAGAAGTTAATGTCTGGATATTTATGTTCTTTTAATCATTTATTTTTGCTGTTTGCAATCACAGCTCTTCATCTTAATTCTCCTTCCTTCTACCTGTTGGCAAGGATGCTGGTGTAAGTGGAAAGCAGGACTTTTGAGACCTGGAAGTGGATTGGAACAGTCATAATCCTAGCTGGTGGTCTATTTGCATATATTGCCATCTACTTCTGGATTTCTCAAGTACTAACTGTCAACAATCAATGCTGTCATTATTCAGGACTCCCTGGATGGGTCTCTCAGGTTCTCTGGAAACCAGCATCTCCCACAATAACACAGTGTTGTATATAGGATGGAAGTAAAGAAAAAAATTGGCAGAGAATCCTTAGCAATGACTTCAGAATTTGTCTTTCAATTAATAGAGAGATTTAAAAGCCACTAGGATTAGCATTTTCACCAGTACTGTCATGCACCACAAACAACGTTACGGTCAATGACCAAGACCGCATATATGACAGTGGTCCCATAAGATTATAATGAAGCCGAAAAATTCCTATTGCCTAGTGATGTCATAGCCATTGTAATGTCACGGTGCAACACATTACAATTGCCTACAGTATCCAATACAGTAACATGCTGTACAGATTTGTAGCCTAAGGGCAGTAGGCTATAATATAGCCCACGTGTGTAGTAGGTTACACCATCCAGGTTTGTGTTAGTGCACTCTATGATATTTGCACAATGATGAAATAGCCTAATGAAGTACTTCTCAGAAAGTACCCCTGTGATTAAGTGACACATGACTGTATTTGCTTAACCTTCTCGGCCTTGGAATGATAAATCTGATTCATATGAACACCAGGGTAGACTAAAATTCTGTACTATAAGTCATTTCCAGCACTGTTGTTTTTACTATTTATACTATTAGGTTGGCCTTTGACTAATTTTTTCAGCCTAGAACTAATTTTGGTCATTTCTGTGACTATGATCAATTTTATGAATTTGGTAGAAGTTCCAAGGATGTTCTGTGGGTTAGCATGGCACATGAATCAGGGCATGAGACTCATGCTGTTTTACAAGGCAATAGTCTAGTTACCTTGTTGGAGTAAATGATGAAGGCCAAAGGCCTCCTGGTTATCCACCCACCAAGCAGATTATGGTCCTGTAAAACAGGACATTTTTCTTGCTAAAGCTTAAATAATAGGCTGGCAAGATGAAAATAGCATAGATGTACATAAAATCAAAATGACATACAGAGAATCAAAATGATGGCTTTGGGTTTATGCCATGTACCCCGAACCTGCTTTGGGTTCCGCATGCACATCAAAAATGCAATATTTCATGTAGTGTTTTATGTAGTGTTTAAAGACAAAAGAGATCATTTCTTTTTTTTCTACAGTGGCAGATTTTGCTTAACTTCCTTTGTGAAACTTAAGCTGGAAAATGAAATCCAACATTTTTGTTGTTTCCTTCATTTCTGCAAATAGAGGATTTTAGTGTTAAGAATTAGACAGCCTAAATTTAGAGTTCTGGCCAAGATGGAGGCACAGGTAGAAACCCTTTGCTTCCTTACACAACCAAAAGTAGGATAACAACCAATCTAAAATCAATAAACAACCAGAAGCATCAGAAAAGCAAACTGCATGAAACTCCAACAACCAAGGAATTAAAGAAAAAATCAACCAGAACAACTAGACTGGTAAGGCAGACCAAGCCAGCAAACTCAGAAAAACTGGCAGCTAAGAGGCAGGGCTGGCTGCTGATGTCCAAGGGCTGCGTGGGAGGGGCTGACTTAAGGGGAAAACTGAGACTCAGAGCTGATTGTGGGCTATGGCTGGGGTTTCCAAGGTGGGAGAAACTCCAGTCTCACAGGAGAGTTCATTGAAAAGTGCGCTAGAGATCAGCTGGCAAGCTGCATGTTCCCTCTCTGGCCCCTTCCCCATAGGCTGCAATGTAGCACAGCAGAGAGGGTTGCCCTGCCCAGGTGATTACCTAAGGCCCTGCCCCTTTCAACCTATCAGCTGCACCAAGTCAAAGAAATATGGCCCAAATGAAAGAACAGAACAAAACTTCAGAAAGAGAACTAAGTGATGAGGAGATAGCCAAACCTATTTCATGGAGAATTTAAAGCCCTGGTAATCAAAATGCTCACAGAACTGATTGAGCTTGGTCAAAAAAAATGAAAAAACAAATGAAAGATACCCAAAATGAAAGAAAACAAAATATTCAGGGAACCAACTGGGACAGGAAGGAAACTGGAATTCAAAGCAACGATTTAGAACAAAAGGAAGAAATAAACATCCACTGGATCAGAATGATGAAACAAGAGTCCAAAAAAATGAAGAGAGGCTGAGGATTCTTTAGGACAACCTGAAACATTCCAGGTTGGAATGTTTCCATAATATCCGAATTATAGGGGTGCCAGAAGGAGAAGAACAAGAGCAACAAATTTAAATCTTCTTTGACCAAATAATGAAGGAAAACTTCCCCAATCTGGTGAAAGAAATAGACTTCCAGAAAGTCCAGGAAGCCCAGAGAGTCCCAAAGAAGTTGGACCCAAAGAGGAACACACCAAGGCATATCATCATTAAGTTACCCAAGATTAAAGACAGAGAGAAAATCCTAAAAGTAGCAAAAGAAAAGGAGACAGTTACCTCCAAAGGAGTGTCCATTAGATTGTCAGCTGATTTCTCAAAAGAAACCTTGCAGGCAAGAAGGGGCTGGAAAGAAGTATTCCAAGTTATGAAAGACAGGGACCTACATCCAAGATTCCTCTACCCAGCAAAGCTGTCATTTAGAATGGAAGGGCAGATAAAGTGTTTTCCAGATAAGGCCAAGTTAAAGGAGTTCATTATTACCCAGCCCTTATTATATGAAATGTTAAAGGGACTTTGGATAAAAAATATGAACAGTAAAATGACAATAAACTAACAACTAGCAACAAATGAACCAAAAAGAAAAGAAAAATAATGAAAACAAAAACTAAACAAACAACCAAAATGAACATAATCAGAGAAATGGACATTACACAGAGGGAGTTCAGTGGGGAGGGGGAAGGGAGGAATGGGGGGAAGGTATAAGGAAAAATAAGCATAATTAGTAGGCATAAAATAGATGGGGAGAGGACTTCCGGCCAAGATGGAGGCGTAGGTGGACACACTTTGCCTCTTCTCACAACCAAAATTAAGGACAACAAAAATTTAGAACCAAAAAGCAACCAGATCTGACAGAAAATTGAATTGTATGGAAGTCTGACAAGGAGTCACCCAGACCGAAAAAAGGGGCGGGGTCTGCTGCCAGCGGAGAGGGATTGGGGCAGGAAAAATCAGTGGCTAGTGGTCCCGGATGCACAGGTGGCGGTTGGCACACCCCAGGTGCACAGACGGCAGTTACTGGGCACAGGGAGGCAATGAGCAGACCAAGCAAGGCGCACAAGGCGGCTGACTGTGGTCACACATTCGTGCACAGATACACCAGGTGAAAATGGGCAGCGAGACAGACTGTGCAACCCAGGGCCCCAGTACTGGGAAATAAAGCCTAAAAGCACCAATTGAAAACTCTTGTGGGGGTTGAAGTGCCAGGTGAGACTCCCAGCCTCACAGGAGAGTTTGTTGGAGAGATCCACAGGGTCCTAGAACATACACAAGCCCACCCACATGGAAATCAGCACCAGAAGGACCCAATTTACCTGGGGAAAGTGGTGGAAGGGACTGGAATCCCAGAGAGTGCAGAGCAAGTGCCATTGTTCCCTCTCTGACCCCACCCCCACATACAGCATCACAACCCAGCTACTGGGCTGCCCTGCCCTAGTGAACACCTAAGGCTCTGCCTCTCACTACATTATAGCCTTGACCAGAACAAAAATGAATGAATAAATAAATAAATAAATAAACAAAAAATGGCTCAAATGGGAGAACAGATCAAAGCCCCAGAGCCAATTCATCTAAGCAACCAAGAGATAGCCAACCTATTAGATGCACAGTTCAAAGCCCTGGTGATCAAGGTGCTCACAGAATTGGTTGAATTTGGTTGCAAATTAGATGAACAAATGAAGGCTACAATAAGTGAAATGAAGGAAAACACACAGGGAACCAATAGTGATGGGAGGAAAACTGGGACTCAAATCAATGGAGTGGACCAGAAGGAAGAAAGAAACAACCAAACAGAAAAGAAGGAAGAAACAAGAATTCAAAAAATGAGGAGAGGCTTAGGAACCTCCAGGACATCTTTAAACATCCCAACATCAGAATTATAGGGGTACCAGAAGGAGAAGAGGAAGAGCAACAAGTGGAAAACTTATTTGAACAAATAATGAAGGAGAACTTCCCCAATCTGGCAAAGCAAATAGACTTCCAGGAAGTCCAGGAAGCTCTGAGAGTCCCAAAGAAGTTGGACCCAACGAGGAACACACCAAGGCACATCATAATTCCATTAGCCAAGATTCAAATGAAGGAGAGAATTCTAGAAGCAGCAAGGAATAAGGGGACAGTCACCCACAAAGGAGTTCCCATCAGACTGTCAGCTGATTTCTCAAAAGAGACCTTCCAGGCAAGAAGGGGCTGGAAAGTCATGAAAGGCAAGGACCTACATCCAAGATTGCTCTATCCAGCGAAGCTGTCATTTAGAATGGAAGGGAAGATAAAGTGCTTCTCAGATAAGGTCAAGTTAAAGGAGTTCATCATCACCAAGCCCTTATTATATGAAATGTTAAAGGGACTTATCTAAGAAAAAGAAGATAAAAAATAGGACAGTAAAAAGACAGCAAACTCACAGATA